>CM040245.1:187364595-187413446 GCA_022545495.1 Chrysanthemum lavandulifolium | reverse complement strand
GCCTTCTTTCACCGCAACTAGATACCTTTTGTATGTCTCGAGCTTTTTGATTTCGTTTGACAGAAGGTGATCGGTGTCTGCACTCTGTTTCTTTGTTGACGATTCCTTGATTAAAGCCGGATACAATAGGCTCGATCAACATGTCGTGATTATCGGGGTCATTGAGCCTCTTGGGAATATCGGGATGAAGTCCAAGTGCTCTCTGGATCAACAGTTTAGTGTATCGACATAGGGAATCTTTGAGCCAAGCTTTTGAGAAATGACATCATGTCATCCCATATCGAGCTTCAAGCTCGATGTGCTTCATGTTTATTAATGACCAAAAATTTGCGTTCTATGAGCTTGGGATGCTCATAGCCGCTATCACGCGAGAGTGATTTGGTAATGATGATGTAGAGAGTTCTCCACGGTTGAGGAATGTTCTTAAGCTCCACATGAGAATGCTTAGTGATAATTCACGAAGCTTCATCATAGCCAATATCAATCAAAATTGTAAAGCTGTCTCTTCAAGTGGTGTGGCATAGAAGTCGATTTGCTCGATGTCGGGGATGAAAAGCAACTCGTAAGTCCGCATGTGTGATGGTGACTTGTTTGTGATTGGCGTCATCATCACTTGCACTTTGACCTTTGATCCTCGCATTGAATTCTAGAAGCTGTTGAATGTAGATCTCCCAGATCTTGTAGCGAATGTGAGAGCATGTTCGGTAGGGATGATTCTTGAGAATATCCATAGCAATCAAGCAGGAAGATTCAGGCGGTGAGGGTTTCAAAGTCAACCACGAGGTTGTTCTTTCCAATCTTCCTTGGATAGCCATTAGGAAAGATATCGGCAATTGTGAGAACATCCGGTGCATCCACATTCATTTGAGTGCCATATCTTGATTCGAAATAAGATTAGCCAAAAGAACCAACATATCGAAGACATTATGTTAGTCAACGAAGGTTTTATTGTCTAATTATTGAATGTACAATGTTAATGATTGTTCTGAGTCCAAAGTCACTTGTTTGTTCAATAGTCCAATGACGTCGTGATAAGTTTCGTGAGTTAGTTAACTTTAAGTTTTAAAGTTTATGTTATCATTATTTAACACAACATATTAAGCGTTTAAGTTTATTAGTGACATTATTGGTTTCGTGATCGTTATGATTTGTTTATTTACAAGTTTGCCGCCGTAACAATTCATAATTAAGGTCAATCAAGGCTTAGGCGTAAAAGTGGAAAAGTTATGCGTAAGCAGAGTGTTATCTGCGTGAGCGAAAGCTTATGCGTGGGATCACGCTTCTGGCGTAAGAAATATTACAGCGTGAGAACAGGGACCTTATCGTGAGAGCTTACTGCGTGGCGTATAAAAACCTTATGCGTAAGGCTTGCTCGTGAGTGTAGGCCTTATCGTAAAGATCATTGTTTACGCATATCCTTCACGGGATCGCGTGGTCCCATGAAGAACCTTGTCGTGGGCGCTACGGCGTAAGATTACTCTTCGCATAACATGCTACGCGTGGGTGATCCTTATCGTGGTTTGCTTAGAACCTTGATTACGAATTCTCACTTGTAACGGACACGAAATAAATTCATCATATCATCAATATTAACCCATCCATTCATCTTATAGCGATCATGGCATGAAAACTTGTTAAACAGTTTAAGCGTAGAAAATCTTACGCGTAGAACTTAAACCCTAATTTCTAGAATTACGCTTAAGAAATCTAGCCATGGAAATTTCACCAAATCATATCTGGGAAGTCTTAGAAGCCTATTGAGTTGTTTTGTTCAAGTTTTAACATCAAACACCATGTGAATAAAAAATACCCAATTCGTATGAACTAGGACCCTAAATTACAATTTTTTCACTTTTGTTGTTTCTGGGCAAGTTCTAAGCATGGATATAGTTAATTCAACACTTAAACAACACATTATAAGCAACCAATTAGCCAGAGACGTTCACACATGAAAACACCCAATTTTACGCATAAACCTTAGTTTTTCAAAATCCATCAATTCGTGTTTCTGGGTAAGTTTTGAGGATAAACATAGTATCATTGATGTTATTGAAACGTTTTGACACAATTGTTTTAACCACAAACACACACCAATGATTGTGTGTTCATACGCTTATGCGTAGAACACATAATCACACATATCTCACGTTTTAGCCGTTGGATTTGCATAAAAATCAAAACCCTTGCTTGTAATTACGTTTAGATTATGAAAACACTTACAATATGATGATCAAAAGCACGGATTTCTTGAGCGATTTTAAAGCGTAGGATTTGTTGGGTTATGAGTAATAAATGTGAAGTGAAAGGTTAGGTGGAGGAGTTTTATTAAAAGTAACTTTAAGCTTTTGACAACAATAGTCCCTCCACCTTTTCCATTTCATCCAAAGCCATTTAACTTCCATTTTGGTTACCAAGCGAAGAATATTTGAAATAACTTTGGCGACACTCCCCTCGACTTAAGAAATAATGAAAGGTTATAAATTTTAGTCGGGAGGAGTGTGAAACCGTAATGTGACCACCATTTTGAAACAACGTGATAGGATAACATGCAAGTACGGAAGTTTTGAAATAGTTAAGTAGTTGTTTTCTCCCCTCAACACTTGATCGAAAAAATCTGAATTTTGAAAGATTTGAGTGTTGACGGAAGAAATGTACTTGCCATGTTTGAAGAAATATGGATAGAAGAATATTTTTATTGTTTTATCCGATTTTCTATTTTGTATTTTGTTTTGAAAATTATTTACAAGAGAGATTTTGGTGTTTGACAGGTTCTTAAGAATGTTTTAGAGGTCATCCAATTCCTCTTGGTCAAACACCTCATACCAATCCGGTGGACCAACTCATTAAACCTAGCGGGAGGCAAGGCTTTGGTGAGTAGATCACATCAGATTGCATTACACATGCAGTATAATTCAAGCTGTACCTGTTCCACATGGTCCTTGACGAAATGATAGAGAAGATCGATGTGCTTTGATTTCGAGTCTTGAATCGAGTTACGAGATCGCAATGGCACTCGATTGTCGCAGATACATCGGGATTACATCAAATACGTAACCATAGTCTTTGAGTTGTGTTCTCATCCGGATGACTTGAGTACAACACGCCGACATGGCTACATATTACGCCTGGTTGATGTGATGTACAATCCTCGCTTCTTCGATTGCCGGGACACCGTTTATCACCAAGAAATTGTAGTGCTCAAGTACTTTTCCGTGAATCTAAGCATCCTGCGTGGTCGGCGTCTAAAAAGCGATTAGTTCAAACCGAATCGCCGGATACGGATCCCAAGTTAATGGTTCCCTTGATGTATCGGAGGATTCTTTTGGCCTCGAGAGAGGTGGGTTTCGGTTGGTCGCGGCGATAGCGGGAGCATAGATAAGCGGCAAAGACAATATCAGTCTGCTGGTGTTAGATACATGAGACCCAATAATACTTGATTATTTTGTAGGGTCAACTAATTTCCCATGTAAATTAGCTTCTAGCTTCTTGGTATGAGTCATTGGTGTGGCATAAGTGTCACGGGTTTTCATTCAAATTTGTTTAACAATTCAAGGGCATATTTGGGTGACTCAAGAAAATACCACGGGGTGATTGATGAACTTGCGGTCCTAGAAAGAGCGTAAGTTCACCCATCATGGACATTTCAAACATTTTCTTCATTAGTTTTGCAAAAGCGATTGAGTACTTTTTATGTGTAGACCCAAAATGATGTCATCCACATAAATTTGAACAATTAAGATATGTGCCCGTGATATTGTATAAAAAGAGTAGGGTCAACCAACCTTTGGTGAAATTATTAGCAATGAGGAAAGATGATAGCTTATCATACCATGCCGAGGAGCTTGTTTGAGACCATAAAGAGCTTTGTTCGGTTTGTAGACATGGTTGGGAACTGGGATCAACGAATCCTTCGGTTGGTGACATAAACCGTTTCTTTCGGTTGTCCGTTGAGAAACGCGGTTTGACATCCATCACGAAAGACCGTCATATTCATATGAGCATGACGCGAGAAATATCCGAACGACCTCAAGGCGAGCAACGGAGCAAAAGATTCTTCATAGTCTATTCCTCTTCGGCGATAACCCTTAGCAACTAGGCGTGACTTGTTGCGGATTCGTTCCCTTGACATCAATTTGTTTTCCAAATCCATTTGAGACCAATGACATAGACCCTGTTGGTCTTTCAACGTTCCCATACTTCAAGCGTTTGAATTGGTTGAGTTCTTCTTGCATGGATTCAATCCATTGTCTTTTGTCATTGCGTCTTTTATGTTTTAGGCTCAGTTAGCGGGGCGGTGAGTGCATAAATGCAATGTTCACCATCGTGTGAAGACGTTGTCTCGTAACGGCGGTTGATTCGGGTTTCCAATAATGTTTGCGGAGGATGGTCTTTTGTCCATCGATGTGTAGAAGGTTGATGTTGGTATACATTGTGCAGTTATGAGGATTCAAATGGTTTGTTGATGATTCCGCGACATCGGTGCGGTGTCATTAGCAAACGGGTTAAAAACGCATTTGGATCAAAATCTGCGGTGGGGTACTTCATTAAGAACATCATCGGCGGTTCATCATTGTTTGAGCGGTTTGTTCAAGCTGTTGTGGTGGAGTCAGCGGTGGTGCTTCTTCAACGAGGTTGTTGTAGCGGGTGTATCGGTATAAGAGTAGTATCGGGTTGAGCGGTGAAGCGGTGGATACACACAGCACGTTCATCAATATAAATCCTTTGAGCAGTGAAGCAAATAACCTTTCTATTTGTTGACGAGTGAGTGGGGCTTTGATCGGTGATTATGGGGTTTGAGGAAGTTTAAGCGGTTATGACCGGTTCAAGTCATATACTCGAAGCCATCTCCGTAAGTTCATCAAAATGAGCATGAATCGTTTCCATAACTTTGTTTTGTCTGACGATTCCATATCCGGTAACCTTTAGAATTCTCACAATATCCAATAAAGACTCGAATGTCGACTTTGGCTTTGAGCTTTCCAAAATCATCACGATCATTATTCGGATAGCAAAGGGATCCAAATACATGAAAGTGTTTGAGATTCGGTTTATGGTTGTGGACAAGCTCGAAAGGTGTTTTGTTGTGGCGTTTTGTAATCATAGAACGGTTTTGAGTATAGCATGAAGTAGATCGACACGCACAAGTGTCTGGAAGTTTAGCATTGATTAACATTGTTCTTGCAGACTTCCACTAACGTTCGGTTTTGTCTTTCAACAACTCCGTTTTGTTACGTGTTCGTGCAATAGATGTCGATGCTCAATTCCTACTTTCTCATAAAATTCATGAAGGGTTTGGTTAACAAATTCAGTTCCTTTATGCATTACGATTTGGCGGACGGTGTTTCGAGCTGAACTTGAATTTTCGTGAGAAAGGTGATGATCATTGTGGAGCTTGGTCTTTGCTTGAAGAAAGTAGACCCAAGTCCATCGTAAATAGTCATCAACAATTACTAAGATGTAGCGTTGCCATTAATTGTTTGCACGTGCATCGGGCCACACAAATCCATGTGAAGAAGATGAAGCACATCTTTGAGGCATGTTCCACCTTTGAAGGAAAATGAGCACGAGTGCTTTTCCCTTGTTCACGGTGACCAAAGGTGATCTTTAGAATACTAGGAATCGTGGGAGACCTTCAACTAGTTTGTGTCGAGCAAGATTGGTTATAGTTTGAAAGTTTAAATGTGAGACAGGCGGTGTCATAGCGAGGATTTTGTTGATGTTGCCTTTGAAAGTAGCGGATGGGAGATGAAGCGACCATGTCTTGCGAGAGAGATAGTATAAATACTTGAGTTCTGTGAGCCGGACATAAGGTCGTTTCCTTGTAGATCACGAATGAAACAAGATTTCTCCCGAAAGCAACCTCCAAATCTCCATCACGTAATTGACCTCACGAAAGCAGTTGTGACAGGCCTTCCACATAATAAACCACTAATTTCGATGTTCCCATTGATATAGTCTCCGTAGCCCATGATAGCTGCGAAGTGATCATTCCGAATCGGCGATGCCAATGAACTTTGCAATAAAGTTTGATAACAGTTTAAGGTTACTGTCATGTGTGCGGGAACATCCATATCAACAATCCGAGAGAATGATCGTATCACACGCATTACACACGAGCGACACGGATGGAATAGAAGTAGATGTGGAACCCGAAATGTTAGAGAGTTCCGGAGCGTTATAGTGAACATACACATCAATAAATTTAGGTATCCATTTAAATCCTAGTGTATTATATATCCATTTCGCCATCTATAACTACTATTTGCTTTAGTCTTAGTGAATGCACTAGGTGGTACTACATTCTTTGGGGGTGGAACTGAGCTACTGGGACAAGCAATGGTTGCCTAGAATCTAAAGAAGGCGGTCTTTCAAGCACGGACTTAGAATGATTAGTGGGCTGAGGTATTCCGATTTTTAGGATTCCGTAACGAGAGATTATAGCTTTAGCAACACATTTGTCATGACAATCGAATTCATACTTTTATGACAAATAACACAAGGTGCATCGGTGAATATCAAAAGTACTTAAAGGTGCGACATTCGTTACATCACTATTTCTATTACATTTGCGGGCCTTAATATCTATAGTGGAAGCAACGTGAGTCTTATTCATAGTCCTAGGGTGTTCTTCTACTTTAGTATTCCTTATTGATCTTTCTTAGGTCGCAACTTCCTATTCTTCGATGTAGTGCTCCTAGGCTGTGAAGTGCGGACGTTTGGAAAAGACGAACTATTCTGTTTCAAGATGAGAGGAAGCACGTTAGCAACTTGTGTTTTGGCGGTAGGGATTCTAGGTGCATGATTACTAAGTGTTCTTTGGTGCTATTCTCTTAATCACGGTGGGCGGAAGTAGTTCATACTTTCTAACATTTCTCTTAACTTAAAGATAGTGTGAATCAAATCTTGATTTTCGAGGCGAATATTACCAAAGAAAATGCATTACTTCTCTAGTGTGTGCAAGATAGTGATCAAGTTCGTTTAATGCATCATCACGAGTCTTTTGAAGTAAATCATATATGACACCATATTCTGTTTAACTTTTACAAGTTCTTGTTCATATTTTGAGATTTTACATTTTAAAGACACGTTTTGATCATCCATTGCTCAAATTTAGGATCGGAAGATTTTGCACGCAATCGAGCGATTTTGTTTTGAAAAACAAGTTGTTGATCGTGAATATCTTTTGACACCAATTAAGGCGACGTTTTGCATTGGAAAGTTCGTTAATCAATCGTTCATTTCGCTTTTAAAGACTCGATCGATGCACATTATCGGTATTCTCAACAGCTACTACGAGTCAACGAGACGCCAGAGATATAATCGGATGCATATGACATGTAATTCAATAACACAACATTATGGATATCGGACGATAACATCATTCAAGAGTCGATCAACATCTTTTCTCAACATTTCTTTTTACGTTTAGTATTAGAAATAGATGTTTACATTTTCTCAAAACGACCTTCATTACTCCAAGTTCCTTATGAAAGTCCTGTTCCAAGACAATGCACAATTTTCAAATTTTAACATTTGGTAAAGATTTTTGAAAAATGTCTCTTTGTTCTCGCGCGAAGGCGATTGAAAATGTTGAACTTTGATTTCGTAATGATATTCTATCTCATGTTCTAAAGTTTTGAGGTCGACCATAAAAATGTCAAAATATCTAAGAATTTTGTGATTTTCGTGTTTTGAGTTTACTTCATCGATGGAAGGTAAAGGACCATAAATTTGTACCTAATACGGTTGGGGATTAACATTAGAAGACTCGAGACGCTTTTATGATAACCCTTGGTGTGTTAGAAGAATCCGGTGGTGACGAAAGTGACCGGTTTTGAATAATTAAAAGGTTTGTCGTAAACAACGGCTTCTAATTTTGATCGACTCTCGTCTTCTCGCATCTAATTCCTCTTGACGATGATATTCAACAACACTCATAACATAATTATCAATTTTATATTACGCACTGGAAACTTGAGTTTGGTTTGAATGCTTTGGTTGAAAGCTTAGGTTTGTAGTCGGCAAGATTCGGTCCATATCCATTTGGATTGGGTTTTAAAGTAAACTTTTCAATAGCGATTCTCGACTCACCATGTTTGTAAACAACATTTTAAACTCTTTAATTTTGCGTTGTCGATAATTTCTTCAAGATGATCATCTATTCATTTCGTTGAATGCTTTTTGTATGGAGAACTGCTTTTGACAAGTTAACAACTCGACCTTAGCTTTTGATTTTCCAAGGTGAGGCGTTAATTTGATTTTTATGTTCATGTTTGATTGTTCTATTTCACACAACAAAGCATTCTTGAAGCGGCTAGATCACGATCCGTCTCTAAATATTTTTCGTTTTGATGAGATTTAGCAATTATGGCTTCAAAACCTTTTCACGGTTTTCTTGAGTTTTGAAAAAGTTGAGTTGCATTTTAAACATTCAAAATCCTTGGTTAACGATTGCATTTTACTTTTAAGTCCCGATTTAGTGCACAACATTCTTCTATTTGGGATTCTTGGTCTTTAAGTAAAGAGCAAGATCCGGATGAGGCAAAAGTTCGGCTTGTTCAGCGGAGTCACAACATGATCATTATTTAGATCCTCAAGGATAACCACGGAGTCAATTTGATTATCAAAGGAAACCATAAGGTCATCTTGATGGTCAAATGTAACTACGAGTCTAATTGAAAATCTTGAATGAGATGTGTGACTCATTTTGAACATTATGAGCCTTGCCGAATTCGGATGTTGGCGGAGATATTAGATCGAGAGATAAATATGGTTTGTTCGGTGCACTGAGACAAGCCATCGATGTCATACACTGGGCTGTGTCACTCATGTGTAACTCATGCATATTAGCCATCAACATAACATGCATTGGCCTTCAAGTCCTCCATACCATCATCTCGAGTCTGCATCTCGCCATAAAACTATGTTCTTTGTCCGTGAGAGTTCCACCACTTCATCCTTAAGAGCCAAAGAAGAGCCTCTTTGTGATAAGCACGCCCTAGTCCTTGGCTTTGGGCATGCATTAGCCAGTGTCCCTTCTCATTGCGGTTGTAGCATCGAAGACCATTCAACCCATTCTCGAGCATTTCCTGTTCCACCACTTGAGCTCGTTGTTATTCCTACCCATAGCATTAAAACCCTTGACCACCGCCCATCCGACGACCATAACCACGATTACGAACTTCAACTCGTCCATTGTTCACAATAGCCTGATTTGTGTGTTAGATGAGGAACGAATCGATTGTTGGATTTGTTAGTATAACGGCTAAAAGCATTAGCAATCATAACAAATCCTTGTTGCAATGCTTGAGCGGATCGGATTCCTCATTAGCTTCACCGACATATGCTTGAGCATTGTTGTTGTATGGAACCAATTGATTATGTTGAGATTGTTGTGATTGATCATTTGGTGTGATAGTGGCAGTTGGTTGAGTTGCTTGTTGAGGAGGATAACTGTTTTGAGCATACAAGGCAAGTTGTTGATTTTCCGGATGTGCAGGTGAAGCAATTTGAGCACGGATAATCATTTCCTATCAACTTCCTTTTATGAGGCTTCAAATAATCGTACAACAATCCGTATGTAGAATGATGCATGTTCTTCGCAGCGGAGAAAATGACATACTTCTCCCATTCGGGACCAAGACTACTCGGGAACTTAGTATTAATGCAATTCTTGGCATGATGATGTTGTGTTTATCCAAATCATTGATGATGTCGAGAATCGATGATGATAAGACTCTAGTGTCTCTCGAGTTCAATCAAGAAGTGTTCTAAAGCCAAGTAAATTTTGGATTCCATATCCTCCTCGATTGAGTGCGGATCCTTCCATAAGTAGATGAATGTGTTCCCACATTGCCTTTGCGATCTTTTGAGCATCAACACTTGAAGAATTGGGTTTGGTAATCCTAAAAGGATATATTGCATTGCAAGCTCATCGACTTCATAGTGAAGAAGTTCTTACGGATTCAGTGTCCGCAACAAGAGCAATGTTTGATTGTTCATTCCTTGGTGGATTAGCATTTGGATCTCCGGTACAATGACAAGAGGGCATCCGAAATGGACCTTCCAAGATAACCTTCTTTAAGAACTTTCCATGTGGCTTCTTGGATCACAAAACCTAAAGAACCTAATTACCCATTGATCGTAGTTTCTGGAGTGAGCATTGGAGGTCTATCAAGTGATCCACCTCATGAATTGATTGTTGGTCGCTAAAGCTTCACACATCTTTGCAAACCAAGTGGGTTCCTTCATAGTGTTCCTTGATGGATGTTGATTGAAATCATTTGTGTAGGGTTGAACTTGAAGACTTGGTGGTGTTTGAACCATTTGTGGTGGAGGAATTGCTCCAAGTTGTGGAGTATGTTGTTGATTAAATTGTTGTTGATAAATTGCTTGTTGTTGATTCCATTGTTGATGTTGTGGACTTAGTTGTTGTTGTCGTTGAGAATAAGTGTAAGGGAAATAGTTAGAGTATGGTGGTTGTGACATGTTGAAGACTTGTGTATGTAAAAATGGATCTTTGTAGTCGAATGAACCTTTGTTGATGAAGTATCCTTAGGCGTAGAAATCACAATAAACCAAGTAGCACTTATGCGTAAAAACACCAAAGTTACACGTAACAAGAAGAGTTACGCGTAGGTTTAGCTTACGCGTAAGTAGGGAAAAGACACCAAAGTTATGCGTAGACACAAAGTTAGGCGTAGAAACTTAGGCGTAGGATTACCTTATGCGTAAGACTAGGCTTAGGCGTAAGATGAATCTTATGCGTAGGATTTTCTCGGCGTAAGCTTTATGCTTATGCGTAAGTTTAGGGTTTTATCAGTGATCTTTACACTATCACGGTGCAAAAGATATCCAAAGTCGACGTATTTTCGGGCTTATCCAAGCAAGAAAACACGGAGTAAACCACTGGCGAAGATCAAACCACGGATAAAGTTACTGCGTAAAACTAGGGTTTTGATACGCGTAGCTTTACTCGTAACAATGATTTTGCCCAAGATGTTTCTAAACCAGATTTTTGTGATGAGATAGCTTCAATATCACCAAAATAACACAAAAGTGTGAAACTTGATGAACCAAAACTTCTAAAACAGTTACGCGTAGGATGAAACCCTCGTACAAGAACTAGTTTAAAAACAATGATATTATGGCGCAACCTGGATGGTAATTTTAGTTTTTTTTCAGTATCGGGTGCATGGGAATCCCTGCGTACTAGGGCTGATTCGGTTGAATGGTGTAATGTTCCTTGGTTCTCTCACTGTATTCCAAGGCATGCTATACATTTGTGGCTAGCTATTAATCGAAGCTAAAGACTCGGGAGGGATGCGCCAATGGGATGTGGGTCTGAAGTTGATTTGACCTTGCTTAGATGCCCGCTTTGTGAATGGTCCCGGATTCTCATTCTCATTTATTTTTGAGTGCCAATTTTCTATGCAGTTTGGTTTCGTGCGGATTTTATCTCGTATGGATGCGGTCCCACCTTCGTTGGAAAATGTTATTCTGATTCTTATTCCTTTATCTAAGGGGCGGTCGTTAGTAGTATCATTTCTAGATTGCTTGCTTCTGCTACTACTTACTTCGCTTGGATGGAGCGCAATTCTAGGTCATTCAAGCGTAAGAAGTCTTCATTCTTTGAAGTGGTTAGCACCATTGTCTCTACTATTCGGTTGAAGTCGGTTAATTTCAAGTTCAAGAAGCTAACCTCGAGGTCTCGATTGATTTTGGATAAATGGAAGATTCCAAGTTTATGTATACGAAGGAGTCTTGGGTAAGGGTTGTACTCTTTTTCCCTCCTTCAAGGTTTTTCCCTTTGGGTTTTTCTTGGAAAGGGTTTTTAAGGAGGCAAACTTCCTGGGTTAACTTGCTCCCTTCGTGGAGTGGATGGCTGCGGGATGCTCGCTTGTTACAAGTTTTTTTACTTGTTTATGCCTAGTTTGTTGATGTAATATAGCTAGGTTTTTTGTGTTTATGGCATGTCATAAACACTAGTTTTATCAAGCTCTTCGCTTGAGGTTAATGTGGTACTTCAGCCACATTCCATTTGTACTTAACATTATTTTTTGGTTATATATTTACCGGGGTAAACCCCTTTACCCAAAAAAAAAAAAACAATGAACCACGCATAAAGTTTGAAACTTTTTGCCAAAAACAGTTATTTTAACACCTTAAAACGTTGAAAGGACAAGAATCTTGGATTCAAAAGTGTAAAAAATACGTTTTTAAGCCAACCAAAGTATCAAGGACGTTACGTACGTTCTACGCGTAGGACCAAAAACACGTTCACCCAACTATTAGGCGATTGATACCACTGTTAGGTCACTAGTTTTACAACACAAGCATCAATACAAGAAATAGAGAAGAGAAGAGAGGCAGATGAACAATATTACACACACACACACACACGATATAATGAAGATAGTTATGCGTAGAGTATGAGAGTGAATAAAATGAACAACCAACCCTCAAGTGAGGGTTATACAAGAGTATTTATAGGAGGAAGCTAGGCAACACTCCTAGTTCCCATCCTTTCTCCTATGGGCTTGGGCCTAAGCTCATGGGCCTTCTACATAAGCTTAAGCTAATAACAAACATAAAGGCCATAATTAAGCTAACTATTACATATGAATTACTAACACTTGATTTAGGTTTAGGAGTGATTCCAACAATATTCATTTTATACGCGACATACAAAAGAAGCAATGTGTTCAAATGGTGCGCTTAACATAGTTATCGTGTGACATAGGTATATGAATCAATGAAACGAGTTCGAAAAGACTTACTACACTCTCAATGAGTGGTGAGGTTATGTGAGCGAGATGATCGAATAAGAATAGGCTCGGGAACTCCTTGTTCTCCATATAACCCAATAGCATTCACCCAAGGCTTGTGTGTTTTCTTGCTTTCCTTTCTTCCTTCGACAATATCAACATGAACTAGTGGAGGTTTTGAGTGGATTTCAATGAGTATTTTGAATTGTGTAAGTAACCTAAGTGCTAAGGGTGGTTATAAAGGGAACAAAAGTATGGCTTTGATAATATTTTTATGTTTAGAGTTTGTAACTTTGCTAGGCGTGAGGTTGAGAGTAGCCGAAAACAAGGCATGCCAAGCCTAGTCATGTCACTTGGAACATATAATCCAATGGTTCTTGAGGTCAAAGTTGGGTCAAAGTGGGTTTGGGTGAGTTTAGGTTATTAAATAAATGAGTTAGGGTGGCTAAGTATGGGGTTGGTCTCCTTTTACACTTCCACACGCAACACACATAAGACCAAGGTGTTTGTAATTGCTTTTGTTATTTTGTGTTGTGTTTCTTTGGCTCGACTGTCCACAGGAACGAACAAGAGAGAAAAAAGACATGGCATCATATATTTCTATTTGGCTTTGCATTTGGTTCGAATGTTTTCTCAGGAAGAGTAGCAAAAAAAAGAAATGATGTTAGACCAAAGTTTTATTAGTTTGTAGTGGGCTTGGGGTGGGTCAATTTGCAATGGATGCCCAAACAAAGCAAATCATTGGGCTTGGGATCGTGTATGGTTCGCAAAAATAAGCGAAGGCCCAAAAGAAGTAAAACATTAGGCTTGGGCTCGGATATTAGGTGAGGCCCAATAGGATTGGGTTTCGGGCTTAGGCCCGGTCTAAGTGGTAATTTATTTTTATTTTTATTTTTTTTATATTTTTATAAACTTTTATGTATATATATTAAATATTAAAAAAAATATCGGGATCGTGGGGAATCTTGTTCTGATCACAACGGTGTATTTTTGAACACTCAAATCGCGTTGATCATGCATATTCCATATGATATGCAGGTAGAAAATTTCATGATGATCTAAATCGTGCTTTATTTCTGATTAAAGTGTTAAGTATAATGAAATTTTCCGGGAGCTTACACTCAACAACTCCATTCAGTTGTGGTTCTTGATGAGTGTCTAAATACTCATCATTTTTGTACTATCTAGGCGCAAAACATCCGAAAACACTCAAAATGCATCAAAATGATGAAAATATCACAAATCGGTGTTTTATATGTTTTAAATGCAAAAGATCAAAATCGGATGAAAAAGCATTATCAAGTTTGCAAAATTGGCGTTTAGTCCCCAAGTTTCAAAAGTTGTCAAAAGAGTCCTGGTATATCAAAATAAAGAAAAATGTCATTTAAGGTCCATGGGATTCAAAAGTTGTTAAAACAAACCCTTCAAAGTTTAAAATTTGCAAAACTACAACTTTGGTCCTCGACTTTAAAATTGGCGAAATGGCCCCTGAAATTGGAAAATATCAAGTTTGGTCCTTGTACTTTTGAGCTTGTCGGTTTTAGTCCCTTGAAGCAACTTTGATGAAATGGCAGCTATGGTCCTTGATATTTCAGAAATTACACCTTAGGTCCTTGTCATTTAAAACCCTTTTGGCCTTGTCATAAACCAAGTGACCCTGCCAACCCTTTTGGACCCCCTGTCATTAACCAATTTGACCCCCCTTTAATATTATACACCCAAGTCAATGTCTGGTCAAACAAATCACCCCCTTGGCGCCAAAAGTCTTTCTTCCTCAACTGCTCTCTGCATACATCACACACAACCATCCCCCAGCTCAACATATTACTCCCTTGTCCCTCGGCTCCACCACAAAACAAGAATCATTAAATGATCCCTCCCCCTTAACACTCAATCCTTCCACCTGCCAAATACCCATTTCCCGCCAAAAACAATCAAACGGCCAAGAGTGTCCCAAGTCATCCAATGGCCAATATTATTGGTGGGATTAGCTCAGAGAAGGTGGGGAAGACCTTTTGCATATAAAAAGGGAGAAAGAGAAGAGAGGAGGAACCAAGTAGTGTAATTTAGTTTTAGTTTAAGTCGTTTTTAAGTTTTTAAGTTTTCGATTGTATTTCAAATATTTCAAGTACTTTGTAATCATATTTTAGTATATTTTAAACCTATTCTCGGTTTAAATTTCGATGTTAAGTCTCATTTCAAGATTATGTAATTTTCAAGTTCAATTCTCAAAAGTATTTGAAGGTTATTATCAGTTGATGTTATTGCTTCTTAAGCTTTTATAAGCTCTTGACACAGCTTATAAGCTATTATAAACTTTAAGAAACCAATTTTATTTAACAATTTCAAAATTCAAGAAAAATACTAAAAAAATAGCGAAAATTCAAAAATCAATGAATTTGGTGAAGAAGACTAAAGCATGGTGATATTTGGATTGATTCTGGTCTAGAGCTTCTTGGGAAGCAATAGGGTGTGATCTCAGTTCTCAGTTTTCTGTTTTGTGCCTAAACTCAATTTGTAAGCCATTTATTTGCAATTTGCATTTTCTAGAATATGTGTTTAATTTCTGTTAAATTTAGCTTAATAGTGTTTGAATATACTTATTACAAGTTAATAAATAGATTTCTTGCTTTAAAAACTTGTTATAATGCTTAAAGCTTCAAAACTGCCTTTTTAAGGAGTGTTTGGTTTTATTGTTAAATCTGTGTTAGAGGGAGTTTGGTCAATTGTTATTGTTTGAGGCATATCACTTAAGTCTCTAATAACTCATTGCCAGTATTAAAACTAGTACTTATTAGTAAAAAAGTCAAAATGCCAAATTCCATTCCTTGACAGTTAACTGTCAAGGATTTGCAAGGTGAAATCCTTCATGTTAGTGCATAATTAGTACACTCAGCTTAGATTAGTCTTAATTCAGCTTAATATAACATATTTAATAAGTAGGATAGATCACAAGTTCAAATTAGTCAAACTGCTTCATATATCAAAAAGTCAAAATTTTCATTAACCCGTTTTTGAATAAAATTTAGAATTTTATTGTGTACTTAATATTAGGATTTAGCCTATATGCTTTTGGGATATTAAAGTTTAGTTGCTTAAATAAATTAGAAAAATATTAGTTCAATCTTAATCAGCTTCTAGAGTGCTTAATTCATAGCTTCTTTTGACTACCCTTTTACGAAAAGTGTCACGTGTGCAGCATTGCTTGTTTTGGCTTATTTTGTGCTTATTTTCAAGTCACTTTGCTTTTCGAGTTGTTAATATAGCTTATTATCGCTTAATTAGCTTATTCTCGGTTTTCCTTTGCTTATTTTTAGCTTAAAAGCCACTTTGGCTTAAATCTTTTCTTATTTCCTTTTAAAGTCCATTGTTGAGAACTTGACTTATCTGATTGCTTATTAGTCAGTTTTATAAAAGTTTCGGTTGTGAAAAGTGTTTATTTTAGTGTACTTAATAAGTTTGAAAAGAAAAATCGAAAAAAATAAGTAAGCAAAAGGCAAGAGGTGGGATTCGAACCCAAGACCTCACCCAACAGTGATCCACGCTCAACACACAACACCAAACCCAACTCGCCCTTGGGTCTTTATTGGTTTTAATTTGCAAAATTAATCCCTAAGGACTCTTTGTGCTTTAACCATAAGCCCATTTAGCTTATTTAGTGCTTATTTTCTAAAGCAACCTCAAGTTTTTATTTTTCTTAAGACCAGCATTGTTTAAAGTATTTTTGTGATTTTTTGATTTTTCTCAAAATGTTTAGTATTTTAATTAATTAATTAGTGTAAAATAGTATTTAATTCGTAATAAATAATTTAAGAGTCGAAAAAATACCCGGCTTTTTCCTAAAATTTTCTTTTGTCATATAGTACGTAAGAAAATTGTTTTTACATTCGTAGGACTTTTATTTCATAAATTTTACGTTTTATCTTGCGCTCCAGCGTAATTTTCGTATATAACGTACGTTTTCATTTTAGGCCACGTTTTTAGATACTTTAAGTTTACGTTTTAAATAAAATAGTTTATTTAAGTCATTTTATTTTATAAATCACATAAACATCATTATAAAAATAGTGATAGCGTTTATTTAATATATTTTAACTTTTTATTTTCTTTTAATTTGCATTTAAGTCGCTGTAATTTGTAGATCTTTCCTTTAGATAATTATCCATCAAAAACCTTACTGATCACTATCATTAGTGATCATTCTATCATCTGAGTTTGTTTTGACACACCATTGAGTCTCCGTGGGACTAAACGACCCGGGAATTCATTCTATTCTCTGATCTTCATTGCATTTGTGCTTAAATTTGTTTTAAGTCATTACGGTTGGCCATTCACAAGTGGCGGCTTGTGTGATTAGACTTGATGGTTTAGCACGGATCAAAATTTTACGCTGCGGGAGGCTTTAGCGTGTGTTTAGCCATTTCGGACCCATTCTTGCACATATACCATCTTTTGTAAAAGTTTTTGTAAAGTTATCAATAATCCAAAAGTTCATTAACACTTTTCTGAAGTGTTATAGCATAAAAATATTTTCATTCTTTGTTTTGCAAATGTTTTTCAAAATCCAAAATATCCATCTTTACCCTCTCACATCTTTTGATTCTACATTTCTTACCCTCTAAAACCATTTGATTCTTTCTATGTCTCATCCTCACCAATTTGGTTGTGAATGGTGTGGGGACCTCAAAATGGTGGAAATTGCCCGGTTGTGGCATTGTGAATCCGGAAGCGGGTTTGTCTATGACCAAAATCCTACAATGAAACAACTAATTTCCTCAACCAACCCCGCACTATGAGATGGAGACATATTCTTGTGAGTATTGTGGAGGTCCTCACCCGAGTTTTGAGTGTCAAGCAGGGAACACGCTTGTCTATGAGCATAATCCTTGTAACAATTATGACTACTCTTATCATGACCAACCTCCACAGTACCCAACGATTCAAACACAACCTCTGCAAATTCCTCATGAACTTCTCCAAAATTGTCTCGATATACTCAAAGATTTAAAAGAATTGGTTAAAGAAGAGTCTCGTCGAGAAAGCATGTCTTTGAAGAACAAGCGACTAGAGTAAGTTCCCAATATTGAAACCTCTGGTATGCGATTATGATGGCGACAACGGCGACGATGATTTTGATGAGGAATCTCGACTCGAGTGGCAATCCCACCCGTTTGAGCCTTTCATTTCGACTCTTCCCTTCACTCACGCCGGTTGAGAGAAGTGAATTCCTTTGGAAGAGGTCGATGATCCTATTTCTTTGAAATTTTTGATCCCAAAGACTCTCTCACCATGGGGATAAGCATCTCGGCACTATTCGGAAGCGGAATCGTCTAATGTTGAAAACCTTATCCCGATCCCAAGTGAGTCGAGGAATTCTTGATAATGAATGTGATGTGTTTTCTCCTCTTACAAAAGATCTTGTTGAGACTTTCTCTCGATTTTGTGATGATTATAGTGATGCCGATTCTTTATATTCTAAAGACATAGAATTTATTGATGCATCACTTCCACATTCGAGATCGTCAACTTAGAAGAGGATGTTGACCATGTTGTTTCCACACGATTAATCGACTATCACTAATCCCTTATTCGAATTCGATTACGAATTTACTCTAAATTGATTAATCCAATCTTTGATAGTGATGAGTCGACACGGAGACTATAATGGACGAGGTGCATATTTATAGCCCACAGTACCGCACATGTCCCTCCAGTATGCTCTTCACGAGGAGTTCTCCGATGAACTCACTCATATCATATCTCCACTGGAGTATGATTGCTTGGATGGCAAAATCATGATCGGGGAGAATCTCAATTTGCATAGTTATGACAAATATTCCCACCCTCCCAACCGAGATGCCTTCCAACCCAAAGAGCTCAACCAATAAAATCCAAATAAGTGCAACTGCACTTAATCCCGAGGAAGAAGATCTAGTCATGATTGTTATCATGATTTTCCTTCTTTTCTTCACCTACTCGGTGACTTCCTCTCTTCTTCACTCCTTCGGGAGTGAGGACACTATCTTTGACCCCGGCATTTTTATTTATCATTTATGAGCCGGGTCTGTCTCTATATATCTCATCGGTGTGGAACTTTCACGTGCTTCAAATGTTTGTCCAAACATCTTGAATGAAAGTCCGATGAAGATTGTTTCTTCCACTTTGCTTCCCATGAACCAATGAATTGGAATCGAGTCAAGCTAGCGACTCGGTAACCAAAACGATAGCACACACCATATGGGTTTTCACCCATATTTCGACTTCTTACCCTTTTCTACCACCTTAGTGTGGGGTGATGCCACATGTTATATATATATATATATAAGTTTTCTATAAAAAAAAAAAAAAAAAAATCTTTTAAAATAATGGCGTAATATTTCCCTTTTCGTTCTTTGTTTCGCATAACCGCAGTACTTTGAATATTGATGGCAATATTCATTTCTAAGTGTGGGGGAATTCTCACGAATTTTATTATCCACCCAATTCCCGTTTTGGCCAAAATTTTTTATGGAGTAAGTGTTCTACACTTACTCGACTGATTATCGATCCGCCATGTCTAATAAACAAAAGGATTGGCTAATCCGAGAGCAAACGGCTCTTGGTAAAGATTTCTCAAATCCGTTTACGACACAATTGCCCAAATTGTATGGTATTCATTCACCATATCCTAAAAAGTGAAGAGTTGGCTAGCCCGCAAGATTATGGCTTGTGGTAAAGGCGATGGAAAAACCATAATTGGTAATCGACTCACCAAAGATAATCTTCGATAATTTATCTAAGAGTTGGCTAGTCCGAGCAAGCGGCACGGTAAAGACAAGTCAAAACCGTTGAAAGTGGTGGTTTGCTCAAAATCACATGGTTATCGATGTACCATAGTTCTTACTTGAACTGAAACATTTGGCTACTCGAGTGATGGCTTTTGGTAAAGAGTTTTAAAATCCATTAAAATTTCAAATCATTGCTAGGGACTAGCAATATCTTAGTGTGGGGATTGATGAGTGTCTAAATACTCATCATTTTGTACTATCTAGGCTCGCAAAAACATCAAAACACTCAAAATGCATCAAAATGATGAAAATATCACAAGTCGTTGTTTTATATGTTTTAAATGCAAAAGATCAAAATCGATGAAAAAGCGTATCAAGTTTGCAAAATTGGCGCTTTAGTCCCCAAGTTTCAAAAGTTGTCAAAAACAGTCCACGGTATATCAAAATAAAGAAAAATGTCATTTAAGGTCCATGGGATTCAAAAGTTGTTAAAACAAACCCTTCAAAGTTTAAAATTTGCAAAACTACAACTTTGGTCCCTCAACTTTAAAAATTGGCAGAAATGGCCCCTGGAAATTGGAAAATATCAAGTTTGGTCCTTGTACTTTTTAAGCTTGTCAGTTTTAGTCCCTTGAAGCAACTTTGATGAAATGGCAGCTATGGTCCTTGATATTTCAGAAATTACACCTTAGGTCCTTGTCATTTAAAACCCTTTTGGCCTTGTCATAAACCAAGTGACCACCTTAACCCTTTTGGACCCCATCATTAACCAATTTGACCCCCTTTAATATTATACACCCAGTCAATGTCGGTCAAACAAATCACCCTTGGCGCCAAAAGTCTTTCTTCCTCATCACACTCCTGCTGACCATCCCCAGGCTCAACATATTACTCCCTTGTCCCTCCACCTCCACCACAAAACAAGAATCATTAAATGATCCTCCCCTTAACACTCAATCCTTCCACCGCGAATACCCATTTCCGCCAAAACAATCAAGCGCCAAGAGTGTCCCAAGTCATCAATGGCCAATATTATTGGTGGGATTAGCTCGAAGAAGGTGGGAAGACCTTTGCATATAAAAGGGAGAAAGAGAGAGAGGAGGAACCAAGTAGTGTAATTTAGTTTTAGTTTAAGTCGTTTTAAGTTTTAAGTTTTCCATTGTATTTCAAATATTTCAAGTACTTTGTAATCATATTTCGGTATATTTTAAACCTATTCTCGGTTTAAATTTCGTTAAGTCTCATTTCAAGATTATGTAATTTTCAAGTTCGAATTCTCAAAAGTATTTGAAGTTTATTATCGATTGATGTTATTGCTTCTTAAGCTTTTATAAGCTCTTGACACGACTTATAAGCTATTATAAACTTTAAGAAACCAATTTTATTTAACAATTTCAAAATTCAAGAAAATACTAAAAAATAGCGAAAATTCAAAATCAATGAATTTGGTGAAGAAGACTAAAGCATGGTGATATTTGGATTGATTACGGTCTAGAGCTTCTTGGGAAGCAATAGGGTGTGATCTCGGTTCTCGGTTTTACTTTTGTGCCTAAACTCAATTTTTATAAGCCATTTATTTGCATGCATATTCCATATGATATGCGCTTTAAAAACTTGTTATAATGCTTAAAGCTTCAAAGCGCCTCTTTAAGGGTGTTTGGTTTTATTGAAAATTTCATGATGATCTAAATCGTGCTTTATTTACGATTAAAGTGTTAAGTATAATGAAATTTTCATTAACGAATAAAATTTAGAATTTTATTGTGTACTTACCTATATGCTCAACAACTCCATTCATAGCTTCTTTTGACTACCCTTTTACGAAAAGTGTCACGTGTGGTTCTCTTAGTCACTTTGCTTTTTCGGTTGTTAGGAGTTAATTTTTAGCGTGAAACTATACCATTAGTCGATTTTATAAAAAGTTTCTTTTAAGATGATCGAAAAACTTGATACTTCCCTATCGGATCGGACTCTTTAGCGCTTTAACCATAAGCCCATTTATGTTTATCATTTTTTATTTTTCTTAAGACGCCTAGTTGGTTCATATTGACACCTTTTGAATACTTCAAAGGTATTTCATAAATTTTACGTTTTATCTTATGTTTAATCATACAAAATATCTATATCTTTTATTTTATAAATCACATAAACATCATTATAAAAATAGTGAAATCATCGCATTTAAATGTAATTTGTAGATCGTAATTATCCATCAAAAACCTTCTTGAGCACTAGCGATTTCCATCTCTTGACGATAGATCGCATTTGTGCTTAATGGTCCACACAAGTGGCACATTAGACTTGTGTCGTATTAAGTCGAAAACTTGAACAATCCATTTTTGGTTCATATTGATACCTTTTGAATACTTCAAAGGTATTCGACTTATGTTTAATCATACAAAAATATCTATATCTCTGAAATCATTTACGTAGTAGCGATTTCCAAAAAATGGTCGCACACATACATGTGTCCAACAATTCTTCCCTTTACCCAAAAAGTGTCTTTCACACAAGATCCTGTGAATGGTGATTTAGTCATCTTGCCCAATAAGTAAGACTCGCATACATCATCCGATTTGAAATCGAATGATTCCAACACTCCATCCATTTAGAGTTGGGCGATGTGTTTCTTGTTTGCGTGCCTAACTTTGATTTATCAAGCTCATTAGATGAACCAACATTTAAAATCCCATTGCCATTATTACTAATAAATTGAACAGTTTCATATATGCCTTTGCAAGGAGAAGCTTGAAACATAAAACAACCATAAAAATAAGTCAATATGTTTCCATTCTCATTGTCAAATGAAAATTTATAACCATCCTTAAACACAGCATGAAATAAAATAATGTTTCTTATCATTTTTTACGAATAACATCAATTATTTAAATCTATCCTAACTCCAGAATTCAAAATGAGCTCGTACTTTCTAATCATTGCCACGAGCATGATGTTTCTGTTTCCCATGACTAAGTTGAGCTCTCCATGCTTCAACCTCCTACTTTCTTTTAGACCCTACAAAACAGTGCAAATGTTAGTACCACACCCTGTATCTAGGACCTATGAATCTGAAGTTGTATTTGGAGTTCATCATAAACATACATGACTGACCACCCTTTTCGACCTTTCCGTCTATCATGTCCTTCAGATATTTTGGGCAGCTACGCTTCCAATGTCCCTTTGTGTTGCAGTAGAAGCACACTGCTTCCTTTGGATCACTTGTCATTGCAATCTCATATTCAACCTTTCACTTAGACCCATGATCGGACTTTCCTTTTGTGGCCTTTCCTTTCCAGTTGGAATGAGAAGTCTTTCTTTTCTTTGCATTATGATCAACAGTCAACACATGAGCCGTTGGAGTAGAGGGCATATCAATCTTCTTGATCCCTTGCTCAGCTGTTTGCGACAAGCTATGGAGTTCAATTATTGAGGTCTCTTTTCCATTTATTTGATACAAGAGCACAAACTGATTGTAATTAGCTGGCAAACCGGATAGGATTATGTTGATAGAAAGCTCAGTATCGAACACCATGTTTAGAGATTCCAATCATCAAAGTACCCTTTCGTCTCTAAGACAAAAGTATAAATAGAGGCTCCAGGTTTTGGTTTGCATGCCATGAAGGATTTAACAACATCAAGCCATTCCTTTCTTGCCTTTGCCGGCAACATTTCTTTGAGCTGTTGGTTCATTTCATAAGCCTAAGTGTTCTCAAAAGTCTTTTTTAGTTCACGGCTCATGGAAGATGCCATGATGCATGATTCGATTGTAATATGGTAGTTTTAATATTTTTCAGTTTTCCTATTAGATTTAATAATCACTATAAGGACAAATGATAATCAATCTTCTGGAGTCGTAATCACAGTGAGATATGAATTGAAATTTACGTTATTGTCTTTTGTTTTAAGCTTGATTATCGAATATTTTTTGGTCTGGATTTATTTATTTATTATTAAATGATATTCAAAACTATTTTAGCTAATAAGAAATATTTTAACTAATTAAATTTAGACTACAACTAATGATGAATAGAGATTAAGCTAAGAATATAATAATAAAATATATGCTTGTCAAGTGAGGTGAAAAGGGAATTAAGTGTGAATAATCTATTAAGCCCGTTTAATTAATACCCGTCAAAATAAATTTTTTTCTCACAACGTTGGCTTATATTGTAACACCCCCAAATCTCGGTACAACGGAAGACTTAATCAAGTTTTCGGGGCGTTACTATTGGATTGGTATCGCACAAAAGTATAATAAAAGATAACCATTTAACCATTTAAAACCAATCCCAAATTAAATATTCAAACATTTAATCCGAAAGTATAAATATTAGGCCCAAAACATAGTTTAATAAAATAGGTCCCCATAGTTTATCAGAGTCAGAAATGATCCTTGAACCCCGCCTTCTTGCCAAGCTTCCACAATCCACATCTTTCAAATACCTTAGAAATCATGCTAAATGGTCAGCTTACGCTGGTGAGTTCATAGGTTTAAGTTCATCAAAATCATAGTGGACCAATAAGAGCTGATTTGCTATGCAAGACCTAAAATAGATAAACACCGTTTTCACACCGATCCATTTCGGATCACCAATCATAACACACGTCCCGCATCCAGGGACAACTCGAGCTCGCGACTCTAGTCCAGCACTGTCGTGGCAAAATCTAGAACAATTGCCAACCCCGGACTAGGTCGATGTAAAAGTCTATTCTTAGTTAGGCACGGCTAACCTAAACTAAGGCAACAACTACTACACATCTATCTAAACAGTCAAGCATATAAGCAAATTCAAATAGTTTTTAACGGTCGAAAAACAGCAGCATGATTCTCACCCCAAAGTAGTTCAAAACGTAGTTAAAACGTATATAAAAGTGGGGCTACGAAACTCACCTCAAGCAGTCAACGCACAATCAACGCACAAATATCACTAGCAGAAGATAACATAAATCACAGCACAGCAACTATCGACTCGGCACAACCTATTAATGTAGACCAACTTTAATACATATATTCCTCAAAATCAACGTTATCTACCCCAATATATTCCATTTCTTTATTTCCAAAAACGTCTCGTTTCACCATTAATCCTAGTGTTTGGTATCCTCATGTGGGTGTATCGACTCAATATGATGCCATGAATGCACTGAAACAACCAATATATAACTCAATGCGACACAATGAGACCTCTAAACGATAAACTCCATAGTTCAATAAGTTTCGGAATAAATAGTAGACCTTATCGAATTCGTCAACTCGATAAACTCATTCATTTATTCGTGTCGCTTATTATCCCATAAATCAATCGTATCCTAAAGAGTCATAAGTATAAGTCACCCATTAATAAGGTTACCCAACGTACCTAGCGGGCTCTTATTAGATTCGTCAACCTAATAAGTCCGCTACCCACATGGATCAACACTATTAATGCTAGGTTATCCGTAACCCATGCACATAACACAAGTAAATAATTACTTATCTAATATTAAATGTCGACATTTGATGTTTATTGATAAACGTGTACTCGAAACATTAATTACTTATTTATTACAAAACATTTCCAATTTAGTCGTCAGTTTCCGTTTAAAAATAGTAAATAACAAGATAAATCTTGTTATCGATATTTTTGGTACAAAAGCCCATTATTATTTACATTTCATAGTTCTATTAGCATTCTCATGTATAAATGTATATTTCGTCATATCCCATTATAAGTTTCATAACGTTATTCGTTTCGAGTTCACGAGCACGAGTCATAACTTCTCGGCTTTTAATCAATCAATTGTCCAAATTATACTAAAGTCCATGTTACGGCTTTGTCGGAGTCAACTATTGACTAAAAAGTCAAAGTGGCGCCGACGTAGCTCAAAGTCAACATTATATATATCAAGTCCAAATTAAATGTCACAATATCGCAATTCAATCCCAAACCAACTCAAAACAATCTCGCCAATCAATCAATTAACCAAAAGTACTCGAAACCAATGTTAAGATCCTAATGGTCATGACACGGTCACGGTTAAGACCACGTGAACCAAACAAGCTCTAGAAGCTTTTCGGCTCCACGCGTCTCATCCAAACCTCAACAACACCAATCAACAAGCTACCAAAACGGCCGGACTCGAACCCATGACCAACATAGGCCACGTACACCAACCATGGGTCACATACGTGACCATGGTGGTGCGTACGCCTCTCCACTCCCATCCAAACACAACCAAATCCAATCCTCAACACTCAAATCCAATCATTCAAGCTCCAAACACTAACCAAACACAAAACCCATCAACTATTCTTAATCAAGAACATGCAACTAAACCCTAAATGCACAAACCCATCAAATTAATACACCACACATGTACCAAACACTAATTACTTGTTTATTTCATCACTAATTAGCTTTAATTTCATGTTCCACCCAAAAGCCCCAAAAATCATAATTAGGTCGAAACGTGGGTTATTATTGCCCAATCAAGCTCAAAACATGTTCCCTTAACCTTATCTAATCACCAATTGCAAAAGCCCTTTGAAACCATAAAAGTACGAATCTTAATTCTTGATTTTGAAGGTGTTAATGAAGTCCAAATTGAGTGTATGATATATGGTTGGAAAGAGGAGAAAGAGATATATCTTTTGGTGGTGGAGGTGGTGGTTGACGCGCCGGCGTACAGCGGTGGTGGCCGGAATAGTGGCTGGCGGGCACTAAGGTGTTATTAGGGTTAGGGTTTATTTCTTGTAGAGAGAGAAAGGTAGAGAGATAAAGTGGTGTGTGTGTTTTCTAGAGAGAGAAACAAATGAGGTGAAATGAGGCTTGAGTGGGGATTATATACTAGGAGCTAGGGACTTGAAAAATAATTATTTAGGAGGGGGGGGGGCGCCGGTTATAAAGAAAAAGGGAGGGTTCAGGTTGAAACTTTTCGTATCTATCTCGTTTACCCATTCCCGAGCTTACATATCGTCCCCCGAGTGTCCCACAACATTTATTTAACTTTCCAACATCGTTACTTACGTTTTCCACGAGTTTTGACTATTTATTTGTCAATTTTGATTCTGGTCTAAAAGTTACAATAACTCTTGTTTTAGGCTTTTCTAGTGCCGAATCGAATAGTGCCTACCAAATAAAGTTAAAAGCATACGATAACACATTTAATAATGAAATAAACCGTAAAACCAATCGGCGATATAAAATCAAGTCACGGTTTATAAAATAGTGATAAAGGCAAAACTCGAGTTTAATTTAACGTAATGCGGTTACCTAAAATAGACTCCTAAATTGCGGTTGTCACAGCCTCCCGACCTCGGAAGAAACCCGTCCCGGGTTTCACTCCGAGTTGCTTGATGTCATGAAAAGTTTAGGATACTTCCTACGGAAAACGTCCTCACGTTCCCAAGTGAACTCCGGTCCATGTCGGGAGTTCCAACGATCCTTAATAATCGGAATACGACTATTCTTCAGCCTCTTAATCTCACGATCCATAATCTCAATCGGTTCCTCAACAAAATTCAATTTCTCATCAACACGAATATCTCTTAAAGGCACAACTATGTTTTCTTCCGAAAGACATTTCTTAAGATTACTAACATGAAAGACATTGTGTACACTACTCAGTTCCGATGGTAGCTCCAAGCGGTATGCTACCGGTCCGATTCTTTCCAGGATTGGAAAGGGACCAATATATCGGGATTGAGTTTTCCACGTTTCCCAAAACGAATCACTCCTTTCCAAGGAGAAACTTTCAACATAACACGATCTCCAACCTGAAATTCTAAAGGTTTACGTCTCTTATCGGCATAACTCTTTTGTCTATCACGAGCGGTTTGCAACCGATTCTGAATCGAACTATCTTCTTAGTGGTTTCTAGGACAAGTTCGGGACACAGTAAGTTGACTTTCGCCAACCGCCCAACAAACAGGAGAATGAAATTTTCGGCCATACATTGCCTCAAATGGGGCGGCCTTAATGCTAGAGTGATAACTATTGTTGTAAGAGAATTCACCAAAGGAGGTGTCTCTCCAAATTTGCCGAAATCAATAACGCATGCTCTAAGCATGTCCTCTAAAGTCCGAATGGTTCTATCGCTTTGACCATCGATGCGTGGATGGTAAGCGAGACTCATATCAAATTGTTCCTAAAGTCATGCATAACGACTTCCAAAAGTGGGATGTAAAGCGACTATCCCTATCGAAATGATGGATATCGGTACTCCATGACTCGATACTATCTCCTTAAGATACAATCGAGCAAGCTTATCAAGACTATCGGTTTCACTAATAGCTAAGTGAGCGGACTTAGTTAAGCGATCAACTATTACCCGATATAGCGTCATTGCCGCTAACCTGTTCTTAGTAATTTAGTGATAAAGTCCATGGTTATTCGCTCCCATTTCCATTACGGGAGTTCGGGTTGAACTAAAAGTCACGATGGTTTCGATGTTCGCCCTAACTTTAGAACAAGTCAAGCACCTACTAACATCTTGAGCTATATCGACTTTCATATTGGGCCACCAATAAAGTTTCTTAAGATCACGATACATCTTATCGGCTCGGGATGAATAGAGTATTTTGATTTATGCGACTCGTGCATAATCAACTCATGGATTCTACCATGAAATGGTATCCGACTTCATCTCTCAAGCATAATGTTCCATCGAGCGCTTCAAGAAGCCGTTTCACTTTCTACCATTCCATGAAGATTCTCATAAGGACGGTTCTCTTCCGTCAATGCCTCTGCTTGGCGGCTAAAATTTGAGATGGTAAGGCGAAACAATGGTCATTCCTAAGGATCTAACAAGTAGGGTGGAATGTCCTCCTTACGACTAAGTGCATCGGCCACAACATTAGCCTTACCAGGATGATAACGAATCTCACGGTCATAATCACTAAGCAATTCCAACCAACGACGTTGTCTCATATTCAGTTCCTTCGATCTAAGATATGCTTCAAGCTCTTATGATCGGTAAATACTACACACTTGGTTCCATACGGTAATGTCTCCGGATCCTAGAGCAAACACTCTGACACCTAACTCAAGGTCATGGGTGGTGTAGTGTTTCTCATCTTCTTAAGTTGTCGAGATAAGCAATCACCTTCTCACGTTGCATCAAAATAGCACCTAAGCCTTTATGCGAAGCTTCGCGATTACCGACAAAATCTTCACTTCCTTCAAGCAAAGCTAGGATGGGCGCACTACACAACTTCTCCTTCGAAGTTGGAATGCTTCTTCTTCCTTTTCTCCCATTCATACTTAACATCCTTACGTGTTAATTTGGTCACGACTTAGCTATCTTAGAAAATCCTCAATGAATCTCCTATAATAGCTGCTAAACCTAGAAACTGTCAATTTCGATGGGTTCTTAGGAGCGCCATTCCTAATGGCCTTAATCTTAGTGAACGTCTCGGTGGTGTGGTATTCTCATCATTGACTCAACAAGCGGTGGTTTTGAAGTGGTATTTCCAAAGATGGGCGGACTCGTGAGCATCGTTGCTTGCCTTCAATCTTGGTGTCAAGCAAATGATCTGTTGTTGCAATAAGGTAACTGCATGAATCTACATTATTTTGTTATAAATACAAGTAAAAAGAGTTAGGTCAGTGTATTTAATTTGGGTATTTCTTTATTTACAGATGGACGCGACTACACCAAAATACTCCAAATCTAGGTTTGATCAAATTGTGAAGGAAGTGTCTTCATACCTCAAGAAGTTTGGATACAACCGTGACAAATTTCCATTTATCCCAATCTCTGGTTTGTGGGTGATAACATGATTGAGAGGTCAACCAACTGGATCGTACAAGGGTCCAACTCTACTTGAGGCACTTGACCGGATTAATGAGCCAAAGAGACCATCGAAAAGCCACTCCGTCTTCCACTCTGGGATGTCTACAAGATTGGTGGGATTGGTATTGTGCCGATGGGGCGTGTTGAAACCGGTATGATCAAGCTGGTATGGTAGTCACTTTGGCCCAAGTGGTTTGACCAGAAGTCAAGTCTGTTGAGATGCACCATGAATCACTCTGGAAGCATTGCCGGGAGATAATGTCGGTTTCAATGTAAAGAATGTTCTTGTGAAGGATCTCAAGCATGGTTATGTTGCTTCCAACTCTAAGGGCGACCACTGCAAAGGTGCGGCTAGCTTTACTTCACGGTCATTATCATGAACCATCCGGTCAAAGGAATAGGTATGCACCGTGCTTGATTGTCGACACTTCTCGCATTCTTTGTCAAGTTTAGTGAGATTTTGACCAAGATTGATGAAGGTCCGGAAAGGAGCTGGAGAAGGAGCCTAAGTTTTGAAAAATGATGATCTTTGGTATGGTGAAAATGGTTCCAACTAAGCCTATAGTGGTGGAAACATTTCTTGAGTATCCTCCATTGGGCCGGTTTTTTGTGAGGGATATGAGATAGACAGTTGCGGTTGGTGTGATCAAGAGCGTGGATAAGAAGGATCCAGCTGGTGCCAAAATCACCAAAGCTGCTATTAAGAAAAAATGAATTATTTCCATTAAGAATCTGGTTTTGAGTTTGAACTCTTTGTTTTCTGTTTAAAAGAATATTTTGGAAAGATACTATTACACATTGAAATCACATTTTATTTAAATGAATATGTTTTACTTCATAGTTCTATTTTAATGACAGATTACAGAAGTGTTGTGTGCCCCGAAAGGGATTCGTCGCGTTGGCAGTCGTGCGCGTTCTCACACGTATCGTGGCTATGTTAGACCTGTAAGTTAAGTAGTATATAGGTTTAAAGAATACATTTATGTAAATTTGGATGTCGTTTTGATGGAATTCATATGTGTTTCTGATTCATATGTGATTCATATGTCGTTTTGGAAAGATACAAAACATTGGAGGGTTAGTCTTCCATGTATTTTAGCTAAAGGTTAATGAAAATTATTGCATTAATCAAGTGTCTTAATTATATGAGCTATATATTTTTGTTGTTTGCACATTACAGTTTCTGATTGCATTCTTTATAAACATGCAATGGGTTTTTGTGCAGGTCTTAAAAAGACAAAGATATCCACTTGGAAACACCCAAATTGAAATTTTCTTTGGTTACTTTTGTGTAAGCACATGAATGGTTTAGTTGGATTTTGTGGGTTGTAGGTCGATGTATCGTGCATCGCTTAAACGTCTAAAAGGCGCAAGACGCTCAACAAGGATCCGCACCCTAAGAACCCAATTGAGGGTACGTAAGAAAGGTATGATAGACCCATCCCTTTATATCAAAATCTTTATTTGATGTTGTAGTATTGTATATATGATGAATGAATCAAAGATTTTTGCCGCTATGCCACGAGTACGCTTTTGTGTTTCCCCTTTACGCTATCGCTAATTTCAAGCATACAGTCGCCTGCTTTCATCAAAGACCACGATTAAACATAAGGTAATTATCGTGATTTACAAACATACAAAACCATCTAAAAAAATAAAATAAGTATAGTTTCATCTTTAAATTAATTTAAATTATTTCACAAATTGGCTCTAAATATTTCATCTGCACCCAAGGATACGGCCTTTGTATTTAATTGTTAGATGGGTAGAGGGAGGACAACTACCAAGACTGTAATTGCTTGTCTTCTTAAACTTCAAATAGATTCTGAAAGGCCTATTAGAGTTTTACTTGATGATGTGGCATGTGGAGGAGAGTCAGACAATGGGTCATCAAGTGGTGACGAAAGTGGAGTTGATCCTGTGTTTACGGGCAGAATAAGAGTCGACGCAAGTCATGCTTTTGGTATAAACGACATCCTACTATTGTGGAAAATAACGAGGTTTTTGAAAATGGGGTGAAATGTCGAGAAGCCTTAGATGCAAGTGATCGATAGATGTTCAAGACCTTTGCAGATATACGCCAAACTATACTTGGTATGAAAATTATTTAAACAACAAGATCTTGAGCCAAGGGAAAGGAAAGTGGCATTGAACCAAGGTGCTGAGTACTAAAAACGTTATTTTTGAATAATTGCTTTTGCAGCATATCTTGGAAGTGAAGCCTTTGATGGGTTCTGTGGACAAGGAGATTCGAAGATTACCTTTAAAAGATTCGAAGATTTAAAATTTAAAAGTTAGTTTTAAATTTGATGGGTTTTACCGTAAGTTTCCTACGTTGTGATGTATAGGGAGGAGTATTGTATTGGCTGGATATGGTTGCCCGAAGATTTCTTTAAACTGAACGTGCAATTAACCGTTATCATTCTTCCAATAACCTTTTGCTCATACTGGTAAAGAGTCAACTTAATGAGGGTGGCCTATGTGGGAACTCATAGGGCACTCTCCTTATCTGATTAATATCTATTTAGTTGAATTCTTTATTGAATCTTTCACTTGATCATCTATTATTTCATGTTTTTAAAGGGATCATGGTTGAATTTGTAGTTTGTGTCCACCACGTTAGAAAGCACCTGATCCTGTCTTAGCGGTTGGCAACAAGTTGCATTTGGAAGCAAAACAGATTTCTTTCCATGGGTTTGCACTTTAAAGTTATGTTTTGCTATTTAACTTAAATTTTTCAATAATCATTTTATAAACTGATAGTGCATCATCCAAAGAATTCTAGCTGAGTCGTGAAAGGTTAGTAGTTTGAAAGGTGCATAAAAAGCTACATGTAGCTATCCAAAGTTACATCATTAGTCATAACTGATACTGTAAAAGCTGCTAACTGATTCAAGGCTTGGACGAGATCATTGGTGTTCAGAAAATGGCGAGTATGAAATGGCAAATGCAGACAACCTGAGATTAGAACAGCTGCAGCGCTGGGTACATATTTTGTTGTTTATGCGTTTTGGACTAACGTTATTAGTACATAATTGGCAGATAAAACTTTAGGTGGCCTGTGTGGGAACTCATTGTTTTAGGATCAAGAATCTGTTATTTGAAAAAAGGCCATTTTTTAATATTTTTGTAAAGAGCAACTGCTAGGAATCAACTTTGACTTAAGTAAAGAGTCAACTGAATAATGCAATTTCAATAATCAAAAAGGACAAAACAAAAGGTTCCCATTACTATCGATTATGGGTTCGGCGGACTTTATAAGCATGTGATCATGGTTGAATTTTCAATTTGCATCCACCACGTTAGAAGGCACCCGACCGCAGTCTTAGCGGTTGGCTTGACCTGTTTACAAGTAAATGGGTTGAAGTCAACACCTTAAAATGCTATATATGAACTACAGTTACAATGGTGCAACTTGCTGGATCAAACACTTGATAAGTGATCAAGTCATTTGCATGAGAATCTGATAAGTGATCAAGTCATTTGCATGAGAATCCGAATTAACGCTTTGTCATATATGATGTTAAAATGATTTGAAGTCCATTTACTTATCGTAAAAAAAAAGAGGATCATTTAGGCAACCATTTGTGTAATTAAATAGACGTTTCTCTAATATATTGCAGGTGTTTGTCCCATCTGAGACTAAAACACTTCACCTATTGGAAGCAAGATACCTCAAGTTGTTGGATACTTGGATGAGGTATTTAAGATGCCTTCCAATTCAAACACCCCTTAATCTTATACTATATACTGCTATTGTCACTTCTTGGTGGCCTCTTACATATAAAAATACGATATTGATCTTTGTGTGATTCGGTGTTCATTGAAAAGAAACTTTTGTGCATTTTGTATTGGATCCGATTGTCGTGAGCTCCACATACACAGAAGCATCTTTCTCTGCTAGATATGGTTTTTTGGTTGTTATAGATTAAGGTAAGCTTCCAGTAGTTGATCATTTTTTTTCATAAGTTAAATTTCATTTTCAGTTTTTGTATCTTTTCAGTTAAACTCATTGCAATCTTAGTGTTGTGACAGGTTGAAAAATTAGATGTTGGGGCCTTAGTCATCATTAGACGCATTGGTCGTGTCACACTGGTTAAATTTTCAAAGGTAATTGAAGTCACATACTCTCGGTTGTACTTACGCATATCTATATGAAGAGTCAATCTAATTTCAACTCATTAGTTATGAGTGGTTTAAGTATAATAAATGTCTCTTTTATGTTTTTGCCTGGAGTCAACCCACTTATAGGTTAAGTATGGAGTCAACCCACTTATAGGTTAAGTATGATTTAACTGACGCAAAACACCTTTTATCAAAACATTTTGTAAGTAGATTTCTTCTTCATTGCTTGGTTAGATTTCACTCTTCTCGTCCCATAAATTTGTGCCGGTTTAACTTATTGAAAAAGTTGAATTTAATGTTAATGTTTTGTTTAGGTCGCCTGAATCATCACGTATATGTGCCAAGATGTTGTATGCCACATCCAAAGGCAGGCTTAGAAATAATTTATATGGTGTTCACTACGAGATTACATCCTACTGAGATGGAGCTTGAAGTGCTCATAGAACGTTTTTACTGATTATACTGATGCTCTTTTAAGGTAGTGTGTAGTGATAACTGGTCACTGTAAGGATAATTATTATGTACTCCTATCGATCACTTAAGATTTTTGATGCCGTTAACATTTATTTTATGGTACCCGTCACTTCTTATACTTTTAGATCATATTAGAAACTCATTTCCTATCGTGCTAAATCTAAGTTGTGCATCATTAATGTATATATTGAAGCTCAAATTGTTCATATGTTCATCGTTAAGCTTTTTATAACTTGACATCCATGTGTTTATTGGACATTCTGTATCACTTGCCAAATTGTTTAAATTCCTTTTAAATACCTTTAATTTCTTTTGCAGAGGGATAACATAAAAGTTTAGTGGATGAAATTTATAAAAGAGGCAAAAAAAAAATAGCTCTTGAGGCTAAAAGCAATCTGCTTCAATGGTTATAGAATGCAAAAGCACAAATAGGTGCACCGAAAGATGTAAATGGTCGTTGAGAAACCGTTGGATATGTACCAGTGCCCATCACTGAATTTGGTGATCCTGCTAACCAATGCAATTTCGGATTTTTATCTTCAAGGTAGGTACAATTTATAAACCGAGTTATAAAGTTTTTAATCAATGGTTACAGTGTTCTATGACGGAAGGCAATAAATTCTTAAGCGTGGACACAGTATCGCATTCAAATTAAGGTTGTTTAGTGGACCAATTGTAAATGTGAACTTAAGCCTATAAAGTATAATTAAGCCATGTAGTATAATTAGATCTCTAATGTAATGCCTATATTTGTGTTTCGTCATTCCAAATATTCACCGTAGTAGACTCTAGGCACTGGTTGCATTGCCTAGATATCAGATTGATGTGAATCATCGTACTTCACGTGAGCAGGATTGAAAATGTTTTTAAGTTTTAAAGTAAATTATGATGGATATATCATATATGTTATGTGATAGTGCTTTGTGGATGTTGTTTCATTGAATTAAAAATCTGCTACGCAAAGTTAGTGATGAAGCTACCTTGGTTCTAATATGTTGTGCATTTACATAAAAGGAAATGGATTAGGGGCCGATACATGTGTTTGATGAAATGGTTGAATGTATTTTTTTAATGTTTTTTCAGCGGTGATGATAAAATTCATGAAACCTCTTTTTCGGTGTTTCCAGTGGCGGACGGTTGAGTTACTTTTATTATCTCATAATACCTATCATCCGATGATTATTATTCTACTTTGTTTCTTGTAGATTTCATGAAATAAGTAAGAGTATCTACTCAATCATTGTTAGTGCAGTTTTTGACCGAATAAACAATAAAAGGTAGCTAATGTCAGTCCTTATCTTGGTATACATATTTGCGGTGTTGAGTTCACGCCAACTCGGTCCCAAGTACGACACTATTATTCCATCTTGAGGTATGTAAAGTCTTTACTTCTCAACATTTTTGTATGACAAAATCTATAATGCATCTATCGCATTAGTTTCATTACATTTCTATTAATGACTCAATTTAGGAAAACAATAAAGATAAGCAAACTGTGTGGACTAATATTGTTGTGTTAATTAATCAGTTTGTTGTTAATGTGGTTAATTGTTAGTAATTAGTTAATTACAAGGTTAATTAATTTATGATCATATACATAGCCTTATAGATGACAGTTGCAGGTGCAGTTGGTAACAATAACCCGAGGTTGGAGTCTTGTAAGAATGTACAACGGCATGAGCGTTAGACGTGTAGTTATTAAGGTGCAGTTTCATGTTTTTATTTACGAGGAAAAGTAAGAGGAAGCTGTAACTGTTTCTCCAAAAAGGAAATGGATAGACCAGTAACTCCAGTCGCATGTATGCTTTAGACCTCTTAAATTTTTTAATATCATTTTTTTACAATTCGTTAGTGTATAGTTTTGAACTACTTGAGCACTTTTGAAAATGGTTATTTTGTATCAAGGATGTTTGGATAATTTTATTAAAATTAAGTATTTGTTTGAGGAATAAAATGGTTAATTTGTAGTTTTCAAGACCACCATGAACTTCAGCTATATGAAAATAAAAAAATAGTCTGACCTTCACGAGATAGTAACTGGCTCCCATTCCGCATTGTTATGCCCTTTAACAAGAAACATTTTGATGTTATTTGGCCCTACCTTCAGCATGATGTTCCTTTAAAATGAGAAAAGAATGTCCTTGCTTTCAACCCAGCAGAACCATGCCCGTTTAGTTGATCTTTTACATCAAGAAGAGGCTTTCAAGGTTCAGGAAGAAAAAGGTAATCCACAATATTCACTTTAGTTGATCTTTTACATCAAACTTTTGGGTTGGTTACTTTATTTTATTCTGTACTTCAGCATGATTTGTGAAATGATTAAGGGGTTGTTTGGATAAGCTTATATCACCAACTTACGGGCTAATTTGTATTTGGAAAAGCTCATAAGCTGAGTTTCTTTGGCTTATAAGGTAATTACATTGACCTTTTGTACTTTAATAAGTTGCACTCATAATAGGAAAAAAGGTGACCTTATGAGCTTAGTGGAGTAAATGAACAAAAAAACGCAACTGAAATGGCAGTTTTTGAGGGATCTAGAGTCAGCTTGCAGATCATTAACAGGAAGAAAGCGATTCAGGAGATGGACTTTAGCTGAATGGTTCTTTGAATTACATGTTCTTTATCCTATCTACCCTCTTATATGTGTTGTTGTTGCAGCTGTCATTGAAAGCTTTCGTGATTTCTTTTATGACCGCTATAGGAGTGAACAATCTTTTCTCTACAAGGTAGGCATAAGTTGTGTTTAGTTGTATGAATCATTGCTTAACAATTTCATTGTCGGTTATGGTAGTAACTAACGTCTTGATTCTGCAGATTGCTAAATTCACGAGACCATTGTTTATTTGTCTCATTTTGTGCGTTTCTCACTCCATTACATTCTCGATCGTAAATGGTTATGGTGCCCCTTTAGATATTTACACGCACTTCGAACATCATGACAATGCTGAAGAATAATTGGTGCTGCAAGCCTGCAATCCTGAAGTTGTCGAGAAATAAATTCATGATACACCTACATACATACCATGAATTTATAGTGTTCGGAAGGAACCATAGATTTGTATACATTGGTTTATAAATATCGATAATTAATTATTATCTCTTTCCAACTGATATTGTTCCTACTACATATAGTCGAATGCGCACGAGTATTAAAATGGACCAATGCATACGGGTTCTACATACCTGAGCTGGAACTTGCAATAAAATAACTTTTTTGAGTACTTACGAGGTCTCTACGTTTGTACTCAAAGTATCTAATCTCTTGAACTTTTCTTTGAGTAAGACTTAACTAATTAAATTCTTCACTGAAGGTGACACAAAGGTTAATTCTTATAAGTTTTTTTTTTCAACTCTAATAAAGAAGGCATATTAAAGGTGGACGATATGGGTGGGTATGTCACAGTTCAGAACAAGTATGGCTGTAACAAGCCATATGGTTGTGCTATGCTAGCCTTAAATGGCATGGTGTTAGAGCCCTGAAATATAGGCCTAAAATGCAGGGGAATTTATATTGCACGAAGTGGGTCGTATGCATGTAGGTAACTTTAACGACTTTAGACATTACACATGTTCTTTCTTTGTATTTACGTAATAAGGAATTGAAATCTATCTAACATTCTATAATTTGGAAGTTTTTTCATCAAGAAAATTCACTTGTTTGCTTGAATATTTTTAGGCCTGCCATTGACACTATGACTAACAGATTACTAGAAACGATAGGGGTGTTTGGGACAAGCGATTCTTGACAAAGTCTTTCGCTTTTTATTAGCGCAAACATGCCCTACAATTGAAAAGACAATCGTAATCGGACAAGCAATCCCAAAAACTCTATTGAAACTGCTTACAAGCTTTAAGCACTTAAAAATGAGTACTCTCAAACACCTTCATAATGTTTGTATCACAAGGTTTATGACACATGAAAATAAGCTAACACAAACACCCATCTAATAATGATGTTTTTGAGTTTATAAGTAGTATTAGATAGTGTCATTAGAAGCTTTGGTTCAAATTAAGTGCTTACATGTTATGCTTTTGCTTTTTTTTAAGTTTGATAAAACAGTTTTGATGAAAATTCCCGTATGTTGTAAATCTTTTATTAAAACTGATTTTGAGAAGAGTTGAAGTTAACAGTAAACAAAAACAAATTTGGAAGTTTAAATTCGGTGAATTGTTAAGTTGACATATGATTTGACCATTAAAGTCAAACTGCAGTACGATCTCGGAGGCGCCTCGCAACAAAGGAGGTTCATACTACACTCGATATTACAGTTTAAAATATGTACTTTTCATAGTCATACAACATTTTATAGCATGAGTCTCAAAAACAATGTTATATATTCATATGCACAAAGTTAAATAATATTTTTTATGAATGTGTTTGCTAGAAACATATGACAAAAAAACCAATGGCTACTGTGGCCTGAAATCGCAGAGAATTTGTTAACAATGACATAGAAAATGGTTTAAATTACAGTAACTACTTTCGTACTATAAGGCAGATATAACATATCATTAAAGTAAACAAAAGCTTAACAACAAGAAAGACAATACGTCCTCAGTCCTTACTATTTCCTATAATATATTTCAATATAGATAGTGTAGAAAATATTAGTTTGAATAAGGAATAAGTATATTGCGAACTGCCAGCACAAAAAACAGCACAAAATAATGCTATCAGATGGGGAGTGATAGATGCCCTTCGATTGGAAGCTAAGGTATTCAGAGTAATACTATTAAATGGACAACAAAACCAAGGACGACGTGCTCTTTCTGATCGCTTTTGTCCAACCAACCTGGAGCTCATAGCTTACTTCTTGAGACCAAATATTGAATGAGGATCACGAAATCCCAATTGTCGCTTTTGTTATGAGGTTTTTATTTACTACGATAGTCTCGATGACCTTACAAGTTAGTACGGAGTAAAATCGTATTGACTTATCATTTACATTGTTTAAAGTTATATGTATTAATTATTATCTTAGTTAACAGAATTTTTGTTACTTTAGGTTTAGTCAATATATTGATGATCATTACTTTGTTTCTAATCTATTGTACATATCTTGATAATAGAAAAGTACGCGTCTTGTGAAAACAAAGGTTACTTTTTGACATCAAAGGTGCAAAAACACACTAATGAGACATGATCACATAGAGAAATGAGGAACTTGGGTACTTGGAACGAAGGATACAATGGTGTGTAATGATGTGACTCAAAAGTTTTCCACAAAAGGTAATTACAGCATCAATCTCATAGACTCAGTGATGAAGAGATGATCAGGAGTTATTGACCAGTGTTCCACCCGAGCAGATTATTTTAGAAAAGTTCTAAACTTTACAGGGTCATTTCAGTACTTATTGAATCACACTAAAAAAATACATTATATGAAGGTAAAACACGTTGTTTTTTTAATTTCGGTAATCTTTGTGTCAATTAGGCATTACCCTTTTAACATGCTCTTCGTATTGTTCCACCTATAGAAATCAAACCAAGACTAAATAGTTCGTTCATCTAGAATATAGTTTACATCTTTAAGTTCCAATAACATATCTTGTTGGATAGTCATTTGAAATTCAAAGTGTTTATGCCTAGATATTACTCAGTTTGTTGTTTATATGACACGTTTACTTCAAACGACATACTAAATGTAGTTAAAGCTATAGACTAATGTTTAAAGTTATTGCACAATAATGTTATTTCGCAGGTTCAATAGACTCAATTATCACGTATTTTTTGAACTACTGGTAAAAGGAGATTATTCTTTTTGGTATTTATGAGTACGTTGTTCTTGGTTTCAACAAATTGAAAATAAAAATTATATAGAGAGATTCATGCAATATGCGTTGGTTCTTTAATAATAAAAATATATTTGTTTAAATCTTGATGTTCATTTATTTCCACTCTTCTTACACTATACAAAAATATGTCAACGATATTTATAAGTCATGCCCACCCATCAAAGGGTGGCAATCGAGTCATGTTGGGGTTGACCTATTCGGATTGGCGGGTCACTATAATCTCAATCCAAACACGACCCACTTAGTAATCGTTTCAATAAACTCAACCCTAACCCAGTCATGCATAACATACAACATGTTAGTAACCCGTTTAATCTGTTTACGTAAATAGGTCATTAGGTCAAGACTCAAGAGGTAAAAGGTGGTTGTTGTGGATGTGCATGTACTTGACATCAAAACAAAGAACCCAGTGTTGGCTAGGTGGGCGTAAGTGAGAGATAGTTGCGAGTCATGGGAGGTATGAGCTTTAGAAACTTAATACATCCATACATCTCAAGGATTCAAAGAGACAAGGTAACTTTAAATTTTCACTTGGTCTTACATCTACTATTGTGATTGATCCCTAAAATGGGAATTTAAAGGTTTTTCTTTGTTTCAGGTAATGCGTTATTTTGCAGGCCGCGTCGCTAGAAATTGAAGAAGAGCAAAGCAGAGTGGACGGGGGTGGTTTAAGCGAAAGCTTATGTGTCATCAAAGATACATAGATGAATATGTTATCTTTCATTCGTCATAAATTTTTTAAAGTGTTGCTCAACAATTGTCTTCTAATATTTGGCTTTAAACAAATTGTAAGCGCATTTGGACTAAAAACATATACTTTGTCATGGCAGATAATTTATTAAGTTTTATTTCCTCTTATCGTATTACCATTCATTTCTTTTTGTTCTTTATTCACTATATAAATTTACGATGTTCGTAATTCATCAACCATGTCAACGATATTTATAAGTCAGCCACCGTAGGAGTGTGTAGAAAAAGAATGCACAAGGAAAAGGTGCTTTTATTTAGGTTTGATTTAGTTCTCAATATTTAAGTGTTTACTTTATTTCGCATTTGAACTAAAAGCATATACTTTGTAATGGCGGATAATTTATTACGATGTTGGTACTTCATTTACCGTTGCTTAATTTATTCCTTTGTCACTTTTTCAGCTATTTTTTACCCGCCTTCTTTCGCTATAGTCAAATATATCAACAATATTCATAAGCTTAAAAAAAAACAATTAAAATGCACGTCAAGCTTCCTTTTTCTTAAAATTATTTAAACGTAAACTAATACCATTGCAAAATTAAATGAACTCGACATCCTTAAAAATAATTTTCCTTTAACTAATACCATAAAATTACTAAAATTTAAAAATAACAAAACAAATCTTCTTTTTAAAATACACAAAAATAAAAATCGACGGTCTTAAAAATAATTTTCCGTTAATAAAATTATAATTACGACACCATAAAAATTATAATTATAAGTCATGCCCGCCCATCGACCTTGTATGGGTCTATGTTTCAAAATGGACTTTGAAATCTAGTATATATATATATATATATATATATATATATATATTTCATAATATATCAGCGCTTTTAGCTTTAAGTGCACATGCTTTTTTTTGTTTAAAATCACAGACTGATCTATATTCTCCTGCTCGCCTTTACTAGATTTCCAACTCACTCTATTGAGTTAGAGCCGGGTTCTGCAAGGAAACATCTCGGCTAAAAATAAAATTTAAGAGAACCAAAAAAACCCATAAATGACAAATGCCAAGCTCAAAAAGCACGGTGCGTTTTGTTTCATAGATGCGCATGCTTTTTTAAAAGTCTAGAAAACCACAAAGTAGAAGAATTTTGAAGTCAAATACCTGCAAAAGTTTACACTCTTTTGGGACAAGTTATTTGGACCCCTGTTTTACAAAGGGGACCCCTCCTACTTTTTACGTTTTTTTTTATTTATTTTTTATTTTTTTTATTTTTATAATTTTGTTTATATTAAAAAAACTACAAACCTGAAAGTGCGAAATAAGTCAAACGCTTAAAAATGTCAGAAATACGAACAAAAACAGACAAAAATTATGTTATACTGAAAACGAATAGAGGAAAAAAAGAATCTTTGATCAAACCCTCCTAATGTAACATCATAAGAGGGTGCTAGTGGTATAACACATATCTAAAAAATTTCTGTATTACTTTTACCTAATGCCTATTTATTTATTTTATGCCTATTACTCTTACCTAAAAGGGAATAAATTTGAAGTCAAGCACTTGAAGACAAAAATAATGAATATAAAAATGAAAAAAAGGCGGATACTGAATACAAGCGCGTGTGAATTCGGCGCACATAAGAACGCGACTTGGTTCTTTTTGGTAAAACTGTGAAAAAAGTTTATTTTTATAAATAGAGTATGAAAAGAGTTTATTTTCGTAATTTAGTTAAATTTTTTTCTACAAGCTAACACTACCTCATATTGTAAGGAATCGTAATTTTTAGAAGAAATTGTAATTTAATATAATTGTAATTCAAAGAATTGTAAAATATTGTAATTGTAATTAATAAAATATGTCGATGTAGTTGGTTGACTCGCAACGTAATGAAATTAAATTTTTAATAAAACTTAAAAAGTTAATATAATAATAATTAAAATAATATAATAATAAATAATAACATAAATATAATAATAATTATATTTAGATAGTAAACTTCACGAACTAAGTTTTAGACTCAAGAATTATACAAAAACACGTTGGTATCATCAATTTAGACCTCTTGCAAAACAACCTAAATTCTGGACAGCCCAGCCCGCTCACATAAAATCATAACAAACCCCTAAACCCTTTCAAGCCCTAATCGCCCTTAGTTAATTGCCTAGGGTTTCCAGGTTTGTATACGAGGTTTAATGAGCATTAAATTGATCTTAACATGTTTTAAAGATGTATTAAGGGCTGGAACAAAATAGGTCGACAAGAGAATAAACCATGGGTCATTAAAACATATTAACAAAGTTCATTATGATTTCATGTGATGTTACTACTCTTATATATGTACAATTATGGATTAACGAGACAAAAACCGATCAATAGAGTTTATACAAGTAGAAAGTATGTTTATAATTATGATTAGTTATAGTTTAGTCGTATCATAAGTGAATGACAAAAGAGGAGGACGTATGTGAGTACCTTGGTTGGAAACGAGACAGAATCAAGGAAAGAACAGGAACAAGAACAAGAACGCGATACTAAGAACAATAATACCCAACCTGAGAACCTAATCACCAACGAATGATCACAATAGCAACCACCTTCAGCCTTTGAACTTGAGAGAATATAACAGGAATTAGGGCTTGTAGAAATTTGGTATGGAGGGAATGAATAAGCAGATGAAGATGTTATATGTTTTAGGAGCGTGTGAATATATGCAAAGATGAAATGTCGTATATTTTAGTTTGGGAATGTATGTGATACATATATTCTAAATGTATAGCTTTATTTGTTCTTATCCCCCTATAAAACGTGTAGAGCCCCTTTTCAAACTATGTATGGTATGTTTAGCGCAATTGGGGCCTGAGGATGGGGCTTTTATTATAAACTGAAGTTGAAATTTGTTTTTTTGTAAACTTGTTTTGTGAATAGAACTAAGCTTAAACATTGTTATATCGAAAATTACTAAAAAGCGTAATTAAATGAGTTTTAGACATGTTAGATATTTTTTGGGCAATAAGTAATTTATTACTCAAAAGCCCCATGATGAACTTTTAACTTTTTATATTTTAAAGTTAGCTAGTTCTTTTAGAGCTTATGATTTTATAAGTCCGCACGACAAACAGACTTATTTTATAAAACATTTATTTTAAAAGTTCAAAGGCCCATAAGTCTCTCCCCAAACACTGCCATAATCGGTTCTAAAATAAAGAAGGGTATGTTGGCTTGATCCAAGAAGGAAAAGAAACAGAAAAATGTGTGGCTAAGTTTGGACACAAAATTTGGTTTTTATCTCATTCACAAAAACGTGTACATGGTTAAATTAACAAGGGTGTGTCGATTTTTCTTTTTAATTTGCTAAGATAGGATTAGGAAAAATGTAAAGTATTTTATCACATAAAGTATTTTATCACATAAATTCAAAATGGGCAATTAAAAATATATTTCGGATTTTAGGGTATTACATAAATGGTGGCGCCTAGGGTTTGACGGGGTACCATAGAGCCAGCGGCTCATGGTCGCCAACTATATCTTGGGATCAGAATTGCTTAAGTTTGAAGATAAACCCCCGTAGGTTATATGTTCTATATATTAATGCGATATATATAGATACAAATACATATGAACCACCAAAGCCTACAAGTAGGCACGAGCTACTATCAAATAGTGAGGGTGTGCGAGGTTTGCGATCACACATGGCCTCAAAGTTTAAGGGCCTCAAAATGTTTGCCTATTTTCTTCTCGTGCACTGTTGCATCAAATATTTGGAGGCTTATTCGAGGTTGGTGCGATTTAAAGTTCCCTTTGTTAATCTCCTGTGACGACTGGGATAATTGGTTCCTTTCTTGGCGTGCTTCTAAGGATGAGCGAGACCGTGCGTATGTCATATTTGCTTCTACATGTTGGATCCTTTGGCGATTTAGGAACAATGTTGCTTTCAATTCTCAAGTTATGAGAATTAGTGACTGTTTGACAAGATTCGATTTTTCTTTCTCTTGGTTAAAATTTAGAGCAAAAATTTGTATTAGTTGGTCTCATTGGCTTAAAATGCCTTTGTAATTACTAGCGTTTTTTTTTTTTTTTTTTTTTTTTTTTTTTTTAATATATGCCTCTGCTCCAAAAAAAAAAAAAAAAAAAAAAAAAACTTGTATATTCGGGCCTTAAATATATTTGCGACAAAAGATGTTAATGATATATGATGTGTAATTTGTGTATTAGCAAAAGTGAAGCTAGATTGTCAAAATACTACATTTTTTGTTTTAATTGTTGATATGGTATATCTTTGCGTCATATTCAATTGCAAGATAGGTTTTCATACAGGGTTTCCAAAAACTCAGCTAGGACACTATTGTCTAATATTGTGCACCCGATTCTCTTAGTATTAAGGATTCTGGAATAATTATTCAGAATACGTTAGTGTGTAAGAAACTGTCTCTCTATACATATCCTTGTATAAGCTAAATTGATATTTATGATTTGACACTATCAAATGGTTTGTTATCATAATAAGATCTCATGTTGTGGAGAACTTTTAATTAAATAATTACAAGTTCAAGTCCTGCTTAAAATATGTAAGATAAATTTCTGGTGTAAATATTATGAAATACTTAAAATTTGTCGTTTTAATAAATAATAAAAATTGATGATTTGACATCGATATGATCATTTTAATATGTCAATCCATTTGCTTATTTACAATCATTATTTGTAGTCATCTTCTATATAAGTATATAACTTGTCAAACATTTTATTGATATAAGCTAGGTCAAAACATATTTGATTAGATATTCAAAGATTCACGTATACTCAATACCAGACTTATGTTTCAACCCGTAACAATCACTTATTGTTAGGCAAAGGCCTTTGGCTTGGACCGTATAAGAATAAAGTGCATTACAAGTAAAACAAAATATAGGTCCAACAAGTAAAACTACACGGATTGAATCCTTATTTAAGATAATTGATCGAGAGGTGAAATCCTAGTCACATTAGTCGAACAAGTCCCTCTTCACCTTCAATATATTTAAAAGTTCTTTATTATGACATATTAGCTTGTAGCAACAAAACACATATTTCATTTCTTCAGGAGAATGTCACTAATTAGTTTATCGATATTAAGATAAGACGATCCACCAACAACAACAGCTTCCTCGGCTTTAGCCTTCCACTCCAAAGCCTTGTTCTTCATCATCTTCCCTTTCACGCGTCCATCAACTCCCTCACTTGACTCTCCACTTCTTCCTCATCACATTTGTGTTGATTTCCATTCAATTTCCCACTCTACACAACTATACCGACAATTGGTCTGTTGCTCAGCAAAAAACGGCCAACGGATCACCTGAACACCATAGCTAATGCTCTCAATAGTTGAGTTCCATCCATCGTGTGTCAAGAATCCTCCGATTATGGTGCTTCAAACCTTTATACATTAATTAATCAAATAATATTTTAGTCAAGAAGTCTTTCTCAAATTAAGCCGTAAACTTCATTTATGTGCGATAGTTCTAAAGATTATAACCTTTGGTAAATACTAAAGGAAAGAACGTAAAATTTGGAGTTGCCATGCAGAAATATTTTTGGACATGTGTTGTTTTCTTCCCTACCATATATTAAATAGGGTTTTGCTAATGACCTAGGGCTGTGAATAAAAATGAAATTGTGATTACATGATCACAATGAATGATTATGATTGATGAGAATTTCAAAAAAAGTGGAGACAATCCCTAAAATTACGGACTTACAACCAACACTTGATTTTTATTGGTTCATTTTATTTCTTACAACCAATTATAATAAAATTTCATTCTTAACAACAAAGCTGTCATTACCAAATTACTATATATATAATTTAACGGCTAATACGCCGTCGTTTCGCTGTGGGCTTTTCCCGCCAATTTTCTTGGGCTCTTTGGCCTGGTCATTGTGGGAATCACATGCACATATATTGTAATGACAGTACATGATATTGTGGGAATCATTGCATCTAGTGGAAGCACATATATTTTCTTGGGCTTTTCCCGTTACAATATATTACTATATATGGAATCACATGCATGATATATAGATTAATAAAATATTTGACATGTAGCATTTGATGAGTGGCATATTAGTCCGCCTCTTCGACCTAAATTTTTAGTGGGAATTGTATTATTTGTCTAGGTTGCGCAAGGCTATTCAAAATGCCAAAAATGATAAAGACTTTGGGTGTCAACTGTCTTAAGATTAAAAGAAAAATGGAATTTCGCGTTTGTGACGTAGATATCATTTATTTTCAGTCACGCACATTGCTAAAAGTATGACTTTATTATGTGAACAAACAAAAACGTTCTATTTTTTTAATGTAAATTGTCTCTAATATTTTTTTTCGCTTAGATAATAGTATCACTAGAAAATTTCGCAAACCAAACACCCCATTTATGCATCAACCAAACGCATAAAGTTGCTGCAACATTACAGAAAACAATTGACACAAGTACAAACGAATGGTCGCTGCCCCGCCGCAACGCGGCGGCTCGCAGCCATCCTCGTCTCTATTAAATATAGCAGACAATTAGTTGTATGTCTTTTTATGTTGAATTTTAGTTAGCTGTTCTCTCTGCACGTTGAATTAAGAGTGGTGTACAGGCTTCACGAGGTCATATCAGCAACGCATGCATCCAAATTATTGGTAATAAATGAAAGCAAGTTGATTTTCTTATGTGTATATTTTCTAAAAATTATATTATATTATATATGAATAACCTGTTCTTGGGGGCACCAACTAGTCACCATGCCTCTCCCTTTAGTCTCATCAATGAACTCTTGTGGCATCATGGCCTCATCGCCACCGACAATATCTGGTCTAGTTATCCACAAGAAATCCTTCTGGCTATTAGCTAGTCCCCATCCAAACTCGGTTAGTTGTTCCTTTGTCATGACTGTAATACTACCAAAGTTTACGAAAAGAACTGAACCAGTGTCTTTTGTGTCAAGCCAATGGATGCAACTTGCATCTTCCTTCCAAAGACTGGACCCAATGTCTTTGAGTTGGTCGTTAGGCACATGTTGCTGCATTAAATGTAGTGGCCCAACGGTGAAAATTCGTGGGTTGATGGCAATTAAAGGGTTAACGCTATCTTCTTCCAAGGCATCATATGTGTTGAGTACAATTGCTGAGCCTCTTGGCATTGTCTCTGACTCAGTCATGAGGTAGTTGAGCATGGTGTCGTTAATGTCTGTGGTTCGAATGAAGCTTGGAAAATCCCTTAACCGGATGTTTTTCATTCCCGGAATCCAATCTATGATTGTCTCTAAATAACCATTTGTTACGTAACTCATATCTGTAACATTTTTTATTATTAGTACTCGTATACACAATGATAGCAAACTAAAATGCTTTAAATCATAACTTGAAAGTGAAACCCAATATAGCACGTGAATGATATTTTCTAAAAGTGAATCATACCTGGGCGGGCCCTGGGCATGGACGAGCTGGCCCAGGGTATCAGACAAACAGGGCATCAAACTTTTTGGGTTTTGAATCAATTTTTAGCCCTCAATTTTCACAAAAACTTAAGTTTCAATATTTAATCTTATTAGGCGAGTACCCGCGCCTAGTGACAGCGGTCTTTTGCGTCAGATAATTAATGATTTGTGATATTGTGGTGAGTGTTTTGTGTAGCGTTTAAAATAGAATGTGAACCGATGAAAATGCAATTGCAAACGATTGTATTATACGATAACTAAAGTCTAGACAAAATTCTTAGCATATATCAAACAACATATAAAAACAATTAATGAAAATGAAAGTAACATTACATCAGTTATGAGATAAAAACTCAAAACACACGTTACTTGTCGCGTAAAAACTAACAAGGATAAAATTAATGGTGTCGTTGTTAAGAAGAACGCAAGTACCAAAATAAACATGAATGTGATTAGCCAAAAAAAAAAAAAAAAAAGTTGGGCTAATTTTGGCTATTTAGTAAAAGATTTGAGCACATTTAGCCTCATATTTTTTTAAATGGGCGTATTTAGCCTATTGAAAGTTAAATGTGCACTAATGGGCACATATTTTCTCTTAATTGTAAAACATTAAAATCGTTTTGAAGAAAAACTTATATATATATATATATATATATATAATATATTAATCTGGATCTATTGAGAAGGTTTTCAAAAATGATAGATTTTTAACTTTGATTCATGTTTTTCAAGCGTAAAACTCATTTTAATGTGATTAAAATTCAAAATTTGTAAAAAAAAAATTGAATCAATGTTAAAAATCTCTCGATTTTGCGATATATGTAGAATACTAAATCATTTGTATAAATTTAATGAATCATCATCATAACTCGATTTTAACAATTATTTGTGAATCAAATTTATGATTTATCGATTCGATTCACTATAAAATAATGTTTACTTGTGAATCAAATAAAAAACATGAATCAATTTGCTCAAACGAAGATTTC
>CM040245.1:187290451-187364495 GCA_022545495.1 Chrysanthemum lavandulifolium | reverse complement strand
AAATACCACCACAACACCACCATACATTTTTTTGAAGCTCATTTGAAGGTAAATATCATGGTACAAGATGAATTGTATGTCTCTTGTACCAAAACTCTTTAAAAGTAAGGTTTTCTTGACGTACTTGCATATTTATGCTTGCTGTTGTAAATTCTTTATAGATCAATTATATTCATGGCAAAACACTCTTAAATTAGTAATGATAATGTATAAAAATTTTGTTTTATTGGTTTTTTGTTTTTCTTTAAAGATTGGTACAAGAAAAACTAGTAAAAGTATTGATTTGTTAATTTGTAGCACACTTTGCAAGTCCATACATACCATGGGTTGTTAGATCTAGTTAACCACTGTGATTCTTCGATAAAAGTGGTGTCAAGACTTATATGAAATGAGATGTAGAGTTGGTGGGGTCATTTTTGCTTGATTGGGTGGTGATTGAACATTTTTTGGTTAGTGGAAATTAAAAACAACACACTATCTAAATCTTTAGGTAAAATGGTTTGATGGATATTTCAATGAAATGGGTGCCTTGACATGGTTCTTGGGTCTAAACTCATCTACTCAGAGTCTAGTTTTCAAATATATAAATTTCTCAAAAACTTGAGATCGTTTGGTTAGTGAAATTTACAAAATGGTGTAAGGTGTGAAATCTGCCTAAAAGTCGGTTTTCAACCCTTGTACTAAAATGACTAGAAATCATAAACCATGGAAAACCTATACTTGAAACTTATATGGGAGTTACTTATAAGGGTTAATTTAAAGTTTCCCATTGGCATATCTCATAAAACTTTGGTTATGAACTTCTTATCATTAAAATACGTTTGTGCCTCAACTTTTGACCGTTTTTGGAGTCTGGTATGAAAGGCCGGGTAAAAGTCTTAAATAAATTTCGCAAAAATTCTAGGAGTTTATCTTAAGACACTGTTTTAAGATATATTGGAAGGGCTGGGTCAGTGGTTGAGTTTATCTTGGCAATTTGGTCACGTTGAGACAAAAATATCCGGATGATTTGAGTTTAGAGTTTAAAAGTAATATGTGTCATTTCGGAATGAAACCAATATTTTGACTTAATATATTTCGTCATCGAGTTTGAGAATATCGTTAAGAGTCTAATGAGTGTCATGTTACTGTTTTTCGGTCGATTGTAGAAACACACGTTCGTTGCGGTTCCTAGGTCGTGTTTGGTCATTCCCGTCTTACCGTAACTACCTTGTCTTAAGGTAAGTAATCACATCCTCTCTTTTACCATTTTCACTATATTTTTAGGGTGAAATGTATAACTCGTGTTTATATTTTGAACTCTTATGACTTGAATTGAACCCTTTTGGCATATTTTGAACTCTTTTGACTTGTCTTGAACTTTATGACTTGCGTATTATATTTTTTTAAGACGTAAAATACTTTGATTAAATTCCATCTTGCGTATGACTTTATATAGGTGTGACTTTTATAGACATACGTTTGAGATATAGTCCTCCGGATTCCTAGGACGAGACTCCGTTTATACACCCCTCAGACTTGGTGCTCCTTGTGTAAGTATAGTTATTAAAGGTTGGCCAACCTCTCGTCACCTTCCTTTCTATTTAGTTGGTTAAGGGCACACATACTAATTATATGACATGCATTTGTTGCATTACATCATTATCATAGATTGATGTATGAATCTATATGTTATAAGTCTTGTATGGGTGGGACATGAAACAAGATAGATTGATATGACTTTTGCCATGAGGACTTGCTTTCAATAGTTTCCCCTTCTATATTATGCAATTACATCATGAACTTTATTTGCAATGACCTTTTAGAGAAATTATTACAACTAAGTGTTTTGGCTTTGACTTTAATTTTTTCACTTTTTTATTTTTGGAAATACTTTGTTTACGTAAAATTATGTGTGAATCTAAGTTGTACAAGTCTTGTATGGGCGGAACTTGTAGTAGGATGATTGATATGATAATTACTATGTTAACTCACTTAAAAATGCTTTTATCTTATTTTAATAAAACAATTATATTTTTTTTGGGTAAAGGGTTTACCCGGTAAATATATAACCAAAAAGTTAAGTACAAATGGAATGTGGTGATGTACCACATTAACCTCAAGCAAAAGCTTGATAAACTAGTGTTTATGACATGCCATAAACACAACAAACCTAACTGAATTACAAATCACCTAACTAGGTAAACAAACAAGAAAAATCTTGAATCAAGCGAGCGTCCGCATCCACCCAAAGGCACGAAGGGAGCAAGGCGACCAGGAAGTTTGCCTCATAAAACCCTTTCAAGAAAAACCCATAGGGAAAAACCTTGGATAAGGGAAAAAGTACAACCCACACAGCACTCCCTCGTGAATAAGACATGAGCTTGGAATCTTCCATTTATCCAACGATGAAGCGAGACCGAGAGGTTATCTTCTTAAATTTGAAGGTAACCGACTTCAACCGGACGGTATTGACAATTACTTGAACCACTTCATCAACGGTGACTTCTTCCTCTTGAAAAGTCTTGAATTTCGTTCCATCCATAAGTAATAGCGATGGCGACAAGTAATAACCGAGAGAGTATGCTAGGGGCTGAGCGACCTTTAGATATAGGGAGAAGGAACATAAGAACATCATCCAAAATAGGAGGGCGCCATCCATTCTGATAAAATCCGGACTGTAACCAAACTGCATAGAAAATTGACACTCAAAAACAAGTGAGGGTGAGAATCCGGAACCGCATCACATAGAAGACATCGAAGAAGATTCAGATCAACATCAGGACCAACATCCGATTGTCGTAGCCTATCTTGCGTCTTCAACTTCTGTTTAATAACAAGCCACATATGTATAGCATGTCGGGGGATACAATGAGGGAACCATGGAATATTAAACCACTCAACTCGATCAGCCCTAGTGCGAAGAGAATCCCAAGCACGAGCAACTGAAAAATCACTAAAACTGCCCTCCAAATCACGCCACACTAACCCATCGTCAGTACCATCCAGAAGAATAGGAATCGGGAGGCTAAATAAATTCGGAAATCTAGATAACCAATCCACAGGCCACATCCAATTACCGTTAACAATAACATCAGAAACCTTATCCGATAGGCTAAAACCAGCCCGCACAATGTCTCTAGCAGTGAGCATATCACGGATAGGGCTCAAATCACACCACATATCAAACCATACAGAGGTGCTTTTACCATTATTGATCTTATGCCATATGTAAGGACGTACCTTGGGTCTAATTGCAAGAAGCTTCGCCAACCCCAACTAACATCACCCAAGCAAGGACATCCCAAAGCTTCTACCACGTAGTTTATATGAATGAATCCATTTAACCCACAATGACTCCTTATGGGTGAGAATACTCCAAATGTGCGTTGCCATAAGAGCAATATTAAAATCGACCAATCGGCGAATACCAAGGCCACCTTCTTGATGAGGTTTACAAACCGATTCCCAGCAACCTTGGCCTTACCCTTTTCATTTCACCTTGACACCATAAGAAACCTCTCAAAAGCTGTTCCAAATCATGAATGATACAGTAGGAAGGATAAAACCGAAGCCCAATATATATGCATCGAGGACAAAACCGATCGACCAATTGAAGCCTACCGCAAGAGATAGAAATTTATTCGCCAATCGTTCACGACTTTCCAACTTTTCCACAAGAACCTTACAATCCCTATAAAGAAGCACGGGCGATATAAGAGGGACACCAAGATACCTAACGGGAAGAGCACCTTACGCAAATGGCATAGGCGAAGAATAGCGACTTTCAAAGCATTAGGAACATTACAAAAAAATTTGTACTTTTCGGGATACTTGGGACAAGACCGAAACATTCTTGAACTCCTCGGAGCTTGCATAATAACATTAACCGAATCTGGATGGCCTCTAGAAAATAAGAAAAGATCATCGCAAAACAAAGATTAATAATCCTCTGCTTGCTCACACAAATGATGGGCGAAAATCCGCGAATTAGAAACCTTTTACGCAAGATAAGGGTTAAAACTTCCATAACCAACGTAAATAAATAAGGAGATAATGGGTCTCCTTGTCTAAGACCACGCTTACCATTGAACCACCATGAAGATCACCATTACGCATATAGAGTACGAAGTGGATGAAACACAAACCATGATCCATTCAACCATTTTGTGATGGAAACCAAAACCAACGAATTGACTTAAGAAAAGCCCAATCGACCGTATCATATGCTTTTGAATATCCACTTTAAAAGCACATCTAGGCGAACCTCTCCTCTATGATAGTTCGCATAAGATCTTGGGTAAGTAATATATTATCGAAATCGCGCCCGAGGACAAGCGCCGATTGATTAATACTAACCAAAGAACCAAGATCCTCTTTAATGCGATTAGCAATAATTTTACTAATGCATTTATAAAGAACATTGCAACATGAAATAGGTCTATAGTCATTAATTTTAGAAGGGGTGGACACTTTAGGAATCAAGGATATTATGGTGTGATTGATTTCCTTGAGAATCTTACCATTATTAAAAAGTCCCGAATGGCACCGTAACATCAACACCACAACATCCCAAGCTTTCTTAAAGAAGGCGTGATGTAGCCATCGGGACACAGGGCTTTATCATCCCCATCGAGAACAAAGCTTCCTTAATTTCGACATCCGTAACATCACGAACCATATAATCAGCCCTATCTTTGGTCAAGGACATTAGAGAATAAATCATGATCCTCTAGCGGGCTACAATCCCTTCAACACCAAGCGCTCATAATGAGAAACAAGCGCCCTGCAACCGCATTACCTTCATACAAAACATTAGCCGCATCTCGAACCAATTCAATTCGATTACGAGCACATTTACTTTTAACAATATTATGAAAATAAGCCGTATTAGAGTCACCTGCATGGAGCCATTGGACTTTAGATTTTTGCTTGAGGAATCTCTCTTCATCAATCGTAGCCTCCTTAAAGGCAAGAAGGTAATGAGCATGTTCATCGCGAAGAGCTGAATTGAAAGGATCCTTATCAATCGCTGTTTGGACCTCATCTAATTCCCTACGAAGATTAGCAACCCGCACATGAAGATTACCTTGGTTGTGTAACAACTTACGAAAAGGGGATTTCAGCCCCTTCAACCGTTTAAGCACCCGATACATACCACAACCATTAACATGAATATTCCACCCGATTAACCGTATCAAGAAAGCCCTCTTTATGCACGGAAAATTAGAAAACTTAAAGGTTTGGGTTTGAGCTTGGCACATGAGGAAGGCGAAGCACACACGGAGAATGATCCGAAATACGATAAGGTTGGAAGATAGCAAAAGAACCGGAAAGAATCACAAAGCGTAAATTACCCATAATCCTATCAATTTTCTTCAAAGTTCCTTAGAGCCTTTTGGTTTTGGTTCCATGTAAATGAAGCCAGTTCGATTAACATCCGCAACCTCCATACTCGAACACAATCTTTAAATTCACGCATAGCAATGTCGGAGTATAACCACCACTTGGTGATCTTCAAATTAAAGGCGACATTAAAGTCGCTGACAAGACCCAAGGCCTATTTCGCATAAAGCCGACATGACAAACAAGGTTACTCCAAAGTGCCTGACGATTAATGTAATAGTTATCGCATACACAAAAGAACAAAAAGGTTTGTTGTCCTTACGGATATTAACACGCACATGCATAACTTGGTTAGTTTGAGACATAATCATAACATCAACAATGTCATCATTCCACCCAAGAATATCTGAGACCCTTATCACAAAGACCACCATTTGGCGTCCACTTCCATCGACTACACACCTTACGGCATGTATCATACACCACGAAGCATCCATGAGATTCCAAAACCGCACACAATCACCATCGTCATCGGTGGCCAAAGAACCAAGCGGGTTAGATGTAGTCACATTAACGCTGAGTTTGGGTTACTTATTTTAGGTGTAGGATAGTTAGTACTATAAGTAACACTAGGAGCAGATTGGCTATGCTTATTCACCTCACCATTTAGACCAGTGGGTTTAGAAGTATTATGTGAAATAGAAGGACCTACGGGGTTATATGTAGTCACTTTTGGATTAGGGGGTGATCCGCACTAGTACTAGCACTTTCTTGAGCAGGCTTACTAGTAGAAGGGTGGAAACGATTTAGCCTATCTTGCATATTTTTACCAACAGGGACCCCATTAAAGACATTACCATTTCTATTATCCTAGCATTCTTTTTAGCTTTACCCTTTTCCCAACAACTTGAAATCCATCTGATTTTCCTCCACAACCGGTGCGATCACAACTTTCATAGGACAAGTATCAGCAGAATGACCAAATATCAAACAAACATCACATCTAGGAGGTTTCCATTCATATTCCACCTAATAGTTTGGAAGAGAAGCCAAGACTATCCATGTATGGGACCTCCAGTAATAGATTCCTTAAGTGGAGCATGAGAATCAATTTCAATTAAACACCGAGCAAAACTACTCCTACCCCAGAATCGGTACACATAGAGCTAGTATAGGAATCAAGCATAATAGGCTTACCAATGTGTGTCATAATAATACTAATACCATCCTCGGAGAATACGTAATGGAACATCGTGTAGCTTAACCCATCTGGAATACGGGTTAATTCCTCTTTCATCAAACTAGTACGCATGGTCACTTCTTTAGAATAATAGGGTCATTCTTGATCATCCGGACCACCTTCTAAAAGCAGTCTCAATCCAACACGAGAGTCAAACTTAAAGAAAAAAAGCCTTGTGCATTCATCATAATCCGTTTAAGACCATACTTAGCCCAATTGTTGCGAACAAAGTACTCAACCACGGGAATGCAATCGCTTTCAATGAAATATCCATACAAGGTGTTATCAAATTTAGTGCTAATATTTTCTACCACCTTACGAGGAATGGACACGTCAACACCATTAAAAACATTATCAACTTTGAGTTCACGAAAGTTTGACTTACCTTTGACGGAGTAGCTTGAGTACCTTGAGTATGAGACTTTTGAGAACCACTAGCAACTCCCATATATGTGGTTGACTGAATTTCGAGTTGTTTGAACAATAGGGCTCTCCTTAGTATTAGATTCATTCATCACAATACCTTTAAACTTGCCGGCTAGATTACCCACACGAATTCCATCACCTTTAGGCAAATTTTCATCCAACGGATCAGCCCCTCTTTTCTTGATTAACGACTGGTTACCACTTTTGCTACATCAATAACCTCCTCCAAGATGGAAATCAGATTGAGAGCCTTTGTTACCCCAAAACAACGAGTCTTGATTCCCAACTGGAACGTTAGTATTACCATAAGCGTCAATGTTTATCTCACGATAATTCAAACCACTCTCTCCACAACCTAGTTCACGTGTAGAAAGATGATCCAACGTTCTACGATTTGTTCCTTCTAACGTTTGGGGCCAAAAGAATCCATTATAACGATAACATCTGATTTGATCCACTAGTTGCGTTTGCACGAACCATGCAAGTTCGATTTAACATTAGGGTTTTCAAAACCCTAGCGCATCTTGGCTGCGTAACATCGACGTGTCGATATCCCCTCAAGCGAGCCATCCTAGCTTTCAAACCATCAACATCAACCTTATTATAATCAACTTTCTCCATAACACAAAAAAATGAACAAGGGACGAGAAAACCTAACCGGTGATTGAAACTAAAACTAGAAGATCCTCGTCTATCTTAAAGCGTATGCCCAAACAAAGTCGAGGCAATAAAAAGAAATCAACCAACTAAACCTAACCGACTTCCATGATTGATAAGACCGGAAAAAGGAAGATCGATTAGCAATAAATAAAAAGCGATTAAAGAAAACCTAAAAGAACAAAACCTAACTCAATCGAGTTATGAATCCAAATAAAAACAATGTAATAGGACTGAATTAAACACGTTAACCGTCCAATACACAATCGTTATAAGGATTAAAACAAGATAAGCAGATTAGAGGTCGTTTTTGATGGTAAGGGTTTAAAAAATCGCCCATAGTAGCCGGAGAAAGTTATATTATTATTTTGGTCGATTATTGCTACCCATATTGATTTAATTCTCATCGTGCTCTTATGTCGACTAGGGTTTTCTCGATCTAGGGTTTGTTTTTAATCGGTTTGTCTTTTCTTGGTGTGAGATTATTCGCTTTGATTGTTGATATATATTTGGTTCTATCTATGCTTAAGCGCTTTATAGCAATCAATTTGGTCTATTACGTGGACGCTCGTACCTCTCATTGGGGTTAGGGTTTTGGTTAGATTATTTGGACACTTGTATTGAGTTGCTGTTGTTGATGTTTTGAGGGTCGTTGTATTTGGTTTTGAATCATGATGGGGATAACGAGAGAAAGGGACAAAGGGTGGTACGTTGGAGCATGATGTCGGTCGAGAGGGAAGACAAGTTCTTTCTTTGTAGGATTTAGCCAAGAAAGTGAAGAATATTTATTTTTTGGTAAAGGGTTAATTCACCGGTAAAATTCATTACACAAAAATCATTGAAGTACATAGGATGAGGTGATTTCCTCATCTCACCCTAGGACACTTACATGCAACCACTATATAAGAATAACATACTATTCTTATAACCCAAATAAACTTCCAACTACAACGACTATCTGGTTTTTTGGGTAAAGGATTTTCACCATGGTAAAATGCATTACACCAAAACATTGAAGTACAAAGGATGAGGTGACTTCCTCATCTCGATCCTGGGACACTTATAGAATCTCATATAAGAATGACAAATCATTCCTATAACTTAAACTCAAACTACCAATAATCACAATATAAGGTGACAAACCACTCTTATAACAAATAATTAAACATAAACTACAACGACTATAAAAATATAACAAAATAAATGCTATTCAAGTAGAGACACTTGATTCTTCAGAAGTCATCATAGATGTCCAAACCATACCACGAAGTAGCCCACACCATGGTAAGAATAACCACCATCCTTACCAAATGACTACAATGAACCCCCATGCTATGGCACTATTCTTTACATCATTAACATTCACTCACCAAAATGAATCGATTGAACACACGACAAGAACACGCCATAGGCGACCCATAGGGCTTTAACAAACCCTAACTTATATTGAACAACTAGGGTTCACAACCCTAACCACAGTATCGATGATCACAGACCAAACAAAGAAAGATAACAAAGCGGATGTGTGACTATGATTTTGAACAAGCATATTTTAAAACTTGACTTAAAAATACCTCCATTATGTCCAAACAAACCACCAAATTCAGCAACATACAGCAAGAGGATAATAATGTCCAAAAGTATATCATGTGTTGCCTCAATTCCCAAGCACCAAGTATGAACATGCGCAATTTATCATTTAGAATCATACTTGCGTGCCAACAAACAAGATGAATCAAACCATATCCAAATAATCAAGCATCACCACACAACATCTGGAAAAAGACGCGTCCAAATAAGCCTAAAAATAAGGTTTTAACACCTTAACTTCAGCAAACGTAACACGAGCGAGACTCCATACCGGGCCTAACGAATAGGGATAAGCGACCCTAACAACCAGTGCGAGAAAGATAGAAGCTGCGGTACAAATCAAACCACAATAACATGCCTCAACTCGCCATATAATGAATGAACATGAAAAACAAGTAGATGACAAAAGCACCCAATCACCATGACGATTAGAAGCAGCCCCTAACACATCTCGACCAATAACAAAGAACACCAATCAGATATGCGTCAGAGATAAACATAGGGTTTTCAATATAAACCCTAACATCCACGTTCCAAAATAAGGAAAATAATCCCTAACAAAAGCCATAAACAAAGACAAGATCGAAAACCCACGGATATTTGACATGCATCTCTCATGAACCCACATCCTTAAAGCAGAAATCAAATAAAGAAAACTGCGATTGTCTAAGAAACCCTAACTTCCATATGTAGCATAGATAAGCGAAACCCTAATGATTTAGGGATATCATTCGATATGACGCGCCTCCAACTAAAACAAAAACAACCAATCGAACCAGGTAAGGTAAATAGGAGTTAGGTATAACCAGATGCGATTGCTAACCGGGCATATCTATCAAACCCTAATAAAACACACGATACCCTTAAACAAAGGAAATCGATAGAATATTTATGATAGTTAGGGTTTCGACAATCCAAAGATGAGATTACGAAAAGATTAACAATGAAAACCAGAACCAGCCGCCACCCAATAAAGAATACCATAAATCTAGTCGTATTGCATACCCAAAAAGGCAAAGAGGACGAACCAGTAGTGATACAATTAGCTGGAAAAAATTGGGAGGTGGCGGCGGAAATCCCCAGGGAGAGAGAAATTCGTTTTAATTCAATTTTAGGCTATTGATTTTTTACAACGACTATACAAGAGATATAAAAATGGGAATTAAATGCTTGATTTACTCAGGATAAAATCTGAGCCGTAGTCATTATAGTACTTCCAATCATCTTCCATGCAATCCAGAAAACTCGTGTAAAAATTTTCATAAGGCATGTCTGACATACACATTGAAGGTTGAACCCACACGAAGAAGCCCTAAACCACACAGGAATCTTAAACCAGTAATGTGTTAGTATTAATAAAAATAACCACGAACACAACTTCCAATGATGCATTGAAAATTTGACCCAGCCTCTAAAATGACAATAAGCATATAGCACTAAACCAAGATCTTGGAGAAATTCGATGACAAAAGTCTCACAATACATCGACAGCAACCCATGTATATGGATAATAACGATCCTAAGACCAGTAAAATCCAGCATGGGATGAATCATCTTCATGACATCATAAAGACGAACAAAACAGCCAAACTTCCAAGAAAAAAATCCATCATGAAGTGTAAATATCCGCAAAGGAAACAAGACAACCCCAACAGTATCACGATCAATTTCAGCAATAATAACAAAATCAATGCCTGATAACAAGCAATTCAGATCGAGAAAACAACTAATAGGGTTTTGTAAACCCTAACATCCAATCAGCCACCCAAACGACCAGCACTTTACTCATAACATCCCAAGATCGTAATTATTAATGAATTTTGAATGCTTTAGATCGGAAGCGAGAGGAAAAGCGAGACATAAGGTTCATCCAACCAACCTAACGTACCAAAAGCGTTTATCAAGATGCACCATATCGATTCAAGACCGAGGATTAGAGATCCGAGAACAAGCGATAAGTGGTTTTGAACAAGAATCAAAATAAACTTGACTTCCACTCTCCCAAACCCACGCATACGGAAAATAAACCACTACACAAGGAACCTCACGTCCATGTAAAAGCGACCCCAGCTGTCGGCGTGTAAGAAATCGAAACCCTAAAGGGTTACATTAAATCATATGATTGATCAAACCCTAAAAATATGAATTTAGTTTAGCGTTAAGAATAGCATATCGATCCATCACAACCAAACCGAAGTTATAACAATAATCGCTCAAAATAACCTAACCGCGCAAGATGATCATGAAACCCTAACAAAGGTAATCATACAGTAGTAGCACCACGTTAAACCTTAGAATAAATGATGAGATATCAGCTTTATAAAGGATATAGGGTAAACTATCACAGCAGGATATGATAACATGAAAAAAACGACAAATAATATATAAGAAGAATCATCGATTGAAGAATATATGAAGAATATAGACACCTACCCACAATTTAATAAGCAACCAATTAACTATAACCTAGCCACGAATGTAAGAAGATTAAACAATTAAAATAATTGTTAATTTAATCGTAGAGAAAGTGTAATTTTTTCTTTTTCTATTTGTCGCCACCAATCACCAAAGCCAATACAAGAGAAATAAATAAGCACCATCCCATGATCGACCCACGAATATATTTGAATAAAGATTAAAAAGGATACGCTTTTCCACCTTAAAACACTAAATAATCAATCCTCAATAGTTGTTAACCAATAATCATAGATTAAAAGGAAACAACGAAGGAATAAGAAGAATTACACCATATCGAATAGGTTTGTAGGCGGCGAAATCACCAAGAAGAAGGCGTTTAGGGTTTTTACTTAGCGAGTTTTTGATTCATTTAGAAAGTGAAGAATATTGATGGTAAGATCTTGGGTAAGGATGGTAAACCTCTTAAGGCTTATCGTAAGGCTCACTTTGAAGATGTTGTTACTTCTAATTCAAGAGGTATGATGATCTTTGTTTAACACGAGCAAGCTATTGAGGTAGGGCGGTGTTAGTGGTATTAAGAACGATGGTTCTACTATTAACAAGGGTTCTATTATTGCTCTTGAATACGGATGCGGATGTGGTAAAAGTGATGATGGTAAGCGACTTCTTTTATGAATGTGATGGAGGGTTATGATCATGCTTCATTTAATATGCCTCATTCATTTGCTAATGATCTTAATAATGAACGAACCACAAGGAAAGTCAATTTCAGGTCGTTGATCAATGAGAATCGGGTTGAGAATCAATGAGAAGCAGGTATGAGAATAACCTTGTTGGGTATTTTTTGGGAAGGCTATTATGTTTCCTATAGTTAAGAATTATGTAACCAACACATGGGGGAAATTTGGTTTGCAAAAATTAATGAGGAATGCTGATGGTGTTTTTCTCTTTAAGTTTGCTACCAAGGATGATATGGAACATGTTTTTCTCTTTAAGTTTGCTAATGTGTCCTTAACTAAACAGGAGGTAACTAAGGTTCCAGTGTGGGTTAAATTTCATAATGTTCCTTTAGTTGCTTATTCAGAACACGGTTTGAGCTTGATTGCTACACAAGTAGGGAAACCTATTATGTTGGATGCTTTTACAAATTCTATGTGTGTCGATTCATGGGGACGTATTAGTTTTGCTCGTGCTTTAGTTGAATTTAATGTGGATTCTGAATTGAAAATCCAGGTTACAATGGCCATTTCGAATGAAGAAGGTAATAGTTTTAATACAAAATTATTGATGTTGAATATGAATGGAAGCCACCTCATTGTGGTGGATGTAAATCATTTTTTTTTGGGTAAAGGGTTTACCCGGTAAATATATAACCAAAAATAATGTTAAGTACAAATGGAATGTGGTGAAGTACCACATTAACCTCACTGCGAAGAGCTTGATAAACACTAAGTGTTTATGACATGCCATAAACACAAAAACCTAGCTATATTACATCAACAAACTAGGCATAAACAAGTAAAAACTTGTACCAAGCGAGCATCCAGCGTCCGGCCACTCCACGAGAGGGGAGCAAATTAACCCGAAGTTTGCCTCCTTAAAACCCTTTCCAAGAAAACCCAAGGGAAAACCTTGGGTAGGGAAAAAGTACAACCACACAGTGACTCCCTTCGTGTATACATATACTTGGAATCTTCCATTTATCCAAAATCAATCGAGACCTCGGGGTTAGCTTCTTGAACTTGAAAGTAACCGACTTCCGAATAGTAGAGACAATGGTGCTAACCACCGAACAGAAGACTTCTTACATGAACGACCTAAATTGCGTTCCATCCAAGCGAAGTAAGTAGTAGCGACAAGCAATAATCTAGAAAGGATCGCCCTTAGATAAAGGAATAGGCGTAACAATACTCTCCAACGAAGGTGGGACTGCATCCATACCAGATAAACTCCGCACCTGAAACCAAACTACTGCATAGAAAATTGGCACTCAAAAAATAAATGAGAATGAGAATCCGGAACCAATTCACAAAGCGGGCATCTAAGCAAGGCCAAATCAACGTCAGGACCAACATCCCATTGGCTCATCCTATCCTGAGTCTTTAGCTTCTGTTGAATAGCGAGCCACAGATGTATAGCATGCCTTGGAATACATTGAGAGAACCAAGGAACATTACACCATTCAACCAAATCAGCCCTAAGGCCAGAGATTCCCTTTTACGAGGCGAAAAAAAACTAAAATTGCCATCCGAGTTCGCCATAATAATCCATCATCAATATCATTTAGAGTAGGAACCGTAGAGCATCTAACAATGGAAATCGAGATAACAATCCAATGGCCATCGCCAACCATCGATTCAATAAGATCATAAACCGAGTCGGATAAATTAAACCCGGCTCGTGCAATATCTCTAGCGATAAGTAAATTACGAATCGGGGCTTAGCGACACCACATATCAAACCAAACCGAAGTGTCCTTCCATTATTGATCTTATGCCAAATAAAGGGCGAACCTTTGGTCTAATGGCGGAAGCTTGCAACCCAGCTAACATCCCCAAACAAGGGACATCCCAAAACTTCTCCGCGAAGTTTATACGAATGGATCCATTACCCATACTTGACTCTTTATGCGTCAAAATACTCCAAATGTGAGTAGTCATAAGCGCGATGTTAAAATCCTCAAAGCGGCGAATACCAAGGCCACGCTTCATTCGTTGGCTTACAAGCAATTCCCAAACAACCTTAGCCTTTCCCTTTTCATTTCTCCTTGACACCAAAGAAACCCTCATAAAAATTGCTCAAGCTCATGGATATCTGATAGGAAGGATAAAAGCAAGCCCGGTATAAATGCATCGAAGATAAGATGATCTCACCAATTGAAGCCTACCCATGAGATAAGAACTTATTGCGCCAATCATTCACCCGACCTTCGGTTTTCAACAAGCACCTTGCAATCCCTATAAAGTCTTGATGATATAAGGGGACACCAAGGTACCTAAGGGGAAGAACCTTCCAAACGGCATAGGCGGAGAATAAGCGACTTTAATAGCATTTGGAACATTACAAAGAAAATTTGTACTTTTAGGGATACTTGGACAAGACCAGAAAGTTCTTGAAATCCTCAAGGCACGCATAATGACATTAAAGAATCACGATGGCCTCTAGCAAACAAGAGGGTCATCTCGCAAAACAAAGGTTAATAATTACATTGTTGCTCACACAAATGATGGGCGAAAATCAACCGATTGAAACCTTTTACGCAATATAAGAGTTAGCACTTCCATAACGGCATAAACAATTATGGAGATAACGGGTCACCTTGTCTAAGGCCGCTTACCTTTAAACCAGCCATGGAGATCGCCATTAACACATATGGAATAAGGCGTAGATGATACCTGAACCATGATCCAATCAACCATTTTGAGTTAAAACCAAAACCAATCGAGAATTGCCCTAAGAAAATTCCAATCAACCGTATCATATGCCTTGAATATCAACCTTAAGCACATCTGGAGGACCCTTCCTCTATGATAATTCCGCATAAGCTCTTGGGTAAGTAATATATTATCGGATATCTGCGACCGAGGAACAAATGCCGATTGATTAATACTAACCAAGCGACCAAGGCCTTCTTTGTCGATTAGCAAGGATTTTGCTAATGCATTTATACATGACATTACAAGAAATAGGCCGATAATCATTAATCTTAGATGGGGTAGACACTTTAGGAATCAAAGATATAATAGTATGATTAATCTCCTTGAAGCTTACCATTAATGAAAAATCACGCTATGGTCCTTACCTCGGCACCGCGATATCCATGCTTTAAAGAAAGCGGTATGTACCTGTCGGGACCGGGAGCTTTATCATCCCCCATAGAAAATATAGCATCCTTAATCTCGCATCCGTAACATGGCGAACCATCGAACCACCAATTGAGGAGGAAGAACATTAGAGAATATACCATAATCATCAAAAGAGTACAATTTCCTTCCATACCAAAAAGCTGTTCATAGTGAGCAACAAAAGCACACAACTGATTACCCTCATACAAGACATTGTTTGCATCTACAACCAATTCAATTAGATTACGGGCACATTTGCTTTTAACAATATTATGAAAATAGGCCGTATTAGAATCACACGCATGAAGCCATTGAACTTTAGATTTACGCTTGAAAACCGTTCTTCATCGAATGTAGCCTCCTTATATGCAAGAAGATAGTGAGCATGTTCATCCCGTAGTTGAATTAGGCGGATCGTATCAATAGCCTTTTGGGCGTCATCTAACTCTGCCGAATCCTAACTACCCGCTCATGAAGATTACCTTGATGTGCAAAAGCTTACGAAAGGAGATTTCAGCCCTTTAGCGTTGAACAACACGATACATAGCACAACCATGAACATTAAGATTCCATCCCGCATTAAACGTATCACTAAACCCATCTTTATGAACCGCATTAACCGTATCACAACCATGTAAATCATTTGTTCATGATCTTATTGATTGTCCAAATCGTGTTAATAAGACTGTTCGTAATGACATTAATGTGGCAGCTAAGGTATTTAATCTGGTGGATAATCATGAAGTGGGTTTCATTGAGGTAAGGAATCGCAAGAATAAAGGGAATAATGTGGTTGCTTTTTCTCAATCTCGGCCCGATTGGAGGTGTTAAGCACTAAGCCAAAACCTAATTTTGGAGACCTAAATCGGCCGGCAACTACAAATCAAAGTGGTACCAATCAAGGTTCGGATCCTAAGGTTCAAAGGAGCTTCTACTTTTAATTCTAAAGATGGTAAGAACTCAAAGTTTTTAATTACTTTGGTTTTGGAATCATTGTTGAATGAGGATGTTTATGGTTTTCAAGATAATGGTATGGGGTCACAAGATCACCCTATGGTGACTTGGAACCAAAGGTGCAGGTTGAGGCTACTAAGCCTTGTACTTATCCATCTCCTAGAACTTCCTCAACTAAAAAGGGTAACCCATTTTCTAAAGTGGGAGATGTGGTTGTTATGATAGTGACAAGGATGAAGTTTTTGAGGATCGCAATGAGACTACTTATTTTGGTAGTGGAGTGAAGTCGAAGAGTCTTTTGATCAATGGCAAGAGGATACATGTGACTACAATGCTCATGAAGATGGTTACTTTGATGATTGTGATCTATCTCCGGCATAATTAAAGGCTGGTGGTATCCATGACATTAAACTTGGATAGGTTGTTTATTTTGTTTTCAAAAAGTTTGATGTATCTTATTTTATGCTTGTTTAAATTTGGTGTTCTAGTTGTTTGTTGCTAGATTTTCGTGTATGGCCTGTCATAAATGATCTAGTGGTTGTTCATACGGTTGCTCGAGGTTAATGTGGTACTTGATTTACATTCCATTTTACTTAACTAGAGTAACATATTTACCCAGTGGAAGACCTTTACCCAAAAAGACCCGTATAAATTTTATTAGAAAAGAATCAAAAGATTTACAAGTGGAATAGCTCTATGGTAAACTATTTTGGTTGATGACAAATGAAACACTCCTATTAGGATGACTAGAGCATGCTTAGCTTTTGGTTAGTTCATTCCTAAGAAGGGGATCCTATCAACTCCAATGCTAAGTATTACTTTATGTGTTTGTTTAGGATCTCTACTTATCCCGTGCTACAAAGTTTCATTTAAATAGGAGGGGAAATATTGTGTATGCAATATAGGTATAGTAGTTTGCCAACTTGGAGTAGATAGCACGCGCTCTAGAAACTACGTAAAAGCTTGCTTTTTGGTTTTCCAAAGTCGAAAACCTTTTTTCCCAAAATCTTACTTTATCGCCCTTGATACGACCTTTCGCTTATCTTCCCAAGAAGTGTTCTTCCATTCATCGTAGTCTAAGTTTTTTCGGACATAAGTCTTCGTGGTCAAAGATATTTTTATATGATCTCGGTGCTTCGTGTTGTTTGTAGTTCCTTATAGAGTGTTTCTTCAAATATGAGACGAATAGAGTGTTTATAGTAGTGTTTCTTCACTTGGTCTTCGACTTCTCAGTCTTACCATCGATTGAGGAGATAATACTCCAACACGAGACGTAATAAGGGCCTTGTTGAAAAAATTTAACCGCCTAAGACCAAGGCCACCTTCTTTTTTTGGTAAATAAGTTTCCTCCCAAGCAACTTTAGCCTTACCTTTACGCAGGTCGCCTTGACACCAAATAAAGCCCTCATTAATTGTTCAAGATCTAACAAAATACTGAAAGGATAATAAAAATAGAAGCTCAATAAATATGCATAGAGGCAAGAGCAGTATACATAAGTTTAACCTTCCCTGCAAAGGATATGAATTTATTCTTCTAATCATTAATCATATTTTTAACTTTCTACCAACCTTACAATCACGATAAACAAGTTCAGAGGATACCACGGGAAGCGTAGGTATTTAACTGTCGGCTTTCAAATGTAAGAATATTAAGAATATTGAGCTTAACATTGTGGAGTACATTGCAGAATAGGCAGACTCTTAGAAGACTAAGAACCAATCTCGAGGCAAGTTTAAATTCATCTAAAGCCTCCATAATGACTCTGCAGATTATGATTTCTATAAGCAAAGAGGAACATATCATCCAAGTATAGCAAAGGTTAATAATGTCAAGATTAGAGCAATACTGGGTGGAATCCAAATCCTCCAAATTACTAACTCTCAACAAAGCATAAGAGTAAGAACCCATCACAGGGTAAAAAGATAAGGGACATATGATCCCATTGAAGAAGACCCTTCTCCCTTAGTAGTAACCATGCAAGTCTCCATTAATACTAATAGAAAAAGAAGTAGAGGAAACATATTTCATAATCAAGATACTGAGGATGAAAGCTAAAACCAATGAGAATCTCCTTAAGAAACCCTAGTCAACCGTATCATGAGCTTTCTCTCGATATCTACTTTAAAAGAACATCAAGGAGGGCCTCTATCCAAATGTGGTAATTATGCATAAGCTCTTGATCAACTATATATTCAAGAATTCTTCCGGGAACAAAGGCGATTGATCCGGGCCACTCTAAACTCGACAAACTATCTTTCAAACCAGCTTAGAGATAATCTTATTTATGCATATAAATAGGATATTTCAAGATGATATGGGGCGATAATTCGAGAGGGAGACAACCTTAGGAATAAGAGTGATAATTTTATGGTTCAATTTTTAAGAAGAAGTACCATTAATAAAGAATTCATGGACCGCTTTAATCACATCATGAAATGACATCCTAAGCTTGAAAATGCGCCATGTACCCATCCGGACATGACGATTTATCATTCCCCGTAGAAAAATAGCATCACAAATTTCTTGATGAGAGAATACAACACGATACCCGGTTAATGAACCACATTACTCGCTTTATTTAAATACATTCCTTATTTTATTTATGGACACAAGTACTTTAAACTATTACACGGCATAACCAAATGAACTCATCTCGCTAAATGTACATACATGGACTGAATGAACTGGTCATGTAACTAAATGAAATGTAATATGATCGAATGAACTGATCATATAATCAATGTCTGGGAAAAACAAACTTTAAATGTTGAACTAATGGACTTGGTACTATCTTGAATTAATCACTAAAATATTATGGTCTAATTTCACAAATAACTTAAACCTATGAACTCACCAACCTCATGATGACACTTTTAGCATGTATTTTCTCGAGGTCCATAAGGCTAAAATCATCAATTCGCTAGTACGAGCGGGATTAAAATTGTTACAATCGAATCGCTTGATGATCTTAATATGGTTGAAATCGAGGAAGCAGATGTTCTTTTATGGAACAAGGTTCAACTAAAGATATCTCTTTTATTTGTAGGAAGGTAATATGGAAGCCAAGTTGGTTGAAGAGAGAGTGAGGGTGAGATGCTCAAAATTCTTAATGAAATGGCTACATTTTGGCATCTAAAAACCTATGGTTGCTAGTTCTTCTAAAGGAGGAGGTGGAAGTGGAAGTGGGGAAACACGTGCCATGAGGCTTGGAAAAAGAATTACGAAACAATCTTGATCGCTTTTGTTGTTTGTTACACCTGACTTAGGGTTTTTTTACGGATCAATTCTTAGGGTTTGAAATCGGCTTTGAATATAAATAGTAGCCACACATCCTTTTGATCTTTGAACCGATTTATCATTCCTTTTTATCTCAAGACCTTATAATGTTCCTATTCATGCCTACTTAATCTCTAACTTTTACTGCGATAACATGTTTCTTATTTTGTTCATGATTAACTAGGGTTTTGTGGAATCGGTTTTTCTCTAAGGTTTGCTATTTGTTATTTATTGTGGTGAGTTGATCATTATTACTTTATTCATTTATTAATTCACTATCATTATTATGGGGGTTAGGTTTTAGGTGGTGTGTATGTTTAAAACCCTAGCCATTTGTTAGGATTTTCTGTTTGATTTATTGCGTGATTTCTCAGCATGTTGTTTTATTTCTTAGTCTTCGCTCTACAATCACAGTTAATGTTTTGTTCTATGGCTTTAGAGATGGAAAAGGTTTTTTTAAACATTAATAATGATTCCAAAGGGTGAAATCAATGGCATATCATCAAGTGGGAGTGGTGATGTTAATAAAATATCCTCTTCTAGTTTGCCCGATTAAACTAGATTGAGGAATGATGAGTTTCATCGCGAGTATTGTTATTAGGTTAAAGAATCTAGATGGAAAATCTCGAAAGGCTGATGGTGCAGTGAAATCTTTGTGTGATCCTATGTTTGATACGGTTAGGAACGCTGACTTCAATGCTTGTGCTGTCAAGCTAGTGGTACGCTGAATTACAAGGTAGTGATATTGGCACAAATTATGATTCATCTACTCCATTTTTCAATGTTCCGGATGAGTGATGGTGAGGGTTTACTTGATCGCTTCATGATCTCATTCCAAACCCTAAAACCAACATGGTAAGTAATGGTATGTGTTACACTGATCCAAAGGTTACTCAAAGTGGTAATGTTATGAAGAGTGATGGTAATGGTGTTAATGCTCGCCCTTTGGTGCAACTCCAAACCCTAGTAAACATGTTACGATCCAAAGGTTACTCAGAGTGAACTTGGATTCTCGCACCCATTGTGAATATATGGATTCTATTACTACTGATGTGAATGTAGTAATGAGTGATGGAACGAAGTTTAGAGATTTTAGGCCCGATAATAATCCATCATGTGCTAATACCACACCTAACGTGTATGCAATGCTCCAATTCGTAATGGTGATGAAAGTCCTAAACTTAACGAGCATGAAGGGCTGTTCCAAGTGAGGCTACTATTGTACTCATCCGGTTCAAAATATATATAAGACTACTACATTTGTTAATATTCTAAACCCAACCCACTTGTGTAAAGTTAATTTTAGCACTTGATTAATGAGGTTTGTGTGGATAACCATGAAACTATATTACCTAGTAGCTGATATGAAATGTTTTAAGTCGATATGAGAATACCCTTGTTAGGTTTTTGTTGGTAAGACTATTGCTTTTCCTCTTGTTCAAAATTATGTTACCAATACGTGGGGTAAGTTTGGTTTGAAAAGCTATTGAAGAATGATGTTGGTGTGTTCTCTTTAAGTTTGTTTCTAGATATGGTGTTGACCGTGATCTTTAAAGAGGTCCTTCATTGATCCAGAATTCACTCCTCATTTTTAACAAATGGACTCTTCTATATCATTAACCAAAATAGAGGTAACTAAGGTTCTAGTTTTGATTAAATTGCATAATGTCACCTTTACTAGCGTATTCGGAGGATGATTTGAGCTGGATTTACTCAAGTAGGAAAACCTATCATGTTAGATGCTTTTACTAGTTTAATGTGTCATGATTATTAGGACGTATTAGTTTTGATCATGCCTTGCGTTGAAATAAGCGCAGACTCCAATTGAAAAGCCTAGTTTCTATGGCTATTCCCAAAGAGGATGTGTAGTGATATACTATGGAAATTATTAAAGTGGGGTATGAATAGAAGTTTACTGTATCAGGCGAATGTAAATAGTTTGGGCATACGCTTCATGGATTGTCCAAATGAGTTAAGGAGGACTGCCTGATAATGATATGGAAGCTGTGGTTACTAAGCCGGTGGATAATCATGATGTGGGTTACGAGGCAGAAATCATAAGAATAAAGGAAGAGTGTGGCTGCATCTTCTATTCGCCGAGGTATTCAATTTAACCATGAAACCAAATTTTGAGGTAATGAAGGTCTAAGCAATGCAAATCAAGATTCGGATCCTAAGGTTCAAAATGAGACTTCCTTCTAATGCGAACTCGTAATACAAGGAATAAAAGGTATATTTTAGATGATATTAGTATGGTTTCATTGAAGAACTCATTTGATGCTTTTAGGAATGCGGATAATGTTTTTGAAACCGATAGCTCTAATCGAAAGTGTTGAATGAAAATAGTGGTACGACGGGTAACTCTAATATAACAAGCACTCTAGTAATGTAAAGGAAGGAAAAAGGTTGGTAACCGGGTTTCTAAGTGGGTAATTGGATGTTTCAGAAGTGGTGATGACGAAGTTCCGGATGATCACAATGTAACTCGAGTATTTTGGTGGTGGGGGAACACGAAGAGTCTTTTGAGCAATATAGAGGATACAAGTGACCACACCACTTATGAAGATGATTACTTTGATGATTATGGTCTCTTTCGTCCTAATTAAAGGCGGTGGCATCCGTGACGTTAGACTTGGATAGGGGTGTTCTCTTGTTTTAGCATAAAGTTTGATGTTTTTAGGCTAGTTTATTTTATATGTTCTAGTTATTTGTAGCTAGTTGATCGTTTCACATCCGGCATAAATGATCTAGTGGTAGACTTTAAGCGGTTGCTTGAGGTTATTAGGAACCTCACCATATTCCATTATACTTAAATATTTTTTTTTGAAAATATATATTTAACCTGTGGAAGGCCCTTTTACCAAAAACAAAGAGTTGTGGAAATAACCTCACGATGACGATCCTTCGATGATGAAGATACATGAGGAGCTTTCAAGTTCAACTTGCATTATTTCATGCAATAGATATAAAGATTAATTACAAATCTAGACGTTAGTTTATATTTGCTTGTTGAGTCAAAATGTATTCTATGGGTAGTCGCTTCTCTTTGAAGATAGAAGTGTCTTGTTATTACCACCACCTATGTAACGGCGGTGATGTGTATTTCACTCACATACTTTGTACTTAAGTACTTTTGAGATAATACATTTCACCGAGGAACCATTCACCCAAAAAAGTAAGTATAAATATCTGCCTTGGTGGATCGAACAAAATGGCAGATACTCCTTTCATGAACTACACAACCTCAATTCAAAATTCTTCACGAGAGTTTCCTTACCCTAAACTAGGGTTTATACAAATCGCCCAACCCCAATAAATCGACCACCAAGGATTACAAGCTTGCTTGTTCTTTACACACATTACTAATAGCGATTTGATAGAAGTGAATCACAAATAAACCAAACACTTGTGTTTTGAGTTAGACAAAATCGAAACACCTTGGGTTGGGGTATTCGACCGCCACACAAAGAGGAGAGGAGAGGAGAGAAATTTAGGTTATTGGTAATCCAATGTAATGAATACATTGATTTGTATTTATAGTTAACATATCTTGGAGTCCAAGTTTGAGATGTTTAGGAAACCCCACCGATCGACCATTCAATCCCAAAAGGATTCTAGAACTTTCCCGACTTGTAATTTCATCTCTAGTCCTTGTAGTTAATATTTAAACCAAACCTCGTTAATTATTTAACTATCGTTATGTTTTATTTAGTGATTAATAATTAATAATAATAACGCTTTATTTATATTAATTATGTACATCAATTTCATACGTAATGTGTGATCTCAAGTCTCAGTTCGAATCATACTATTATTTAAATATCCATTAAAACCTTTCACCCCAGATATTACTATAGTAATGACATTGGTGAGTCTAGCTTTACACGCCAACGCCCAGATCGAATCGAGCATGGTCTCTGAAAACCATTTAATGATTCATCATTTTAACTTATCCTTTGTTACTAATACTACATTAACTATGAATATGGAGTCATTTCATAAGATTCATTTTCGTTGTATATGATTGAACAAGATTACCAAATCATCTCGAACGTATTCCGGATAGATCTTGGGTATGGCCATACAAACATCTTGTCAACCCTACGAGGGCAAATATAGTATTATGCTTTGAAACAAATTCAAAGGAACAAATTCTCTTGACTACAAACATAACTCATGAATTTTGCAACACTTCCAAAATAGCCCTTATAACTACCGCCACGGATAGCGTTAGACTATCTTACAAAATGCACTACATTCATATCGCTTATCTGGTATCTCAAGTCCGAGGATAAACACTTCATGATATACTTAATGATAAAATCCAAAAGTATCATCATGTAAAGTCGATGAGTCCTATATTCAATTCATGAATATCATGTGAATTTGGTATGTCCCACGCATCAATATATAAAAGAATTTGTCTTATTTCAATGACATTCCCACATCATTGATTGACAACGGACTATTTAGAATAACACACGGATTAAACCAAATATAGGATATAATATTAAGAAAATGAAAAATAAACATAAACAACTATTTTATTTCATTAAAGTAATATTTGTTCATAACATCCTTTATCCAAATACTAATCACAGACCGCATGAAACTACTAGCTAAACGAAGTCCTATCCCATCAAGATGGTCGGTAAGTTTATCTTTTTCAATCTCGTATGAACTTTGAGTAGATTGATTTCACCTATGTCGACTTGTTCTTCATCGACGAGGAAAATGTCCGTGCCCTTCATGACTCAGCTCATTGGCAAATGTTATTGCAAGCAGAGTTGTCACAATACACATTTAGAGGTAATTCGATTGAGGGCATTACTCCGAGTCCCGAAATGAATTTCCTAATCAAACACTTCCATCGCAGCTTCTATCGCTCCTCCATTAATGACAAAGACATAACCCGTCTGAGACTTCATATCATCTTTATCGCTTTGGAATGACGATCGCAAAACACGAACATCAAGTTCTCATCCGGATTTCCTCCATACACTAGAAACATATCTTTTAGCCCTTAGATACTTAAGAATGTTCTTAATAGGCTTCACACCGGGTTATGACCCTCGCAAAGATCGTGCCTTGTACATCTCACAAAGATACATGATAGATCCTACAAACCAAGCATAAGGAACTTTCTCATGTATTCCACCGGCAGTGGCGCATAGTTTATTACTTAAGCCATGTTCAACTTGCATCGGCAAATATCCCTTCTTGAATTTTGCATACTAAATCTCTTCAAGATTTTATCAATGTAAGCACTTTGGCTTAGTCCAATTAACCGCCTGATCTATCTCTCAGAGATCTTGATTCCCGAATAAATCTGCTTCCCTAAGTCCTTCATAGAAAAGCACTCCAAGATAAGACTTTACATCTTGCATACTTGAATGTCTTTTCCCATGATCAATATGTCATCGACATATAAGACAATTGTCAAGATTTTGAGTGAAACCAAATTTCTTGATTTCTTCATCAAACTTCTTGTTCCATTGCTTGATGCTTGCTTCAACCCATAAATGGATCGTAACTACTACTTACCCCATAGGTTCGAGCTTTATCTTAAAGAGCCACTTACTTCCAACTACCTTAACTTCGTTATCTTTTGCATTTCCCATTAGCGGTGTTAGTGATGGGAACCACTTCAATCTCGGTGGAACGCCTGCACTTTCGTGTTCTCATATACCTAGCAACAATTACTTTGTTTCGTGTGGAAAGTAGAAGTAGTAACCCATCGTTTCCTTTGGGTATCCTATCGAAGACACACTTAATGATCTTTGTTGCGCTTATCGCCAGAGTCACGCTTAACAAACGCCTCACAACCCTGCACCTTTAAGTAAGACAAGTTGGGAGGTTTCCATACCACACTGTAAAATTCACACCAACAATTAAAATCTCATAAAACATACGGCAGTAAATCTCGATTGCCTTCCCGTAATGCATATTATAATCATGCCATGAAACCATCAAATTCCATAATGTAAAATTCACACCAACAATTAAAATCCTTACAAATACAACACGTGCTTTCAAACAACCTTTGCAATTCTTCCAAGATGAGATTAGAAGTAATTCTCAAATTGCTTTTGCAAGCTTGAGTTCATACTCCAGCATAATGCAGCAACCTCATACTGCAGGCCGTGGCTTCCAGAGCATCACCGCAGTTCGAGAGGACAAGGCGAGTCAAATAATTGAGTCTTTTGGCAACAAAAGCCTTGTTATTGTTTTCCTTGAATTTTGGATCCTCATTATCATAGATCGCTTGATTCGCGATGATAATTGACAAACAAGAAGTACATTTGCAATAGATTCGCATAAACTTAAATTTAAAGGGTACAATAAATCAAAACTTATGTATAGAAGCGTTAGTTTATATTTGCTTGTTGAGTCAAATGCTCCAATCGAACGCATGGGGCGGAGGACCTAGTGGACTATACTCACTTCTTAAATACCCCTTTATAGTTTGTTCTAGTCGCTCTAACCATTTTTTCTCGATTTTGAAGATAGCCATTATTTAGTGTCTCAAACAATATATAAACAAAAAGCATTTTAATAAAAATTAAACACACTCAAATAATATAAACATATAACTAAACAATTTAACATATGTAAAACAATTAGCCACATGCATAATTATTTTAAACGCTTAGGCGTAAATAAATGCATACATTAACTAGGACTTTCATCTCAAGGTAGATGAGCCACATACATCGACAAGATGTAAGTGGTATACCAAATAGCACATTCAGGTCTTCCCAATTTTATAATTATTAAATAAATAAAACATGTGTATCATAACAATTAATCAATACAATAAACATACTTGCATGTTTCACCATGGATTCGTGATAACAAACACAAGATACGCATTTTGGAGCATGCAATCCTAGGGTTTCTACAAGTTTTACAAAATTAAAACCTAATTAAATAAATAATAGGAAACCATTCACCTAGAAACCATAAAAGCTTGCATATAATCATAAAGATCCAATTTTATGTGTTTGCTTTAACGTCTGATGGTGGTACGAATAAGAAAATGCCTTTTAGCAATTCATGAACTACACAACCCTAAACTCAATCGTCCAACCCCAATTCGACCACCAAGGATTAAATTCTTCACGAAGTGTAACTACTACTTGAAATAAGTTAGTAAAGTGGAAATAAGCTCAAATACGAAGAACTAAAGTAAGTATGTATGTGCTTTGGTCTTTGTTAATCGAAACACATTGGCATATACTCCTTGATGGAGTACGACCTAATTTTTTCAAAATTATTCAAGAGATCCTCCTTACCTACACCTAGGGTGTTCAACTGTTCAGTTATCGGGTTGTTTGGTTTATTGATTCGGTTAGTTCGGTTAAATTCTTTTTCGTATAACCAAGAACCGAACCGAATAACTCAAATTACATAATTTTATTTATTTATTCATAGTTTTATATAGAATTTAGCATAAACAAATTTTAATATATTATAATATATATATATATATATATATATATATATATATATATATATATATATATATATATATATATATATATATATATATATATATATATATATATATATATATATATATATATATATATATATATATATATATATATATATATATATATATATATATATATATATATATTTGAACCGGTTTTGGTTTAGATTACTAGAACCATAACTTAATCCGAGAACCGAATATTTAATTCGGTTTGGTTACAAGTATGGTTTAGTTATTTTGGTTAGGTTGGTTTTGGTTTTAGGTTATTTTGGGTATTACCCAAACCATGAACACCTACCTACACCAATGGTTTACGACCAAAATTACCCATAATACATAAGTACTACTTGAGAATTTAATAGTGACACTTAATGTAAAACTCACAACAAGATTTATAATCCCTAAATACATACATAAGCCTTGTTATTATTTTAGTCAATCAAGTGGAAATCTACTCAAATAGAAGAATTAAAGTAAGTATGTGTTCGCTTTGGTCTTGTGGACCGAACCATATTGGTAGATACTCCTTTGATTGTCTACATTACCTCATTTCTTTAAAAATATTCACGAGATCCTCCTTACCAGCCTCATGCGTGGTATAATACTTTTTTTTGTTAAAAGGATCACCCCGACAAATATATTACTCTTAAAAGCTGTTTAGTACAATTGATGAGAGTGAGTGTCTCATCTCGCCCGCTATATGAAAGCATTGAACAAGTACCAAATGTGTAACAACAAAAATAACTACACAAGAAAGACATGCCACTTTATGACCTATCAAACATAAAATTACTTCCTACCACGACCTTGAAGCTTGACATCATACAGTCAAAAGCATCCAATTGTCCTCGGTAAATCATAGACCGAAAAAAAATTATCATCTAAATAATCTTCAAGCTCATGATAGCCACCGACGATGAAAGAAACATTGCCATATCGTTATCCCACTCAAATGCCTCATCCTCATCACTTTAAGAATAACTACTTCACCCACTTTTAGAGTATGGGTTACCTACCTTTTTCAAAGACTTACACGGAGAAGAAGAAGACTTGCATTAGTAGTTGTAATATGCACCTTTTACCAATATTAGACGATGAATTACCAGAATTACTTACCTTCTTCCTACTATCCTCCAAAACATCCCCATCCTTAGACATACCATTTACATGAGTATCATCCATATCGAGAGAATCAAATGGGTTCGATGTTGCAATAGTCACCCACTTGTATCCGCCTCAATATTTCTTTTCTTCATAGTAGCATCCGCTTCTTTAACAGAACATACTCTACTTAGGATTACAAGGGTGGAATTTAGGTCCTTTACCCACATCAATACCATGAGGCGGTTTTTCTCGAGGCACTTGAACTTCAACTTTTTTCCTTTATCCATTCGGTATTTAACTTCAATGAAACTCTCATCGTCCTTTTCCAGTAGTAGCAACCTTAATGATACATTAGAGTCATTTCAACAGCCTCTTAACACATGTTGGAAAACCGTACGACCATGTCCAAACACTTTACACATATCACAATGAGGAGGCTTCCATTCATATTCGACGTTATGATCGCAGTAATATAACTACTATCATCCTCTTTGGGATAGCCATAGTAATTCACGTTCAGCTTTAGAAACCGATGATAACTCCACTAAAGCACGACCAAAGCTAATACGCCCCCAAGAATCAACACACATCGAACATGTAAAAGCATCTAACATAAGCGGTTTACCAACTTGAGTAGCAATCAAACTCAAACCGTCTTCTGAATAAGCAAGTAAAGGAAAATTATGCAATTTAATCCACACCAAAATCTTAGTTACCTCATTTCTAGTTAATGACACAGTAGGAGTCCATTTATTAAGAATAAGAGGTGAATTACGGATTTAGCAAGGGCCTCATTTCAAAACATTATCCACAACCTCTTTAGAATCAAACTTAAAGAGGAAAACACCCACATCATTTTTCATGAGTTTCTTCAACCCAAACTTACCCCATGTAATAGTGACATAGTTTTGAACAATCGAAAACACAATAGACTTACCAAAGAAATACCCAACAAGGGTATTCTCATTACCTATTCAAAACACTCTCCAAAACAGCCTTGGGTAGTAATGTATCATGGTTATCAACACGAGACTCAATATCATTAAATAGCCTTGGGTAGTAATGTATCATGGTATAATACTTTCCTTCATTTAATAATATTTAGGTTCCTATTTTACAAAGGAAAAGAGGTAGATTGGTATCGATTGGTTTGGTCTCTTTAAAATATTCCTAGACACTTGATACATCTTTCTCTTATTATGAGGAAGCGATTGAAAATGCAAGATAGACTAAGGCAATGGGATGTCGGCAATGTTGTCGACTTAAACCTGCTTCGGTGCTCTCTTTGTAAGTTGCAACCCAATTTACATGAGCATTTAGTTCTGCAATTAGACCAAGGTACGTCCTTACATATGGCATAAGATCAATAATGGTAAAAGCACTGTATGGTTTGATATGTGGTGTGATTTGAGCCTTATCCGTGATATGCTCACCGCTAGAGACATTGCGCGGCCGGTTTTAGCCTATCGGATAAGGTTTCTCGATGTTATTGTTAACGGTGAATGGATGTGGCTCATGGATTGGTTATCTAGATTTCAATTTATTTAGCCTCCCGATTCCTATTCTTCCGGATAGTACCGACGATGGTTTAGTGTGGCGTGATTGAAGGGCGCTTTAGTGATTTTTCGCCATTACTCGTGCTTGGGATTCTCTTGATACTAGGGCTGATCGAGTTGAGTGGTTTAATATTCCATGGTTCCCTCATTGTATTCCCCGATATGCTATACATATGTGGCTTGTTATTAAACGTAAGTTCAAGACGCAAGATAGGCTACGACAATCGGATGTTGGTCCGGATGTTGATCCGAATCTTCGATGTCTTCTCGTGATGCGGTTCCGATTCTCACCTCACTTGTTTTTGAGTGTCAATTTTCTATGTGTTTGGTTACAGTCCGGATTTTATCGGGAATGGATGGCGCCTCCTACTTTGGATGATGTTCTTATGTTCCTTCTCCCTATATCTAAAGGTCGCTCAGTTCCTAGCATACTCTCTGCTATTACTATCGCCACGCTATTACTTATGGATGGAATGCAACTCAAGACTTTTCAAGAGGAAGAAGTCTACCGTTGATGAAGTGGTTCAAGTAATTGTCAATACCGTCCTCCGGAAGTCGGTTACCTTCAAATTTAAGAAGATAACCTCTCGGTCTCGCTTCATCGTTGGATAAATGGAAGATTCCAAGCTCATGTCTTATTCACGAGGAGTGCCGGTAGGTGGTTACTTTTTTCCCTTATCCAAGGTTTTCCTATGGGTTTTTTGGAAAGGGTTTTAAGAGGCAAAACTTCCGGTCGCCTTTGCTCCCTTCGTGCCTTTGGGTGGATGCGGACGTTCGCTTGATTCAAGATTTTTCTTGTTTGTTTACCTAGTTAATGATTTGTAATTGTTAGGTTTGTTGTGTTTATGGCATGTCATAAACACTAGTTTATCAAGCTTTTGCTTGAGGTTAATGTAGTACATCACATTCCATTTGTAATTTAACTTTTTGGTTATATATTTAACGGTAAACCCTTTACCAAAAAAAAATAGTTTTGAATGCCCTTATTCATCCAAGGTGTGGACTAACATTGTTAATGTGGCCAAGTTAAATGATATCACGCCTATATGGACTGATATATTAATATGGCCTCTTCCATTCGCAAAGAAGAAAAATGTCACGAGCATTGTAGGTAATCTAATTATGGTTGCTTCCGCGTACTACATTTGCAAGAACGCAACAACTGTATTCATAGCAAACAAAACAGAAATGAAGGGAAACTTATGAACATTATTGTTGATATGGTGCGGCTTAAGCTTACATCAATCAACTTTTAAAAGAAGGCTAGAGCTTTGATTTTAAAGAACACTTAGAAGATGCTCTTAATGGCTAGAATAGACGCTTGTTATTAGAAGTAGCTAGGGATCAAAGTGGCATTGCATAGTTTTATTGGTTTGTTTCTCTTGTTTCTAAGAGTGGCTCATAAATAACACTTGCGCAAAACAATAAATCATGTTAGTCTGTTATCCGTATCCGATAAATGTCTCAAATGTTTGCTTACCAAAATAATTTCAATCACTATTAAAAAAAAATTAGGTAAAAGGGATTCACCCTGGTAAAATATATTAATAATCAACCGAATAAGTACATGGAATGTAGTCGACACACATTAACCTCAAGCTAAGCTTGAACAACTAATGAAAATCGCTAGTGACATGCCACTAAGCGTTACAAAAGTAATAGAATACAAAAGCTAAGACACCAATGAGGACATCCATCTAAGAACACATGAATGACACCACCCATCCGCCCACCTCTTCGATGTATATTGATGAATCGATGAGCTCGCTCCTTAAAAACCCTTTCAAGTAAAAACCCAATGGGAAAACTTGAGTAGGGAAAAGAGTACAACACCACCCGGATCTCCAACGAAAAACCACAACCTCCAAAAGCATAAGCAAATGACACAACTCTCTCACCAACCACCACCGCCAAGAATCATCAAGATAATCGAACCCAACATTAAGAATGTAAAGAGACAGAGGCAACCGCCAAACCATAACATATCTCTAGTGTTCGACGCCTTCTTGAATCTGCATGTGAGAAGCTTAAGCCGAACCGTAGACTTGATAATATCAATAACTTGAACTTCGATCTTCTTAGATGCTTAAAAATCCCGTTGTTCCTTTCTTGCCATAAGAAATATGAAGAAGCCGCAAAACAAGCTTGAAACAACACTTTTAACCGACCGTGACTTGATAAAGGAATGAGAAAACGAGTCACATCGTCCAACGAATCCGAATATCCCGAAACATAAAAGTCTTCAAAGAAAACCAAACTTGAAAAGAGAATACACAATCAAAGCAAAATGATTGTGAGAATCAGTTTAGTCCGTGATAGAGGACACACCAACATATCACTAGTAGGATCATTATGGCCATCATGATATCTCAACATGTCTTGAGTTCATATCGCCTTTTTAAGACCAGCCAAAGATGGAACGATGCCTCGGATACGATGAGAAAACCAAACAAGATGATACCAATCCACCGAATACCCTCATGTAATACAATCCCATGCAAGAGAAATAAAAAGGCTTTATGGAATCGCCATAACGCCAAAATAACTTATCCTCCATATCTTTAATAAAATTAGGCAATCAGAAGAGAAATACTGTGGTATCGATCACCCAATTACTAGGCCACAACCAAGAATCCCCATTAATCACATCATGAACAAGAGAGCTAGGAGAAAAGCCCGCACGATGCATGTCTCAGAAGAAACCACAACGACAAGGCCTCCGCACCACTGATCAAACCAAGCAGACATCGACCTCCCATTACCCAAATTTTATACCAAAGAACCTATGCACAAGCGGTCTAAGTGAAGAATCTTCCGCCAACTCCATGTCATATTACCCCAGACACGGGTATCCCAAAAGTTACGCCCTCAACCTATACATATGGATCCACTTAACCCATAGGGAATCCTTACAAGTAAACAAACGCCAAATATGAGAAGCAATGAGACCATTATTAAAAGAAATAATGCGACGAATACTGAGATCACAACAACATGGGCGCATAAAAACTTCCCACGCAACCTTAGACTTACCTCTCGTACCATCTCCATAACTCCATAAAAACCCTCTCATAAGCTGTTCAAGGTCCTGAACAATACTAGATGGGAGAATAAATATAGATGCCCAATAAATATGCATAGACGACAAAACCAACTGAATAAGCTGTAAACGACCAGTGAAAGACAACGATTTATTGCGCCAATCCTTGATACGATTAGATAACCGCTCAACTAATTCCTTGCAATCCTTAAAAATCAATCGCGAGTAATCAAAGGAACCCCAAGATACTTGATGTGCAACACCCTTCAAAGAAAAGGAAGAATCTCAAGAATAGCAATTTTCACATGATTAAGAACATTACGTAAATAATCCGCTTTTAGGGCACTAGGAGTAACACGTGAAGCATGCTTAAACTCTTCCAAAGTCTCCATAATGACCCCAGCCGAATCCGCATCACCATGAGTGAACAAAAACAAATCATCAGCAAAGCAAAGATTAGTAATACGTAATTGAGAGCATTTGTGATGATAAGTAAATAGCCCGGAATCCCTAACCCTCCTCTGAAGCATAAGCGATAACACCTCCATGACAAGAGTAAACAAATAAGGAGAACCTCCAAAGCTTCCAAATCAACACTAGCATTACCACTCTTTTCCATATTGCAAGCAAAAAGAAGCAGCGAACCAAGAAAATCCAGAAAATTAAGTAGCGAACCCTAAAAAACCCTAAAATAACGATCGACAAAAAGAACCAGGAAAACAACGTCTAACTTCCAATACGAAGGCCCTAGTGCAACTAAGGCATGAATTAAAGCACAACCAATCTAACCAGAATCATCCATAATCAGTTCGTGTAAGGTATTAATAAAAACGATTGAAAAACCCTAAGAAAACCGATGAAAAACCTAAGAACTCAACGATCACAAGAACATGATAACAATTATACCCCACACGAATGTAAGATCATAATCGATACAAATTAACGTAATAGAGAAGAAGTTGGGGATTGCATTAGGTCGGTTTTTGAAGCTTAGGAATCGCAATTTTCTCGTGAGAAACTATCGATTTTAGGTGGAGGCTCGTATGCAAAGACTTAAAGGAATGAAGTCGGGTACTAATGATGCGCTCAACCACGTAAACCGCTTAGGATTTTACGTAACCCTAACATTGCTTCCTCCTGTTGATACCTCGACTCTAAATCTTGGTGGTTCTTCTTCTGCTGTAACGTCACATGATATTCCTTTGAATTATCGTGAATTCAACATTGACTCGAGTGTTAATCCAAAAGTACAAAATGTGAACATGATTCGTTATTTTGGGGTGACACGGTGTTGTGCAATCTGAGCTCCCAACTCGAGGAGGTTCTGGAGCACTAAAAGTGGTACTATGGTGGTAATCATGACATTGGTGTTCATGGGTCATGGTGCTTCTTTGGATACTAGACCAAACGGGAAGTAATGTTATTAAACGAGGATATGAGTGGTATGCCTAATGGTGATGGAATTAGTGTGGCTAGTCAAGTCGGTAAACTTAAAGGTGTAGTCATGCATGCTACTTGAGAGCCCTATCGCTCAATCGTCTAAAAGTGCACCCTTCAACTTATGTTGAGCCGCTAGTGGCTCAAACAGTCCACGGTAATACATCTAATCCTCGCAAAGGTAAGTCCAATTTTCGTCGCTATTAAAGTTGATAATATGTTTAATGGTGTTGCGTGTCCATTCCCTTAGGTGGTACAAAATATTAGCACTAAATTTGATAACACCTTGTATGGATACTTCATTGGTAAGCGTTTATTGCATTTCACGTGGTTGAATATTTTGCACGTAATAACCGGGCTAAGTATGGTTTAAAACGGATCATGATGAATGCAAAAGGCTTCTTTTCTTTAAGTTTAACTCTCGTGTTGGTTTGGAGGTCGTTTTGAAGGAGGTCCGTGGATGATTAAGAATAGTCATATTATTCTTCAAAAGTGGACCATGAGTACTAGTTTGATGAAAGAGGAGTTAACCCGCATTCCGGTATGGGTTAAACTTCATGATGTTCCGCTTCGTGTATTTTCCAAGATGGTATTAGTATTATTGCAACACATATTGGTACGCCTATCATGCTTGATTCTTTTACTAGCTCTATGTGTATGAATCTTGGGGTAGGAGTAGTTTTGCCCGTTGTTTAATTGAAATTGACTCTCATGTTCCCTTAAGGAATCTATTACTATTGGTGTACCATTTTGGATCAACCGGTTTTCTTCTCGAAACTATTAGGGTGGAATATGAGTGGAAACCTCCTAGGTGTGATGTTTGTTTGATTTTGGCCACTCTGCTGACTCTTGTCCCAAGAAAATTGTGACTCCACCGTTGTAGAGGATAAAAATGATGGGTTTCAACTTGTTGGAAAAAGGTAAAGCTAAGAGGAATGCTAAGGACAATAAAAGTGGTACGGTTTTTAACGGGTTCCGCTTGGTAAAACATGCAAGATAGACCCAAAGATGTTAATACTCTTCCACTAGCAAACCCCTCAAGGAGTTGCTAGTACTAGTACGGTCCTACACTTAATCGTAGGAAATATTTATCCACCTAATAACTCTACTTCAAATGACCCTCATTGTTGGCTACTAAGGGTAGTCAACCTGCTCATGCTTCACCTACGGTAAGTAATCCAATTCTGGCTCCTAATATATCTACATCTAACCCGTTTGGTTCTTTGGCTACTTATGATGATGTTGATAAGACTAATGGTTTGGAGGATGATGATGAGGTTGTTAATGTTTATGATGAAACTGGTAATTTGTTTGACAAATCGGGGCAAGCACTCTGCTCGAATGTCCTTGATGTTTAGTATCACCTCTTGGAATATAAGGGGTTTGAACCATTCCCAAACAAAAGAGGTTAAAAACAGTGGTAAATGATAATAATCTTAGTGTTTGTGCTATCTTGGAATCTCATGTTGATGCATCGGTGGTGTATGATACATGTCGAATGTTCGCCGTCGGTGGAAGTGGACGTCAAATGGTAGTCTATGTGATAAGGGTCCGTGACATTCTTGGTTGGAATGATGATATTGTTGATGTTATGATTATGTCTCAAACTAACCAAAGTTATGCATGTTCGTGTTAATACTCGGGCGGACAAAGAAAACTTTTTTCTGTTCTTTTGTATATGCAGATAATTATTATGTTTCTCGGCGTGCCCTTTGGTCCAATCTTGTTTGTCATGCTGGATTTATGCGTTCTAGGCCTTGGGTTTTGTTGGGAGATTTTAATGCGGCACTCAAATTGGAGGACCATTCATGTGGTAGTTATGCTCCTGACATTGCTATGCGTGAATTCAAAGATTGCGTTCAGAAAATGGAGGTTAAGGATATTAATAGTACTGGTCTTCACTTTACTTGGAATCAGAAACCAAGAGGCTCCTTTGGTACATTGAAGAAAATTGATCGGGTGATGGGCAATTTGAAGTTTGTCGACTTGTTTCCGGATCGCTTGCCATATTTCAACCTTATCGATTTCGTGATCATTCTCCGTGTGTTCTCGCGATTCCCTGTAAATAAGCCTAAGCCTAAACCGCTCAAATTCTCTAACTTCTTGGTTCATAAAGATGGTTTTAGCGATACGGTTATCAAGGGATGGAATCTTAATGTTCATGGTTGTGCTATGTATCGTGTGGTTCAACGCTAAAGCAACAAATCTCCTTTTCGTAAGCTTTTGCACACCAAGGTAATCTTCATGAGTGGGTGGTTAGGATTCGGAAGAGTTAGATGAGGTCCAAAAGGCTATTGATACGGATTCGTCTAATTGTGACTTACGAGAGGAACATGCTCATTATCTTCTTGCATATAAGGAGGCTATGTTAGATGAAGAACGGTTTTAAAGCGTAAATCTAAAGTTCAATGGTTTATGCAGTGATTCTAATACGGCCTATTTTCACAATATTGTTAAAAGCAAATGTGCCCGTAATCGAATTGAATTGGTTAGAGATGTAAACAATGTCTTGTACGAGGGTAATCAGGTTGCAAGTGCTTTTGTTGCTCACTATGAACAGTTTCTTGGTATGGAAGGTAATTGTACTCTCTTTGATGATTATGGTATATTCTCCTAATGTTCTTTCTCATCAATTGGCTGGCTCGATGGTTCGTCATGTTACGGATGCGGAGATTAAGGATGCTATATTTTCTATGGGGGATGATAAAGCTTCTGGTCCCGATGGTTATACTCGGCCGCTTTCTTTAAGAAAGCATGGGATATTGTGGTGCCGAGGTAAGGACCGGCGTCATAATTTTTCATTAATGGTAAGCTTCTCAAGGAGATTAATCATAGCATTATATCTTTGATTCCTAAAGTGTCTACCCGTCTAAGATTAATGATTATAGGCCTATTTCTTGTCGTAATATCATGTATAAATGCATTAGCAAAATCCTTGCTAATCGACAAAGAAGGCCTTGGTCAGCTTGGTTAGTATTAATCAATCTGCATTTGTTCCCCGGTCGTCGATATCCGATAATATATTACTTACCCAAGAGCTTATGCGGAATTATCATAGAGGAGAGGTCCTCCTCGATGTGCGCTTAAGGTTGATATTCGTAAGGCATATGATACGGTTGATTGGACTTTTCTTAGGGCTATTCGATTGGGTTTGGTTTTCACCCAAAATGGTTGATTGGATCATGGTTTGTATCTCATCTACGCTCTTTTTCCATATGTGTTAATGGTGATCTTCATGGCTGGTTTAAAGGTAAGCGGGGCCTTAGACAAGGTGACCGTTATTCCATACTTGTTTGTTACGGTTATGGAAGTGCTAACTCTTATATTGCAGAAAAAGGTTTCAATGTCGTTGATTTTCGTTTCATCATTTGTGTGAGCAACAAAATAATTATTAACCTTTGTTTTGCGATGACCTCTTCTTGTTTGCTAGAGGCCATCAGAGTCCGTTAATGTCATTATCTCGGCTTTGAGGATTTCAAGAACTTTTCGGGTCTTGTCCCAAGTATCCCTAAAAGTACAACTTTCTTTGTAATGTTCCTAATGTTATTAAAGTCGCTATTCTCCGCCTATGCCATTTGCGTAGGGTTCTTCCCTGTCTGTACCTTGGGGTCCCTCTTATTTCTTTAAGACTTCTATAGGGATTGCAAGGTGCTTGTTGAAAATTGAAGGTCGTGTGAATGATCGTGAATAAGTTCTTATCTCTTGCGGGTAGGCTTGAGTTGGTGAGGTCTGCATTTTATCTTCGATACATTTATATTGGGCTTCGGCTTTTATCCTTCCTATCAGATTATCCATGAGTTAGAGCAATGATGAGGGTTTCCTTTGGTGTCAAGGAGAAATGAAAAGGGAAAGGCTAAGGTTGCTTGGGAATCTTTGTAAGCCAAAAGAGAAGGTGGCCTTGGTATTCGCTGTTTGAGGATTTTAACATCGCTTCTCATGACTACTCACATTTGGAGTATTTTGACACATAAAGAGTCGCTATGGGTGCAATGGATCCATTCAGATAAACTTCGTGGGAGAAGTTTTTGGGATGTCCCTTGTTTGGGGATGTTAGTCGGGTTGGCGCAAACTTCGCCATTAGACCCAAGGCTCGCCCTTTATCCGCATAAGATCAATAATGGAAGGATACTTGTTTGGTTTGATATGTGGTGTCGATTAAGCCCGATTCGTAATTTACTTATCGCTAGAGATATTGCCCGAGCGGGTTTAATTTATCTCGATTCGGTTTTTAATCTAATTGCAATGTGATGTCCGCGATGGCCGTTAGATCCGGTTATCTCGATTTCCATTGTTAGCCGCTTCTCCGGTTCCTACTCTAAATGATACCGATGATGGATTATTATGGCGCAACTAGAAGGCAATTTTAGTTGTTTTTCGCCTCGTGCATGGAAGCTATGTCTTAGAGTCGATTTGGTTGAATGGTGTAATGTTCCTTGGTTCTCTCATTGTATTCCAAGGCATGCTATACATTTGTGGCTCGCTATTAAACAGAAGCTAAAGACTTAGGATAGGGTGCGACAATGGGATGTTGGTCCTGACGTTGATTTGGCCATGCTTAGATGCCCACTTTGTGATTTGGTTCCGGATTCTCATTCACATTTATTTTTTGAGTGCCAATTTTCTATGCAGGTTTGGTTTCAGGTTCGGACTTTATCTGGTATGGATGCGGTCCCACCTTTGTTGGAGAGTGTCATATGGCTCTTATTCCTTTATCTAATGGGCGGTCGGTTAGTAGTATCATTTCTCGATTATTGCTTGTTGCTACTACTTACTTCGTTTGATGGAGCGCATTCTAGGCTGCTCTGCGTAAGAAGTCTTCCTGGTCAAGTGGTTAGAACCATTGTGTCTAATATTCGTTGAAGCCGGTTACTTTCAAGTTCAAGAAGCTAACCTCGAGGTCTCGATTGATTCTCGGATAAATGGAAGATTCCAAGTATATGTATTTCAAACGGCGGAGTGCCGGGTAAGGGTTGTACTCTTTTTCCTACTCCAAGGTTTTTCCTTGGGTTTTCTTGAAAGGGTTTTAAGGAGGCAAACTTCCGGTTAACTTGCTCCCTTCGTGGATTGGTGGATGCGGATGCTCGCTTGTTACAAGTTCTTTACTTGTTTATGCCTAGTTTGTTGATGTAATATAGCTAGGTTTTTGTGTTTATGGCATGTCATAAACACTAGTTTTATCAAGCTCTTTGCTTGAGGTGAATGTGGTACTTCAGCCACATTCCATTTGTACTTCACATTATTTTTTGGTTATATATTTACCGGGGTAAACCCCTTTACCCAAAAAAACAAATAAGGAGAAAGCGGGTCTCCTTGCCTAAGCCCACGCTTGCCCTTAAAATAACCGTGGAGAATACCATTAACACTAATCGAAAACGAAGTGGTAGATACACATTCCATAATCCAATGAACCATACGCGAGTGAAACCCAAAACTGATCAACGTATTACGCAAAAACTGCCAATCAGCCGTATCATACGCTTTCTGAATATCCACTTTGAAAGCACATCTAGCGGGACCACGATCAAGTGATAATTATGCATAAGCTCCTAAGTAAGAAAAATATTATTCGTAATCCGACGACCAGGAACAAAAGCAGATTGGTTCGATCCAACCAAAATAGTAAGACTATCCTTGATATGATTGGCAATAATCTTACTAATACACTTAAATAGCACATTGCAACAAGATATAGGCCTAAAATCAGTAATTCGAGTAGGAGAATTAACTTTAGGCAAGAGGGCAATGATAGTATGGTTAACCTCTTTCAAGAGCTTACCATTCATGAAGAAGTCCTAAACCGCCCTAATAATATCATCAGCAATAACATCCCATGCTCCCTTGAAGAACGCTGCAGAAAAACCATCCGGACCAGGAGATTTATCATCACCCATTGAAAAAATAGCATCTCTAACTTCTTTAGGAGTAAGATCGCGAACCATATCTAACGCCACATGAGGATCGAGAGTGGTAGAGAAAAGGTTATTAGCATCAAACGGAACAAATAACCCTCTTGACCAAGAAACGAAGTAAAGTGACAAACAAAAGCATTAGGAACTTGATCATCCACATACATAACTCCATTACCAATCACTATTAAAATTTTATGTCTTAACATAATTTTTCCAAACAAAATGCACGCTATGTAGGTCGTTAAGCCTACACTCAAACAAACGAGTAAGCAACACAATACACCCCTACGTGGTCGTGTTGATTGACCCGAGCAAACCAAGCACATCCATTTTGACCATATACCACACTGAGCGAAAAAACATCCCTTTAACATGTTTCTAACCATACGCATCAATCAAAACTTTTTAAATCCAATATCGGCCTGTGACACTAACTCGGTCGACCGACCGATTCAAAACCAAATCAAGATAAACACAGATTTTACCACAGAAACCCTTTCAAACATGTTTTAAACTCGTTTATCCATTAATTCATATATTAACCGATTCCAAACCGTGACCATGTCGAGTCTCTACTCGACCCAAGACAACCCGTCACACCAACTTCATGTTCACAAATTTAACCATACAAATAAATTTTCAAAAACACTTTTGAAACAAGTTTTATTCAACAAAAAAACTAAGCAAAGCGGCTATAATCGATTCAACAATCGATTTATAGCACGAGAAAATGATAGGATCGGCAGGAATAAGATAAAGGAGGAGGACTTTTTGACTTAAACCGAGGAAGACTCCCACCCGCGTCTTTATTTGAATCACTGACAGTTCGGGCAGGCCCGCATGACTGGAATTATGAAAATAAGGAATGTCTGGCTTTTCCTATTCTAGTGCACATTCTTGCTCGTTATAAATCGCTTCACTTTGAGTGGGCTTGGCCCGCTCCTTGACAAGAGAAATGACGAGAGGTGATGTGGAGGTGACTCACGAACCCGACACAACCCAAAAATTAGATTAAAACCCTAAGCCGTGACCCTAAACCACACGGTTAAACCCGAATCTCCTCGATCTAAATACGATCTCTAAAACACGATCTACAACTTGAGGTGACCCAAACATCACCCTTAACCCTGATCTATTCATCGAAACCATAGAAGAAGTGGCAACAGTTGGCGGCGTGGTGGCGGCTGGTGGTGTTAAGAGGAGAGAGTGTTTGAGTGTTTTAGGTTTTCAAATGAAACCCTAAGTGTAATTATTCCAGAGATAGGTGGCGGACAGAATTAAATCACAAGGACCAGAAGTGTAATTTTAGTAAACTTTCATAAAATTACGATTTGGGGCTCGTTTGGACTAGCCAACGTCCGATTCACATCACGAAAATTACACCATCGCATTCCGAATAATTTCCCAATAAGCTCGACTATTCAGACGACTAGTTTCTTGTAAATAATACCGAAATCAAGTCAAATTGATGGTTGTGCCAGTGCGCGTTGTGTCTAATTTTCACGCTTCTTTTTTTTGGGTAAAAGGGTTAATTCACCCGGTAAAATGCATTACACCAAAAACGTTGAAGTACATAGGATGAGGGTGATATCCCTCACCTCAGTCCCTAAGGACACTTACAGACTCGAATATAAGAATGACACACCATTCTTATAACTTACAATAAAATGAACCTACCAATAATGACAAAAGTACATAAACATTTACAATACGACTCAAGAAAAGCACTTGAGCCTTCTATATCACTATGGCGGTCCACCTTAACTTCCATGAAGAATCCACGTAGAAACATCCAAGCGATCTTCAACATATAATCTGTTTGTAGTAGCAACGAACACCACAAACAAAACCAACACAAGTCCCATCCACCAAGTCTGAACATGCACATAAGATATCATTACGAACCAAACTTGTGTATTCAATGGACTTGTACGTACAATAGGGTTAACCCCTAACTTCCAATAATGATCGTAGGAGTTTTGAATAGGAAAATAAGCCTCAACATCCAAAATGACCACAGTGATCCGAGTAGTGATTTTTGAACAAGAACCAACTAAACTTGACTTACACAAGATTGCCTTGACTTCCATAGTAGTAGCTTCAATCCACAACAATTGGCGTGCACAATATACCATATCATCAATATCCACCAATAAACTAGAACGCCACTAACCTTACGAACAATCCTAAATCATTAGGAACCACTTCCATGAATATACCGTACCACTAATGACCAAATGAGAGCACACCACAAGGCACCATTCAACATAACATGTGTTGAGAGATAGCGAATAAGCAAAAATCAAAACCACAATGGTTTGATTCCGTCCAGTAACATCACTCTTTCGCGAGATAACATTCTTGTTTTCACGTCAAACGAGCTCAGGAAAGTTCGTAAAGGAAAAACTGACATAATTCCTCGTAAAATAAATGTCTAGAAAATCTCAGGGTGTTACAAGTGGTGTGTCACGTCTTCGTATGTCACAGGAGGTGGGGTGGTGGCAAGAATTTTGCCCCGAAAGGGAGTATATGAACTGGGAGGAGAGAACAAATGAGAGGGCGAATGTGTGTTTATGTGTTGGGTGAGTGGTTTTGTAAGTCTTTTAATATTTTTTATTATTATTAGCATAAACAAAATGACAAAGTTACCCTCATATTTAATATCAAACGAGTCAATCTCATTAAAATTGGACCAAACTCGTTACGGGTCGAAGATTCAAGACAGATCCATTACTTTTAAACTATTGGACCAGAACTGTTATATCCGACAAACCACAAGGACCAAAAATGTAGTTAACTCTATACATTATATTAGGTGAGAAAAGTTCAATGTAGACACCAAATTCTTTCTAATCCCAATGAATCAATCATAGCATTCCATTTCTTTTTAAAAAAAAACAACCACTTTTATCATATTTTTTAAAATTAAATATCTCATAAACCGTTAATTGTTACGCGAAAAGTATCATACCATCACAACGAAAAAAAATTATCTTTCTATAGATGGCCACTTCTATATAGTTTCGATGAGATTTTTTTCGATTGTTTTTAATGAATGTTGAAATTTACGCTAGAGAAATCACATGTGATTTTTAATTTTAAAAGTACATGTCATTTTATAAAATCACACGTGATTCCTAACATACAAATCACACGTGATTCTAACATACAAATCACACGTGATTTTTCCGCATTTAAATTTTGACATTAAAACAAAACTCAAAAAATAATTCATCTAAAGTATATATCAAAGTGCCCGTCTACTAAAGGATAAAAAAAATTGTCGCGATAGTATATTTTTTTTTATCACGTAATGATTTACCGTTTGCTAAATATTTAATTTTCAAAAAAAGATAAAAAGTGGTTTTACTTAATTTTAGTTAAAAAAAATAGACGGCGATGATTGATTTATTAGGTTATAGAACATATTGAGTTTATAATCATCTCAACCCTATCTTATGTTCAACATTTTTTTTATCACAACCATATTGAACATATTACCTTTTATCACGATCAAAAAGTCTAGATTGGAGGGAATACCTTGATCCCGAGTGTTTTTTTGGCATCAGCCATTATCCACTCCACAAGGAATAGCTCCGGCAACTCTCCTTGCCTACTCTAAAGGTGAGCCGACGTAACAATCGGTTTCGCAATTTCTTTTGTTTGTTTTTTAATTTTTTTGATGTTTTAAACACTCTAGCAAGAATGTTTAATTTTTTCTGGGTCTTTATAAAAGATATATTCACAAAAACGATGATAACTTCACGGGGAAGGATCTTCAAAACACGTGATCTTAAAGGAAATCGGAAATTCACTTCAAACCTTCCCCGGCAGCGGCACCAAAAATTGACTCGTTCGTAAATTATATATTCCAAAGAATACAAAGGGTAAGTTTGTATCCCCAGATCGTTCCCCAACGAAGGTTGAATGGCACTTGTGATTTAAGTCACGTTTACGTGATTTTGAACGGTGAGAAGGGTGAAATTATGGGATTTTACACTGAAATTAGCAGTGATAAACTAAAAACAACTTAAATAGCACACAAAATGATAAAATGAAGCAATTATAACCTAAAATGCAATTAAAAACTAAAAACGCGCACTTACGGGCTAATCCCGAGTCTAAAACATCAAATTATTGAAATAAAAACCCTATGAACTCAAAACTATTTTTCCTACGCTCTAAACGACAAAAGATAATTTTAGAAAAAAGCGGAATATTTTTTGAATTTTTATTTATTTTTTATGAATTAAAAAACTAAAAAGTAGAAAATTAATTATTAAAAATATTAAATGAAATGAAAAAATTCCAAAATTTTGGAAATAACTACTTTTATGACTAATAAGAGAAAATAAAAAATCGAATTTGCTTATCACAAAAGGTCGTAATAAGTTGTCTTAATGCTAAATAGTAAAAAGGATTTTGTAGTTAGGTATTAAATTTTGAAAATGATAATCGAGAAAAGACCCAAGGGCGAGTGGTAAGTAGTGTGTTGTGTGTGTCAATTGACCAAGGAACCTAGGTTTTGCACTTTTGCTATTTTTTCTTTTTATTTTTTTTGAAAATTTCTTTTGCAACTAATTAATAAGCCAATAGTCAAGAATTTTGTAAAGACAAGCTTTATGAATGTGGCAATAAGCGGTTTAGAAAGACAAAGGGGATGATTGTTTATTAAGCTTTTAAGCCAAACACACCTAAATCAAATTATGCAAGAAAGCTTTAATAAGTCGAGATAATTAATGAGATATAAACCATGGGGCTAAAAATAAGCTAGGCACTATTGAGTAACAGAAATAAGCTAAGATCAAAACTAATTAAGCTAAGGTAGCTAAAAGGGAAAAAGCTAAGGAAAGCTCCTAAGGGTGTTGTGGGAAATAAGCTAAGGCAAAACTTAAAGCTACTTAAGGAATAAGTTATAAGCTATAACTAAATGAGGAATTAAGCAATGAGGACCTAATAAGCAGTTTCTAAAAGGCAATAAGCTAACATTTAAGCAAATAAGCACAGTGAGTCTGCTGTGATAACAACAGACTTGGGGCAAGTTTGAGCTTATATAAAAGCTTATAAATAAGCTCTAAAAGTTGTGCCAACAAAAAACATATTAAGCTAGCAACCAAAGGAGTAGGAAAATCCACTTTTTCAAAAGTTAGGAGCTTGTTTGAGTTCTTTAAAAGATCAGTCAAAAAGGGGTTTGGGACTTTTTATGTGTTGTGCAGATATAAAAAGGACAAAGTGACAGCTTCTAAGCTGAATTTTAAGCAGATCAAAGCTAATGAAAATTAATAAGAGCTGAAAACAGATGAAATTTACACCATAAACGTTTAGAAAAACTATTTTTTTGTGTAATTTGAAACTGATTTAGACCTAAAATTTGACTAGTGAAATGAGTATCTAGACTGTTTTTGTATGTATATATATATACTAGGCGAGTACCCGCGCCTGGCGGCAGCGATTCCTAGCGGCAGACAAGTAACGATAGGCGATATCGTTGCAAGTGTTTTGTATAACATTCAAAATAAAACGTGAAAAGATCAAAATGTAATTGCAAACGGTTGTAACACGTGATAATTCAATTTGATCAAAAATTCTTAACATGTATAAAAACAAATAAAAATATTTAGTGAAACTGAAAATAAAATATTACATCAATTAGGAATTTTGATAAATTAGAAAACACAAAAAACTGACGTGAACTTTTCAACTTATTGTTGTTGCTATAGAGTAATTTGACCTCCAAGAGCGTACTAAAATATTGAGTATTGCATAAATGAGATTAAAGCTAAGAATAGTGATTTTATAAAGTTCACATGTGGCTTGTTTAAAGCTACAAAACTTTTGCAATGCACAATGTGTTTGTGCATGATAACTTTTTGTAGTGTCATTTCTTTAGGAGAAAGATCTAGCAAGAATTGTAATGAAAGATGAAAGATGCATGTTAGGGAAACAGCGATAATAACTTAATTTACACTTGTTTATACTTTGTTGCAAGACATGTGGACAAAAATAAGCTGAACTTTACACCTAAATTGGTACTTCATAAATATCACCAAAATTCGAATAGAAGCAAAAAAACTTGAGATATTTCAAGCACACGACACATAATCCAAACTTGAGTACAGATATATAGTAACTTTCTAACTGTAAACGTAATGAGACCAAGATCAGAGGATCTGTATAAGTTATATGTTGCAATGACTTTGAAAATACAGTATATGGTAGCCAATATAATCATCAAATAAACACAAATTAATACACTAAATTAAAAAAACTGTCAAGTCAAAATTATCACTTTTATATTGTAACTACAAGATATAAAAATATAACCCGATTGAAGATCACACTCAGTCAGACCCGTTGAACGAAAACCACTTCAATCCAAATAGAAACTTGCCGGGAATGGGTATTGGTCCAATCGTGACCCTGGGACGACCCAGTCACCAATACCACGCCGCATTTCTCTCTCCCGCGACTGTGACACGACCGTGATGCCCAAACCGACGACCAAGGTGTTTTTTTTTTTTTTAAAAAAGAGAGAAAAGAAAAGAAAAAGGGGGGACAAAGCATGTTTTATATCACGAAAATCGAACCGATATCAGATTTCTAAGACCACAACCGATGTGGCGCCCGATCTCCACATCCGACATACTCGATGTCGACATCGGTCAAGTGACGAAAATTTTGGTGCCCAACCGATTTCAACTCAACTCATCGATTGGGACCAGCCTAAGAAATATAAAACAAATCGATAGTTTTTAAACAAAAAAGACCTTACGATTTTGTTAAAAGTGAAGCAGAAAACTACATAACCAAAAAAAAAAAAAAAAAAAAAAAAAGTTAGATTTGTTGAAGATATAAATCAGCAGCAACCACAAAAGATCAAAAGATTAATTCAATAACTAATTCATAGACTACATAGTATGTCACAACATTATTATTTTACTTAAAGTTTTGAGAGTTGGCATAACAATACAAGATGCATTGTTTACGCATTAGTAACAAGGAATAAAGCTAGGAATAAAGAGGATTGTGTATATATTTTTGAAAGTACTATACTTATGTATTTAAGTTTTTAAATTGCAAGTGTTCAACAAAAAACTCCATATATAGTTTAATTAAGAGTAATTTAGGCAAAATATTAAGCATTAATTTAGTTAAGATATTCAACAATTGACTTTTAAACTTTCAAGTTTTAAGTTTTCACTTTCACCTTGACCATTTTTATATTTTATGTAGTTAAGATTAAGATATATATATATATATATATATATATATATATATATATATATATGAAGACCATATATATAATGCAAGTATTGGTGTCTCGATTACGACAAAATTTCACCGCGATACCAATTTTTGTAGCGTTAAAGAATCATTCTTCGATAGCGTTGTTTTAACTTGCAATATTTTTTTTGGATAACGTCAATCTTTAAGTGAGCATATTTTGGTGATAACATTGTTTGATGTTGTAGTTGACTGAAACTATAATCGCTTCAACCAGATTTCTATGTCGTTTAATTTAAACACAAAGTGTATTTGTAAAGTAAAGGAACTATTTCCCGATTGTTATGTATTGAAATGTTTTTTTAATGTCATGGTTGAATTATTTTCTAATAGTGTCATTTTAAGTTGAATATTCATTTAAGTTGTTGTAGTCATATAAGTTGCAACACTGCAAGGCTTCTGGCAGAATGATGATAGCCAAGATTTCCTTCGCAATGATATTTAAAAATAAGCATTCATTTATATTTAAAAAAAATCATAATCAACCCGCGATAAGAGGGTTTTCCGATTTTTGGTTTTTCAGTTTTGATTTTTTAGTTATCGCATCTATAAAACTTATCTTTTTATAAATCAAATAGATGTTTTGAACGACGAAAAAACATTTCTCAATAAAATATTTATTATCACAATCGTATAATGAAAAACATGTTATTGTTTAAAGAGTTTCAATACATCACATGTAATTCTTGATATATATAATTTATTGTCAAAAAATTAATAAATTAAAATACATAATTCATCGAAATATTTTATTTCGTAAAGACTGCCACCATACCGCACGCAAGACTGTTATTGTTTTTTTTCTTCTATGTCAAGTATACACCATCTACTTGTCTAATGAATATATTTGGATTAATTTATACGTATCTTTTGAAATTTAGCTTTTACAAATTGGGTAAATCAAACAAAAAACATATTTGTTGAACATAAAAAGTAAAAGGAAAAAAACTTAGATCTGGTACACGTGATCAACTGAACATTAAATTCAAAATTTAAAGTTTCTACATAGTCAACTATTTTACTGTTGTGGTGCAAGTATCAAGATGTCCTTTACCCATCTACATAATAAAGTTACTCAAAAGTGGTGTAGTCTATTTCATTGATTCAAATTTCAAACTTCAATATCTGTAAAACTTCGAATTATTAAATTTGCAAATTCTATTTTCAGATTCAAAAATCAGTGTCGATATATAACAAATCACAAGTTATACAGATTCACAAATCTTACAAAAATTACACCATAATAATAGTAACAAAATATTAAAAATTTACAATACATTTACAAACAAAAATTACTTGCTTTTCACAAAATCACTTATAATACATTCAATTTACAAAGTCAAATTTACACAAATTTATGTCACTTTATCACTTACAAAATTTTACACAAAGGTCACGACAACCTGGATCCCGGCAACAACAACACATCTACAAAAGAAACTCAGATTTATTATCAAACCAAACGAACATATTAAAATAAACACCGACTAAAAGACAACAAAAGATTAGATTTATAAAATATTAGAAGGGTACACAAGAATGCGGCATGCAGACCACGACTATAATATGATTGGAATAAATGAAATAAAGGTTAAACAGAAAATTTGAATTAAAATAAAATAAACCACTAAAAATATAAAAATAAAACTCATAAAAATATATCAAAATGGATGTTGAATTAAAGAAGATAAAATTTTAAAATATGATTAAATTAAATTATAATATAAATAAGTAGATAAAAGATATTTTAATTGAAAATAAAGCATTAATTTTTAATGGTAGGTCGACATACGCTATTTTATAATCGGAGCCCTTATCTTAATTTTTGTTAGGATTTAGGCCGGAGTTTGTTATAAGTTGAGCCGAGTTTGTAAGGTCGACACACGTCATCTCACGATCGAGCTCCTTATCTTATTTTAAGCCTTCTAAAATTAGAAGGCTTAATTTTAAGATTCTAATTTTATGCCTAAATGAATTATAAAAGAAGATAGATAATTAAAAAAAAATGATTTATGGAAAACAAAAGAATACATTCGAAAAAACTCAAGAATAACAACAATAGATACTAAATCTTCAGATTTATTAAAATTTTAAAAAGCCAAACAAAATTAAGATGAACCGTTATACTCGAGCAATAGATTCGCAAGGCGTGGCAACAACAAAATTCGGCGAGTTAACGACTTTGCTCAAGATTCCATGAGGGTGGGTCTATTTGAAAACAAAAAATTAAATATATCATCATGCAAAATAAATCATGAACACATGAAAAACGATAGATCTATATAAAAAAAAAAAAAAAAAAAAAAAAAAAACATAGATCTATAAGAAAACCTCAAAAGCCGATCCGCTTTTCGCTTGTTCCACAACAACGACGGCAGGGGTAGCACCGATCCGAAAAAAAGTAAAATGCGTTATGACAATCAGATCTATACAAAAAAACCTTCAAAACTAAAAAAAAAACAAAAAAGTATCCTACAAAAATTAACCTCCAAAGGATTCGGTTGTGGGTTTATGCTGCCGGAACTCGATCGTGGTGTATATGAGTCGACATTTATAAGGGTGGTGTTTATGATGACGTTAATACATTTTTGTGACTTTGTGTTTTATGGTTCAGTGGTGTTTTTGTGATGAGTGAAGTATGTGTAAATTGGGTGTGATGGTATTGGTAGACGTGTGTTTGTACAGGTATTTGTGGGTTTAGGTGTGTTTGTTGGTTTGGGATTTTTTAGGGTCGTGTGTTGGTTTGGATATGTGTAAATTTATGTTTATGTTTTGGTATGGTTGGCTGAATCTTAAAATGGAGGTTTGTTTTAGGGTGGGGATATTGCCCTTTTATATATAGGATATATATATATATATATATATATATATATATATATATATATATATATATATATATATATATATATATATATATATATATTTTGTATTTTTTTTGGACTAAGACAGTAATTGAAATTGGAACTAGGACTTATGACACTTGCACAAAACTTAAAAGTAGAATAAAAGGAACCTATCGACTCGAAACACAAACCAAAAGGACCTTATGCGATTTTACCATATAAGTCGTGATACTACACTATTGAAACTCAAACTTGGACAAATGACTCAAATGACCCCAAACATGACAAAAATACTAAACTTGACTTTAAAACTACTCTTACAATTAATTTAAACCTTTTTGAATGAGATTAAATGACCAAAATGTGAAAAGCTACACTGTGCCAAACACCTCTTTTTAGGGACTGTTTGAAGTTTTGAAGAAATAAAGGAGTATTTACACTTTGATTTTTGAAAACAGATATGCAACTACTTATTTAAAGTGATAAAAAGCAGTTTTTGATTGATAAAAAGCACTTATAAATAAGCTACAATAAAAAGACAATATTTTTGTATTTTTGAGATATTTTGAAAACTTAAGAGCAAATGTGATAAAAACTATAATAAGGCAATAAAAAGAAATGTTTAACTACAATAAGCATTAAAAAAATAGTAAATAAGCAGTAGATAAAGCAAATAAGCAGTTTTGACCTTTTTTGACTTTTTGATTTTTTTGGTTTTTTCTCAGATTTTATAGGATTAAAACAGAATTGAGTTAGTGAGCAATGTAAGCTCACAATAAGCTATGGTTAAGCTTAAATGATCTTATGAGACAAAACAAGAAAATTATGCAAGCTTATCAACCATAAAAGAGCATTTTTGAAAGCATAAATGTAAAGTAAGGCAAATGTAGTGTGATGATGATCCTTATGAGGGGAAACAATAACAATAGCAGTAGTGGTAGTGGTAATAGGGGTAGTAGCAGTGTCAGTACCATCCTCTAATAAGGTATCGGTCTTGGAATCGCTCGCCAGTGGAGTATGAAGAAAACATAACCTCTTGTGAGGCGGTACGACTCACTCTCTCTGGCCAGGGCATCCCGAAGAGTGGGGGAAAGGTCTCTAAGAATCCCAACACTCATTTGAGGTAGAGACAAGGGGGAACATCCAAGGCTGTATGTAGTGGTGATGGTGGTGTAGGTGGTCTAACTAGTGAAATAATTGTAGGAGGTGTGACTAGAGCTATCAACCAGTCCTCGTCTACATCCCACATATCCTCTTTGTCCAAAAATCCATCTCTTGATCCTCTTTGATATCCTCTTCCTCATTATCCATCTCGGGACCTTCCTCCTCAATATCCAATACTAGTGCATTCTATGGAAATGCAACCACGTGATATGGAGATGCGGGCATCTACTCGGGTGACTCGGGCACATGATTAGGTGAAGCTAGTAAGTAATCTGGTGAAGCAGGAACCTGGTCAGGGAAGTAGGGTTCGACATGATGCTTTGAAAAATAAGCATAAGACGTCAAAATCAGTCAAACATGTATATAAATTACCTTTATACGAATAAATAGTGATGCTCTGGTAATTAAGCATAAGTGATCGAAAAGTAAATCAAGTATTTATATAAATAGCCTTTATATAAACAGAATAACGATGCTCTAGAAAATAAACAGAAGTGTTCCTAAAGTATAAGCGCAAGGGGAGTGTAAGTCAACAGAGGGGAAAGTTCTCAACGTATAAAGCATTTAATATTCTAGGCATTAAATGCAACCTAGTTCTCTATAACCAAAGCTCTTGTACCAATCTATAACATCCCAAAAATTAGTGTAGCAATGAAAGCAACTGAGGATGCTACTTCCCTATACAAAGAGATAGTCATAGAAACGGCCTCTAAAAATGAGACGTTTTAAAAAGGTCTTTAAAGTATTATCAAATGATACAACATTACATAAATATTTTTCAAAGTATTATCGAATAGTAAACAAGAGTGCATAAAAGTCTTTAAAACATGCTAAAAGACTCTAATGATCCAAACCCAAGCTATCGACTTACGAACTTGAGATAAACATGCTAAAAGCGCAACAAAATTGTTGAGTGAAATTCATACGTTTATAATTAAAGCAGTGGACCACAAGATTTTAGTGTTTATGGTGACAATTGAAATACATACAATAGTCGTAAATTATTTATTATTGCACTAAGCTCATGACACCGAATACGCTAATAAGAGTATCAATAAATTTTATATAATAATTGCCCTAGTAGGTAATTTGCCATTTACCTAGCATCTCAAATACAATGCGTCGTTACCTATCCGCATCGAGATTCATCAATACTATAGATCTATTCACGATTCAGATTTACACAAAGTAATTAATGGTACATGATGTTAGGGACTTTCTGGAAATAGTGGTACTTAGGCAATAATAACTCCAGTAAAGCATACAGTTTCAATCACTTGTGTCCATAGTAAAAATAACATGTATCTACCCCAAGGAGTTTATAAAATAGACAAACGAATAAAAATGAGGCTACGAACTAACCTTAAGCAAAGTGATATAAAGTAACGAGATATGAGATAACGAAAAGCCGCGAAAAGTCATTGGAACAACCTAAAATGTAATGTCGCGTCTTAGGTTTTATACATGATAAAATAAATATGCAATGAGTTTTTATAAAGTTTTCACATCGATTATACCATTGTACTTGGTGTTTAAAAGTTTACAAAATAACGAGGTCAAATTTCATAACAAGTTCTGAAAGTTAATCAGTCCTAACTTTATGTGTTAATCGGTTTTTATATACTTTACCCGACTAGAAAAGCCCGTTTCCTAAACCATAAATGGTTATGACATGGTTTTTATATCCATGAAAAGGTATTTGAGTCTATTAATAAGATTTATGTGCCCCACTATCCCAAAATTAATATAAACTATGTGAAATTACCAAAATACCCCTAAGTGTCAAAGCTGTTTATTAACTACACAAAACAATCCCACGAAAAAGGCCATATCTTTTTATCTATACCTCCGTTTTAATCGGTTCAAAAAGCCATATTTAATTTAAAGTGTCTAATACATTTTCTATTACTACCCAAATAGTTGGTTTTATACAAAATTCTAGAGTTTTTACCATTTGAAATTTGGTGTTCAAAACAAGGATACTTTTACCGTTTATTTTCTAATTAAATCATCGAGTATCATTATGGAACGAGCTACCCAAAGAATTGAAGCTAAGACATAGAACTACAAAAACTGCATATTTTTCTCTAATTCTAGGAACCCACTGAGTTTTCCTTATAAATCCGTTTTTGCTATTGATCTAAACTGTCCTGCCAATTAGTGATTCAAATAATGTTTTCTAGGGGTTTTTCATTACGTACAAGGTATAATCAAGTCAAAATAAATGTAAATAACATATAAAAATGTGTGGAAAACTAGAAGGACGGGTTGAATTATTTTACCGATTAAAACTTCATTTTAAAGTATTTAGATCGACTTATGTCAATCTATCTAGTTGGTGTGATGGATATTGATAGATAAGTATATAAGTAAGTAATGCAAAAGATAAATTGTAAAGGAACACAAAACCACGACACGAGTATTTATAGTGGTTCGGCTACAAGGACACCTTCTTTACCCTACTCCACTCCCCGAGTACCCACTCGAGAGTTTGTAAGCACTACACAATACAAGGTCCTTAATGTGGCGGAGAAGCCTTCACAACATCGCCTAATCTTTATCCGGTACAAGGCTAGACACCGAGTTCTTCCATGAGGTAGAACCAAACCTATCACAACGTCGCCTACACTTTATTCAGTACAAGGTTAGATACCGAGTTCCATTACAAAGGAGGAACTACTACCCAACACTACACTACAACATAACTACCCAAAGGAGACACACTCTTTGTTACAACACTAGAGAGGATATCAACATCCTCTAACCCAAACTACACAAATTGTACATTTATGCACCATGTCGAATGTACACCTTTGGCACCATTCACTAATTCCTTCAATACGACACTTCGGCACCTTTCACAAATGCCTTCAACACGACACTTCCATGGAGGGAGGAAAGAACTATCAACAAGATGCACTTCAGTGGTTTTGATGATGACGAAGCTTAGCAACTCATGACCTTGAGCTTGCACATCTTCAAGAGGTGGTGATCTCGCCTTTAAGAGGAACCTAAAAAATACACAAACATAAAACTACATAGAATGATCCTTTGGATCTGTGGTTAGTGATGTTAGAATACTGGGAGAAAGTATATCTAAGAGTGGTAGTGAGTAGAGAGAAATTGGCTCACTATTTATAGACAAAACATGTCTACTGTCCCACGGTTCCTGCGGATCCCATCACCAGAGGGATCCGGTTAGTGCAAATCCTAGGATACGACTACTGGGTCAGTTTAGTCCAAATTTTGGGTTGCAAACCGGGTTATGGGTTATGGGTTATGGACCATGGGTTATGGGTATTGGATTATGAATACCCAACAAGATGCAATGTACCTAGTCATTGGGTTATGGATCTTGAGTCATGGGTCATGGACTTTGGGTCATGGATCATGGATAATATCCAACATGACTTCATGCATGATGTCATACAATGGGTCATGGGTTATGGATCATGCTCCATGGGTATGAGTTATGGATTTTGGTTTTTACCCAACAACATTCATTGTCCCTAGTCAATGGATCGTGGGTTATGGACTTTGGTTTTTACCCATTACTTACCCATTACAACATATACAAAGTACATATACATTTCTATAAGATGTAAACACTAGTTGTTATACATATACATTTTTATAAGATGTAAACAATATTACTTGTTAGTGTTCTATAAAAATGTCTTTATATAACTTATTTACTAAACATGTTTTAATGGTTTTAATATCTTTAGTAAAAGTGTGTTAGTAAACTATTGGCTCAAAGCTTTTGCATATTTTATTTATTTCATTAAAATGATTTTACGTTTGTTATCGACAAAAAATTAGAAGATCGTAAAATATAAATAAACATTTTTATGGTTTATTTGTATTAAAAATCTTCCCCTTTTTGTTGATGACAAAACATAAGATTATTTTAAGAAGAAAATAAAATTCGTGAAAATTTGAATTGGAGTTTTTACTCTCTTCTCCCTTTTTTGTCGAAACAAAAAGAGTTTCGAAAAGAAACTAACACATTGTGAAAAACGTTTTGAGAAAAACTAGTGAAAAGTAGGAAAATAAGAAAGAGTTAGAGAAAGAAAAGTAAAGAGAAGTAGTAATACGAGAGACTAAAATTCTAGTCTTAGCTCCCCTCCCTTTGTTGAGGGCGTCAAGTAATCGGAAAGCTAAACAAATGTATTGCAAGTTTCTTTTTTTTTTTTTTTTTTTTTTTTTGCAATGGTTTCTTCTTTGACGAAATGCTTCCCCTTGACGAGTGCTCCCTTTTGATACGGCCGAAAACTAGTTAGGAAGCCTAAGTGAATGTAGTGCAAGTGTTTTTACAATTCTTTGCTTTGACGAAAAGTTCCCCCTTGTTGAGGGTGTCAAAGTCTTCATGTGTATTATGAAAATCTATAAAACAAAGGTTAGAAAACAAGTATATGGTGATTTGTTTCCTGCAAATGAGCTTCAAATTAGTTAAAAACTTTGTTTCTGTTGGACGCTTCTAGCGGATCCTTCCTGTGTGGGATCCGTCTAGGCTAAATTTTGGGAACCGTGTACCTGCAACTTATTGATAGGAAAGTAGATACAAATAGTGACGTAAACGTCCAAATGAGTTTTGTATTGTTGCAACAAACACATTTACATAGCTATAATGCATACAAACATGTAGTTTCATTAAATAAAACAAGAGAAATGATACACATATCTCTAAAACTAAGAAAATGATACACACATGTAGTAAATTTCCTAACAAATTCTAAGTTGCACCTAAGACTAGAGGAGAGCACCACTTGTTCTTATATTCCTATGTTTAGGGATGAGTGGATTTGTTGATTTGGTCAAATCGTTCAAGAAGGTGATGGAACATGAAACGTAACTCATCTCGTACTTCTTGAACAAACCCTTGGGTATTATGACAATTAGAGAAATTATTGTCATGACTAGGAGAGGTATTGAGGATGGAGTGGTTTGAGGTAAAACATTGGGTGAGAAGGAAGGAGGTTCTACAAAGGATGGAGGGATTTGTGGAGGTGAGTTTAATGGAGTAGGATGAGGTTCAACTAAAGAATAAAGGTGGTGACCTATGGGTTGGTGGTGGAGATAAAAAGGTATCCATATGGTCCGCTTTTTGAGATTGGTGATTTCTTGTACTCAAAGATGGACTATTTGATGGTGAAGGCGAGTAGAATACGGGTGTTGGTGACGCTCCAACATCAAGGTTTTAATGTGAAGGTTGTTCGTCATTTGATGAGAACGGTGGTGGATGAGAAGTCCTAGGTGGTGAGTCTTCTAAGGAGTAAAGGTTTGGATATGAAAGAGGTGTGGTGAAGGAGTGTAATCTAGGTTCTAGAAATGAGGGTTTAGGTGTTTTAGTGGAGCTAGGTGTGTTTGGTTTAGAGGGTATGGTAGTGTTTGGTGAAAGTCTTTCCAACCCACAAGGTCGGATGCTAATTCTAGCGGTTCTCCTAGCTTTGGTTGATTGAGTTTGTTGGGGAGGAACTCTAGTGTTTGAAGTTTTGACGAGTGATGACTCGGTTGAGGAAATTTCATGAACAACACGAGCATTTTCTTGGAGGAACCTTTGGTTGATGAGGTTGTACTTGATGCTTTAGTCATGGTGAAAAGTATGAGGTAAGGGGTGTTTTAGCTACTGAGTTTGAATGGTGGTTTGGGAACACAAACACAATTGGTTTATAAAGGATGAGATTAGGTTAGTGAATTAAAGCTTAGACCACTAAGGTTCTTTGCATGTACTAAAGTCAACTATATTTTTATTTTGTCCTAGGGAGTCATTTAAGGCAAAGTGGAGTGTTTAGATAACCAAAGAGAGTTTGAAATTAATGTGTTGAGTAAGTTTTGACCATTCTGCGGCCGGCTCCCAGGAACCCTAGCTTTAGGGATCCGTCTAGTGTAAGTTGAGGATCCGGATCTCAGAAGCAAGGAAAAGAAGTGATGATGTTCTACCAAGGTCTAGTACCTATATATCTTGAGTTTTTAAGCTCCCTAAAGTATCTTAAATGGTATGGGACTTAAATGTTCAAGCATAATGAGTGAGGATATCTAATGATGGTTTTTATGAAGGGATGGAGTTTTCATGAATACCCATGAGTGGTCAAGGATGATGCTAAGAATTTTTGAGAGTGTCAAATGATCCTAGAGACCAGATGGTGACTTAAAGAAAATTTAGAAAATTCCTTAAAAATCAGAAGACATGAAAAACTAGTCTTTAGACCATTTTGAGATAAAGATGACTAAAATCAATTTGCTAAAATTAAAAGAAATATCAAAATAGGTGTTTTGAGATGAGAGAAACAATGTGTAAACATTGGAGCGGAAATATGGTGAGATTTGAAGTAATGATAAATCAAAACACCTTGAATGTGATCTTAAGTCATCTATGAGTGAATGTGGGATCAACTAATCCTAAGGAAGACTTAAGTGATCCTAATGTATCATGTTTAACGGTCTAATAAGGTCTAGAAGGTTGGATTGATGCAAGGATGCTAAATTACCACCTCGTCACACCGATCCCACGGATCCTACATGTGAGGGAACCGCTAGTTATAGCCCATGGATCCGCATCCGGGACCATTTTCTTAACATAACACGTGCAAGAATTTTCACTACACATCGAATTTTGAAACTAATGATTTCTATAGCAAGTATTCATGTATGTAAGTAAATCATAGCAAGCATGGCATGTAAAAGCAATGTATGGGCATGCAATTAGGATGAAGACCAACTTTTTGATACAAGATCAAAAAGTTGTAAAATTCCTATTATGTTGTTCTAAGTTAAGATGTCCATGTTTTTCACCATACCATCACATACTACTTAGTTCTAAATAGAAACAACATTGTTTAAGACATACATCACATGTTTCAAATAAAGATCATACACATCACCTCCAATCACCCTCAAGCTTCCATCTCACTTTTTCTTCTTCCCCATTAGGAAATGAGCAATGCATTTGAACATTCCTTTTGTTTGTTGGAACTCTTGGGAAGGGCTTGGAATGTCCGGAAATTGGTCAACGTAGGACACGAGGTCGAGATGGTAGTTGTTGACGGGGTTGCTTGCTTCTCCTTCCGTCTCCTCGGATGAGTCCGTAGGTGGATGAGGCCTTTTACCGTCAACCATGAACCTTGATGTTCTTTCCTCGGTTAGAGGTACCATCACCCAATTGCAAATTAATGATCTTCCAGATAGGAGAGGTTCTAAAGCAAAGACAAAGTTTGCTAGGCGAGTTAGAAGCATAGCATACGGTAGAACCATTTTGTCCGTCCTAAAAACACTAGCCATCGTTTGACAATGTAATATGCAAGGTTGAAGGGAGTTTCATTGAAGAGGCAATAAATCATGTACACAAGACATGCATTCGGATGATCCTTGTTTCTAACCAAGCAAAGAACATTTTCCCTAAGAATTTGTTTTCATTTTTTGTAGAGAGGGAACATCTCGAAAAGATCCATTTGAAAGGGATCTCGTGGATGACTTTTGAGTTCCTAGTGACTCGGTTTGAGAGGTTCTTTGGATGAATCGACATCTCTTACCGTGGCGGTGTTCATAAAGGGGTGAAATAAACCTCGCGATCATCAACCATGTCATGAAGCTTGGCAGTGACCAATCATTGAATACATACACACCCCATGGTGAGGAATGCGGAGAATCCAGCAAACTCGGCAAGGGTTAAGGTGTAGTTGTGCTCGTTGATGATAAAGGCAATGAAGATGGTTTCGTCATCATTTCTTATGAGCCGAAAGCTTTGGTAAAACTTGAGAACAAACACGAGACATATTTGTTCGTTGATATGGAGGAGATACTGAAACTTGATCCTAGAAAAGACTTCGTGAATGTCGGTATCATTGAGAAAAGATTGATCAACCACACGCCCTTCATGAAAAAACCATTTTTGTATCATTTTGAAAGCTTTTCGATGTTTAAGGTCAAGATCGTCCTTTCGGTGATGCATCGGTATATAATGAGTGGTGTCTTGATAATCTTATTGTTTGGAACTAGGCATGATTGTTGATAAAAGTAGTTGAGCATGTATCTCTCCCAAAGAGTTTATAAAATAGTTGAATGATAGAAAATGGCTATGAAACTCACCGTGAGTTTGATGATGTCAAATGTCACGGTGAGAATGATGGATATATCGTGAGAACTTCTACGAGAAACCTAGAATATGATGTTGCGACTTAGGTTTGAAAAAATGATGAGAAAGTAATAACAAGCCTATATATGTCTTTATATTGATCATGATGTAGTACATGGTAATTGTGTATGTCGTTTATAGAAATGGTCTAGTTGTGAAAACGTGTTTAGTGTATGTCTTTATATTGATCATGATGTAGTACATGGTAATTGTATATGTCGTTTATAGAGGTCATGTAGTAAACGTTTGAGGAGCTAGGACACTTTAAATTGTAAATCCAGCAACTCGTCGATCCGTTCACCTAAATGAACCCCTCACACGAAGTTCCCTAGTGTTGTAGTATTTGACATGGAAAAACATATGTTTTGCTCGGTTGATCATTTGACATATAAGTTAAGTGGTTACAAAATATGTTTGGTCATAATCCGAAAGTGAGTTTTAAATGTCTAGTAAGCGTGTAAAGTTTCATGGTTTATCGAAGTGAGTTTTAAATGTCTAGTAAGCGTGCAAAGTTTTAGGTTTGTCAAGGCTAAGGCCTTTGGTTTACTGGTCTCGGCTTAGGAAGCCCCGAGGCTTTAGCCATGGTTGTGGTCTCGCTTAAGGCCATTAGGCCTCTTGGTTTGCCTTTAGTTGTGATAAAAGTATAGTTATATAGGCGCTTCAATTTTTGTAAGAAATGCCTGTTTTAAGTGTTTTCAAGGCTCGAGCTTTTAGTTATAAGAGGAAAACGTCATTCGGACAACTTTCGTGTTTTAACTTTTGATGAAACGCGTAAGGTCTTGAAAAAACGGGCGATTATTATCATAGTCTAGAATGATCCAACATTTTGAAAGTAAGGCCCAAAAGAAATCATAAGGTAGGTCCACAATTATTATCGAGTCTAGAATGATCCTCCAACCATGCCCCTTCGCCAAGCATCCAAGAAACAAGCAATCCAAGCATCATCTTAATTACATGTGAATTCATGCTAAAAAGGTCAGCTAATGCTGGTGAGTTCATAGGTTTAATCGTAAATTCAGTAGTGGACCTAATAGAGTTTATTTCCTATGTGAGACTAAGACAGATATACAATAAACATTCCAATCACATTCCATCAACAATCCTTCCAATAACACAATCGAGATCTCAGCAGGGCCCCGGGCGACTCTAGCCAGGTACCACAGTAATAGCAAAGCCTATTATCAATGTTACCCTGGTCTAGGTTGGAGTAGATATCTATTCTTAGCTAGGTTGCATATTTATAGCAAGGGATTGTTATCCTAGTCTAAGTCAACATCTACCAAATATCTATCCTTTACTAGTCAACACATAAGCAAATCAAAAAGAGTAAAAGCAGGTCCAAGAAAATAGTAGCATGCTTTCTCACCCCAATATGGATAAAACATAGATAAAAAAGGGGCTATGAAACTCACCTTGATTTCCAGTAGGACACAATTATCCAATAGCAAAAGCAGATTAACAGTTAACAAGTAACGGCAACCACGAACTCGGCACAATCAAGAATATAACTTTGTCTTTAATATATCTCCAATTGAATATTTTCTATCCCTGGATATATTCCATTTCTTATTTCCAAAACATCTCATTCTCATTTTAGTTAGATAGGGTTGGTATCATCGCGTGTGGTATCGACTCAATGAGACTCCAATGACTTTCTCTATAAATACCCATGCATAAACATGACAATTCAATGCGACATCTATGTGACAAGCTTTGCTGGTTAATAAGTCTTTCCAATTAAATCATTGGAACTTATCGAATTTGTCAACTGGATAAAGTCAACCATTTACTTATCGTACTTATTATTCCAAAAACCATATCACGATCCTAGCGAGTCGTAAGGATAAGTTATCCATTAATAAGTTTGTCCGACGTACATAACGGGTTCTTATTAGGTTTATTAAGTAGATAAGTCCGTTATCTACGTGTGTTAAATATTAAAGTCAAGTCATCCGTAACCCATGCAAATGCTAAATAAATCGCTAAATTCTCATTAATGACACTTTTATGTAAACGAGCCCTCGAAACATTTAATAACAAGTTTTGTCTTGTTACTAAATATTTAATACAAGAACTTATACATTTTATTCTCTAGTTTATACACATGTTTATATATACATTACGTCAAGTTTTCAATTTACATTTCGAGTTATTATCCGTCTCGAGTTCACAACTCCGAGTCATGACTCTCGGTTTTTTATATGTCATATTGTCCAATAAATAATATAATCCATGTTACGGCGTTGTCGGGGTCAACCGAGACTAAAAAGTGACGGTAACACCGACGTTGCACAAAGCTCACATATATATAATTTCAAGTCTAAATAAATATTTCCACTTGTTACCGCCCTAAACCTACGGCTCAAGACAACGTACCAATCAACCTCCAATTCAACTCACCATCATCTCCGCCATCAAACAACATCAAACCGCATCCGAAACCAATGCCAAGACCGTAATGGTCTCGGCTTAGCCACGGACCCACGCGAACCAAACAAACCCTAGTGGTTCTTTGGCTCCTTCTAGGCTCAACCATCCACAACACAACCGGACCTGTTGGTCCCGATTACTCCAAAGAACAACAACAACCTCCAAAATAACCCCTACGACTACCAAACCCCGACCTCGTGGTCCTTTGGGGTTCTCGACTTCAACCAACGCAACCCAAACCGGACCTCTTGGTCCCGGCGGGTTTTTCGACACCATTAATCTTCCATTTACACCATCAAACTCACAATCAAATACATGAAAGCATAAAATAAAATGCACACAATGGACAAGCACGACACACGCGATACCAACTCATTTTATTTCATTTTATCCTTTTTAAAATTCGTTTTTAAGTTGTTTGTCCCTCCTTACCTAAGCCAAATGGACAAACAAGACCTATGGGTCTCCAACGAGTGTACAACTCATTTTCCCTTACCTTCTTTCTTCCTGATCTAATCTTGGAACAATAAAACACGAACAAGGGTGGCGTTTTGGGCATGTTTGGGTGGCGGCAAGGCTGAGTTAGGGCGAGTGGCATACACCAAATGAAAGAGGATGGAAAGAAGAGTCGTTTGGTGGCGGTGGTGGTGGCTCACACGTGGCATGGCGGCGGCGGTGAGGAGGGGGTAGAGAGAGAAAGTAGTGCTAGGGTTTTGGAATGTAGGAGATGAAGTGTGTGTCTGTGTGTGTGGGTGGGGTTTATATATTTTTGAGGTCGGGAGTGGTATGTAATTATTTTTGAGTGGGGAGGGGGCGCCGGCTAGCACTAAAACTCGGGGACCCAAATCATCATTTTTATTAACTTTTCTGATCAATTACTTAACGGCTCGTATATTTTATAATTTATGACCGGCAAATTTTATTATATGCGCCATTATTCTTATTTATCTCTTTCCGTAAGTTTTGATTATTAACACGTCTAATTTTTCATGTGACGGGTTTAATGTTACTATTTCCCTTGCTTTTAGGTTTTATTGTGCCGACTCAGGTGGCGCCTAACATAACAAATAATCAACATACATAATTCATTTAGTAACACAATTATTCACGAATCATATCAAAGGTGCTCATAATAAATTAGTGTACGGGCTCACATAAGTCACACCAGTTCCTACGCTTCGTGTTTTCTCGGGATATTCATGACGGCATATATAACTAAGGTTCCTACGCTTCGTGTTTTCTCGTGTCTTGATGATGACGAAGCTTAGAAACTCATGAACTTGCGCTTGCGTCTTCAAGAGGTTGTGATCTCGCCTTTAAGAGGAACCTAGAGAATCACACAAAGAGAAAACTACATAGAACAATCCTTTGATATGAGTTAGAGAGGTTAGAATAGAGAGAAGATATGTCAAAAAGGTGGTGAGCAAGAGAAATGGCTCACTATTTATAGGAAAACTGCCTACAGTTCCCACGGATCCGGTGGATCCCTTACCCATGGATCCGGCCAGTGCAATCTAAGGGATCCGGCAGCTAGATCAGGCTAGTCCGGAGTTTGGGTTGCAAACCGGGTTATGGGTTATGGACTATGGGTCATGGACTTTGGATCATGGATACCCAACAAGATACATTGTATCTACTCAAATGAGTCATGGGTCTTGGGTCATGGAATTTAGGTCATGGATCATGGATTATATCCAACATGATTTCATGCATGATGTCATATAATGGATCATGAGTTATGGATCATGCTCCATGGGTATGGGTTATGGACTTTGGTTTTTACCCATCATTTACCCATTACAAGTTATATTAAATACATATAAATTTTTATAAAATATAAGTAACCAAAATTACATTGTAAGTGACTCGCTCATCAATTATATATTCCAAAGAATACAAAGGGTAAGTGATTTTGAATGGTGAGAAGGGTGAAATTATGGAACTCGTGATTTAAGTCGCGTTTACGTGATTTTGAATGGTGAGAAGGGTGAAATTATGGGATTTTACACTGAAATTAGCAATGATAAACTAACAACAACTTAAATAGCACACAAAACGATAAAATGAAGCAATTATAACCTAAAACGCAATTAAAACCTAAAAACGCGCACTTACAGGCTGATCCCGAGCCTAAAACGTCCAATTATTGAAATAAAAACCCGAGGAACTCAAAAATATTTTTCATACGCTCTAAAAGACAAAAGATAATTTTAGAAGAAAGCGGAATATTTTCTTGACTTTTTATTTATTTTTTATGAATTAAAAAACTAAAAAGTAGAAAATTAATTATTAAAAATATTAAATGAAAATGGAAAAATTCCAAAATTTCATGGAAATAACTACTTTTTATGACTAATAAGAGAAGAATAAAAAAAACTGAAGTTGCTTATCACAATAAGCTGTAATAAGTTGTCTTAATGCTAAAGGGTAAAAAGGATTTTTGTAGTTAAGTATTAAATTTTGCAAATAATAATTGAGAAAAGACTCAAGGGCAAGTGGTAAGTGGTGTGTGTTGTGAGTGTGTTGACCCGGGTTCCAACCTAGGCTTTGGCACTTTTTGCAAAAACTTTTTTTTTTTTTTTGCAACTAAATAATAAGACAATGGTGAGTAATTTTTGTAAAGATAAGCTTTATGAATGTGGAAAATAAGCAGTTTAGAAAGACAAAGGGGGGGACAGATTGCATATTAAGCTTTTAAGCCAAACACACCTAAATCAAGTTATGCAAGAAAGCTTTAATAAGTTGAGATAATAACTTGAGATATAAACTACTGGGGGTTAAAAGTAAGTTAGGCACTATTGAGTAACAGAAATAAGCTAAGATCAAAACTAATTAAGAAGCTAAGGTAGCTAAAAGGGAAAAAGCTAAGGAAAGCTCCTAAGGGTGCTGTGGGGAAATAAGCTAAGGGAAAAACTTAAAGCTAGAAAAGGAATAATCTATAAGCTATAACTAAATGAGGAATTAAGGAACGAGGACCTAATAAGCAGTTTCTAAAAGGCAATAAGCTAACATTTAAGTAAATAAGCACAGTGAGTCTGCTGTGATAACATCAGACTTGGGGTAACTTTGAGCTTAAATAAAAGCTTATAAATAAGCTCTAAAAGTTGTGTCAACAAAAAACAGATTAAGCTAGGAACCCAAGGAGTAGGAAAATCCACTTTTTCAAAAGTTAGGAGCTAGTTTGAGCTCTTTAAAGATATGTCAAAAAGGGGTTTGGGACTTTTTCTGTGTTGTGCAGATATAAAAAGGACAAAGTGACAGCCTCTAAGCTTAATTTTAAGCAGACCAAAGCTAATGAAAATTAATAAGAGCTGAAAACAGATGAAATTTACACCACAAACTTTTAGAAAAACTAATTTTTGTGTAATTTGAAACTGATTTAGACCTAAAATTTGACTAGTGAAATGAGTATGTAGACTGTTTTTGTATTTTCCTTTCTCTTTTTTTTTATGGACTAAGACAGACTTGAAATTGGAACTAGGACTTATGACACTTGCACAAAACTTAAAGTAGAATAAAAGGGACCTATATGACTCAAAAACACAAACCAAAAAGGACCTTATGTAGATTTTACCATATAAGTTGTGATACTACACTATTGAAACTCAAACTTGGAAAAATGACTCAAATGACCCCAAACTTGACAAAATACTAAACTTGACTTTAAAACTACTCTTACAATCAATTTAAACATTTTTTTAATGAGATTAAATGACCAAAAGGTGAAAAGCTCCACTGTGCCAAACACCCCTTTATAGGAACTGTTTGGATTTTTGAAGAAATAAAGGACTATTTACCCTTTGATTTTGAAAACAGATATGCAACTACTTATTTAAAGTGATAAAAAGCAGTTTTTGATTGATAAAAAGCACTTATAAATAAGCTGCAATAAAAAGAGAATATTTTTGTATTATTGATATTTTTTGAAAACTTAAGAGCAAATGTGATAAAAAACTATACTAAGGCAATAAAAAGCAATGTTTAACTACAATAAGTATAAAAACAGTAAATAAGCAGTTTTGACCTTTTTTGACTTTTTGATTTTTTTGGTCTTTTCTCAGATTTTATAGTATTAAAACATAATTGAGGTATAATGTAAGCTCACAGTAAGCTATGGTTAAGCTTAAATGAGCTTATGAGACAGAACAAGAAACTTATGCAAGCTTATCAACCATAAAAGAGCATTTTTGAAAGCATAAATGTAAAGTAAGACAAGTGATTAACAAAAGACTTAAATTTTATTAAAAAGAGGAGGATTACAATGCTTGAAAAGGGAAATTACAACTGAGTTTAAAAGCATAATTTAAATAAGACAATAATTAAAAATGGTAACAATCTTCTGAAAATGAAAATTGGACAAATCCTAAACTATGATGGGTGGTCTTTTTATAGACTTCAAGAGGTGTTAGGCTTTCTGTGGAAGCTTCATGGTCATATATTCTTAGCCCTTGGATCAATCTTGGCCTCCAATCTTGCATTCTCAACCTTTGAATTGTCTCTTGAGGTGTCAAAGCCAATCAGAGAGCCTCCATATGCCATCTGTCATTCTCTTGGTCCATGTCAGCTTCTAGAAGCTTTCCAAATGATGCTTAGTACAAGGTAACACAGCTGGGTAATTTCCTGGGTTCAGGGTAAAAAGGTTGAAGATGTATAGTAGAGTAGTAATTTTGGCAGGGGAGGACTTTATTTGACCAAAGAGGGGAAGGGAATAAATGGTGAGGGGTTTAAAAGGGATTGTAGCCTGGGTTCAATTATGACTTGGGGGTTCATTTGGTTAGATAATAACGAGTATGGTTTTTTTAGTGTTTTGGGCTTGGGCTATGGGTAAGAATTGGGTAATATGGATCCGGTTAGGATAATGTAGTTAGGATAAATTTGATTTTTAGTTTTAGGTTTAAGGGTAGATTTTGACAAATGGTAAAATGTAGGGATCATTTTGTAATTTTTGACAAGTATTTCCAAAGGTGATTTTTGTCACTTTCATAAACTCCAAGGACCAAATTTGTTATTTTGAGAAAATTATTCTTCAAGGAGCAAATTTGACAACTTCATAAACCTCAAGGACTAATTTGCCAATTTTGAATCTTCAAGGACTAAATTTGACATTTTGAGAAAGTGATGATCCAAACTTGCAAATTCTTCCCCGGCCTCGGCTTTTTGCAATCTTCCATATCTCGTGCTCATTTTCTGCTGTTTTGTCTTTTCTTGCCCATTTTGCTGATATCCGTTTTTTGGGTAAAGGGTTTTACCCGGTAAATATATAACCAAAAATGTTAGTACAAATGGAATGTGGCACATACCACATTAACCTCAAGCTAAAGCTTGATAACTAGTGTTTATGACATGCCATAAACACAATGAACCTAGCTATACATTACATCATCTAACCGGGCATAAAACAAGAAAAACTTGTAACAAGCGAGCATCCCTATACATCACCATACGCATAAAACGAACTTGTAACAAGGAGCATCCCGATCACCCGTGAAGTTTGCCTCCTTAAAAACCCTTTCCAAGAAAAACCCCGAAAGGAAAAACCTTGGAGTAGGGAAAAAGAGTACAACCCATTCCTGGCACTCCCTTCGCGAAATAGATAAGCATTGGAGAACTTCCATTAAGACGTTGAACAATCCGCAATGATCACCGATCCAGGTAACTTCCATGTATCCAAAATCCTTCGAATCCGCATAGAGTTCTTTGTGAATCGAAACGAAAGGATCTTCAACCGAACAATAGAAACGATATCATCAAACACCTGAGTATATGACTTCATTCCCTTCTTAAAAAGCCTTGAATTCCGTTCACGCCAAATAGAGTAGCAAGAAGCAGCAAAGAGAAGGCGAGAAATAACACCAGAGGCTGAGCGTCCTTTAGAGAGAGGCATAAGGTACGAAACAACATCATCCAACCTAGGAGGAACACTATCCATTCCACACAGAGCACAAACTCTCGTCCACACCTGTAAAGAAAAAGGGCACTCAAAGAAAAGGTGAGCATGAGAATCAGGTTGGTTATCACAGAATAGACAACGAAGCAGGTTTAAGTCAGTGTCAGGACCGACATCCCATTGCCTCAGTCTATCTTGTGTTTTAAGCTTGCAATTAACGACCAACCAAAGATTGAAAGCATGTTTAGGGATACACTGAGGGAACCACACAACATGAAACCAAGGAACCGGGTCGGCACTAACTCGGATAGAATCCCAAACATGAGAGATGGTGAACGGTTTGAAATCACCATTAGGTACTCTCCAAACCAGCTCATCGGCAATACCATCAGTAAGTAACGGAGGGTTAATCATCAATAAATCCGGAATCCTATCAATCCACTCACTAGGCCATCTCCAAGCACCATCAAGTAGCAAATCACCAATTGAACTATTCAACGAAAATCCAGACCGTGAGATATCTCTTGCAGTAAGCAAACTCCTTAGAGGGCTCAAGGAACACCAATTGTCAAACCAAATAAAAGCCCTCTTGCCATCGCGGATATGGAACCAGAAAAAAGGCCGAATAGTGGGTCGAATTTGAAGAAGTTTTCTCCAGCCCCAACTCATATCACCCGTACATGGAACATCCCAAAAACTCCTACCACGTAGCTTGTATGCATGAATCCATTTGACCCATAAAGATTCCTTATGAGTCAAAATACTATAAACATGTTTCGCCATAAGTGCCACATTAAATTCATGAAGACTACGAATGCCCAAACCCCCTTCCTCTTTAGGCTTACAGATATCATCCCACGCCACCTTAGCCTTACCCTTTTTCATATCACCCTGACACCAAAAGAAACCACGCATGAGCTGTTCAATATCATGGATAACACGGACAGGAAGAATAAACACAGAGGCCCAGTATATATGCATAGATGATAACACAGATATAATGAGCTGTAAACGACCCGCCATTGATAAAAATTTATTCTTCCAATCGGATATTCTATTCTGAACCCTTTCAACAAGTACTTTGCAATCCCGGTATAAGAGCCGTGAAGAGATAAGGGGAACACCCAAATACTTGACAGGGAGGGTACCTTCCTTAAACGACAAAGAATTCAAAATGGACAACTTAACCTGGTTTGGCACATGACAGAAGAACGTCATGCTCTTTGGGATACTAGGAACGAGGCCTGACAAATTCTTAAACTCATCTAAAGTATCCATAACGACACTAGCTGAGGCAACATCTCCATGTGTGAAAATAAATAGATCATCTGCAAAACAAAGATTAAGAATCTTCTGTCTTTCACAAAGATGATGATAATGGAAATCATCCCGCTGCTCCACCCTTTGCTGCAATAAGAGAGTAAGTACTTCCATAACAAGAGTAAAAAGATAAGGTGACATAGGATCACCTTGGCGTAGACCCCTTTTACCCCTGAACCACCCATATATATCACCATTAATACAAATGGAGTACGACACACTAGTAACGCAAGCCATGATCCAAGAAACCATCTTATTATGAAACCCATAACCAACCAGAATAGTTTCAAGAAAACGCCAATCAACCGTATCATACGCCTTCTGGATATCAATCTTAAAGGCACATCTTGGAGGTCCACGAGGACGATGATAATTACGCATTAATTCTTGTGTGAGAAGAATGTTATCCGAAATATTACGCCCCGGAACAAATGCCGACTGATTAATACTAACAATATCACCAAGCCCCTCTTTAATTCGATTAGTAATAATTTTGCTAATGCATTTATAGAGCACATTACAGCAAGAGATAGGTCTGTAGTCATTTACCTTAGAAGGCGTGGAAACTTTGGGAATAAGAGCAATAATAGTGTGATTGAGTTCCTTAAGCAACTTCCCATTAGCAAAAAAATCCTGAATAGCCAAACAAACATCCGTACCAACAATATCCCAAGCCTTTTTGAAAAACGCAGCAGTGAAACCATCCGGGCCCCGGGCCTTATTGTCACCAATGGAAAACATAGCATTCTTAATTTCCAAATTAGTCACATTCCTAACCATCCAAGCCGCCCTATCCGGCTCAATAGAAGAAGAGAACAGACCTTGATCAACTAACGGAATAGTATTCCCTTCCACACCAAGGAAATTCTCATAGTGTTGAACAAAGACAGTAGGCACTTCGTTGCATTGGTGCATAACATTATTAACATCAGTAATCAACTCAATACGACTCCTATGACTTCTACTCTTAACAATATTGTGAAAATAAGAAGAATTAGAATCACCCTCACGAAGCCACTCCACTTTCGCCTTTTGTTTCAAAAAACGTTCCTCATCCAGTAATGCATTACGAAAAGCCTGAAGATAAGTAGCCTCCTCTTCCGAAGCACGGGATTAGAAGGATCCTTATCAAGGGACTTTTGGACCTCATCAAGTTCCACACGAAGGTTATTAACACGAGTATGAAGATTACCTTGATCTCTAAGCAGCTTACGAATAGGTGTTTTCAAACCCTTCAAGCGTTTGACCACCTTGAACATATTGTGCCCCTGAATATCATTTTTCCACCCTTCATGAACAACATCCAAAAAACCAGCTTTATATGTTAGGAAATTAAAAATTTAAACGGCTTTGGTTTCTTCTTAGATAATGTGGGAATTCTAAGAACACAAGGAGAATGGTCAAAAATACGGTAAGGCTGAAAAATAGCAAAAGATCCAGGAAAATCATCACTGAATTTAACGTTACCCATAACTCGATCAATCTTCTTCAAGACACCATTGCTACCTTTAGGCTTCTGATTCCAAGTGAAATGTAGGCCCGATGAGTTTATATCCGAGACTTCAATGGCATTAACACAATCTTTAAACTCATTCATAGCAATATTAGGCTCGTAACCACCACCCGATTTATCCTCCAGAAATAGAGATGAATTGAAGTCACCAAGTAGGACCCAAGGCTTATCTCGCATAAGACTACCATGAACCTCAAGCTCATGCCACAACACACGCCGATCAATATAGTAATTATGAGCATAAACAAATGAAACAAAGAAAGCTTTATTGTCAGCTTTAACATTAACCTGCACATGCATAACCTGGTTAGTTTGTGACATAAGTAAAACATCAATGACCGCATCATCCCACCCAAGAATAATACGGGAACCTTTATCACACAAACTCCCATTAGACGTCCACTTCCAGCCACGATAAACCTTAGCACACGCTTCATAAACACACGACACATCAACATGAGATTCCAAGATAGCACATAAACACAAGTTATTCTCATTCACCACCTGACGAACCTCTTTTTGTTTAGGGGAACGGTTCAGACCCCTAATATTCCAGGAAGCAACACTAAACATTAAAAACATTCGAAGCAGGAGTGCTTGCCCCTGTAGAACTAGTACCACCCTTCGAAGTAGAAGCCATAAAATCCGATGTTTCATCAGAAACATGCAGCAAGTCGTCATCTATATCAGGCTCATCCTCCTTTCGAGTAACCTTAGGATCAGTTTCAACATCCTCATTAAGAGCTGCAAACAAATTAGAAAGCGTAACACCCGATTCCGTTGCCAAATTATGTTGTTTGGCACTACTTTTATTCACTTCAGGTCGTGGACCAGAATTGACCTTGTTGACACTAGTATTCATAGCAGTGGACGTGCTAGAGGTAGATTTTGTTGTAGGAGCATCCGAAGTATTAGACTTATTAGGCACCTGCAAATTACTAGAAGTCGAAGCTACATTTTTAGGATTAATAGTACCTTTAGGTTGATAAACAAACTTCTGACCCACCTTCGTACCAGCTCTTGACACACCACCCTTCCCACTATTACGTTTATTACCAACAGTCTGAAACCCGTCAGCATCCTTTTCCACTCCGTTAGAAGTAGACGTAGCAATAACCTTCTTAGGACATTGATCACAAGTATGGCCAAATATTTTACATGTACCACAATGTGGCAGCTTCCATTCATACTCCACCCTTATAGTTTATTTAGTATAGCCCATCCCATTCATCAAAGGAACACCAATTACCAAGCTAGTCTTCAAATCAGTTTCAGAATTAACCTCAATTAAAGCACGCAAAACTACAACGGCCCCACGATTCTAAACACATCGTAGTAGTAAATGAATCAAGCATAATAGGGGTACCTAATTTGGTAGCAATAAGACTAAGACCATCTTTAGAAAACACAGCATAGGAACATCATGAAACTTAACCCAAACAGGGACCCGAGTTAAATCTTCTTTCAATAAGTTAGTATTCATAGTCCAAGGTTTCAAAATTATAGGGATATTACGAATCATCCAAGGACCCTCCTCAAGAACATCCTCAAGACCTTTTTGTGTATCAAACTTGAAAAAGAAAAATCCCTTTGCATTCATCATCACCCTCTTAAGCCCATATTTCGCCCATGTAGTCCGTGCATAATATTCCACTACAGGGAAAGCAACCCTTTACCAATAAAGTAACCGTAAAGGGTATTATCAAAACGGGTACTAATATCCTCAACAACCTTATAAGGAATAGAAAGCTCAACATCATCCATTAAATTATCAGATTCCAAAGGTCAAAAATTCGCCTTACCCTTCTTGTTACTAGAACTTGTAGCATTCGCATACGAGGTTGAGGCCACATTACCAGGTTTGCTTGAATTCGCATTAACATTATCAGTAGTAATATGAACACTATCAGTAGTAATAGCAATAGGGGAAACCATAGACTTACCAGCAGTAGCAGAAACATGAATACCATCACCCGTCGGCAAGTTAGCATAAGCATTAAGAGATGGATAATCCTTTTCACTTAGGGTACTAATCGTACCAGTAGTTCCAATATCCCAAAACGAGTCATCATCAACCAAATTAGTAGAAGTATTAACCACATAAGTAGTACTCATACCTTCAACATTAACGGTACCAATGGGAGGAGGCATCTCCATAGGGAAGCGTACAGTAGCAGAACCAACAAAACTCGAACCTTCAGCAGCACTAATAGGAGCATTCACCAGACCAGTGGGTATAGTCGTTGTAGCAGCAAGGTCCACAGGTTGTCGCTCTAAGTTAGGGTTTCGCAAAACCCTAGTTGCCAATTTAGGTTGCGTTGAATCAACATTACCAGCTTCCAAATCCTTTAATCGCTGCATTTGAGCTTTCAAAGCTTCCATGTCAACATTCAATTCACCAAACTTGTCCATACTAACAAAACCAGAAAGTAGATCAATCCAAAAAAAACGATAATAAGAAAAAGAGAAACGAAACCCTAAAAACGAAAAACCAGTAAAACACGAAAATCCTCGTCAATCTTCAACCACGATAGCCTCAAAATAACGAAACTAAGGCATGATTAAGCGATTGCAAGAACAATAATCAAGCTAACCAAACTTCACCATGATGAGCACATGCAAATCGATTAGCAATATTTGTAGCGTAGGAATCAAAATAATTTTTCTAATGGCATGGTTGCTTTAAAGCATTATTTAAACCTAAAGATTGTAAGATAAACACACAGCCATAATAAGAAAACAAACCCTAACATTCAACATAGCATTGCAAGAACATTATAAAATAAGTTCGCTTATAAAATATTTATCAAGCAAGGCTTATACACATAAGAGTGTATTGATTAAAGGAAAGTCAAATTACTTAACGCAAAATATAAGGAAGAATAGAATTAGAGCATTAATATGGCTTCAACTATGTCGAATTTATGAGGATGTTTGTTAAGTATCGCCAAACATACCCACAATCAATCTTTTTAATAAGTGATGTATTTCAAAATTTGAATATGTAAATGAGCTAGGTCTGTAGGCATCTTGCCAGGAAGTTGGTGGGCTCATCATGAATTAGGTCGGGGTGGCTGGTATACTACCATAATGAAACTGCCTTTTATTTTTTTTACGTCCTCCGACCCGGAGTGGATTCTAGTGGAAGGGCAGAGCAAAGCCTTGCAGTAGGAAGGTGTTCGTTGCTGGGACG
>CM040245.1:186953409-187290323 GCA_022545495.1 Chrysanthemum lavandulifolium | reverse complement strand
TTTTATAAGTCTAATTAGTAGGCCTATTTATTATAACTCATATAATTTTACTTTGGACTTTTGCAAAAGTTTGAATTGACAGCTAACCATAACTTAACTTTATTTTCTGCCAAGTATAGCATTTGATTATTGAGAAATCAAATTTTAATGTTTTTTAGTTCTTATCAACTTTTGGGTCCTTTTTTCTTTGTTGTCCTTTGGTCATCAATCCAGATATCGAGAATTCAAATTTTAGATCCAAAAGTACACAGTCTATCTCACATCTCAAGGTTGAACACTTCAATAATTTTGGCACGTATGTAAACATGTATATCCAATGAATAACAAAGCTAGAAAAAATAAAACAATTTATATAACGCCTTCTTATACTTTTCATTAGAGGATATAGAAAATACATAACGATTGGAGTCCCAAGTAAAAGTTTCTTAGAAGAATAAATGATGTATCGTAAAATAACATATTTTAGCCATCAAATACTTAATGAATATATTGATAATTATATTTGGTATATATTGATAATTATATTTGGTAGTTGGTACTGTTTACATTTCTAAACCTGTTAACGGAAATTATCAAAGGCATTAAATGTTCATAGTTAATAAAAAAGAGCCATTGTTGCCTCAAAATCTATCACCATGTGAGGTCGCTTATTTATCCGCTTTAATTAAGTAAACATAGGGTTCTTGCGAGTCGTAACTTGCGGACATCAGAAATTCTACAACAAACAGAAAAACACATTAGTTTTACATTTTCAATTTAAATATAACAGAAAATACTATGAACAATATCTTAACAACTTAAGGACCAAATTTACCAACAAATGTTTACTACTGAGTATAACTTATCAAAACAGTTTAAGAAAAAAATATTACCTTCCACTAAAAGAAATTACAAAAAAGTTTATAAAAAAAATAAAAACAAACTACAACAAAGTTAAACGATAAACTTCACAAATAAATTCATACACCAAATGCTAAAAACCTGGCCACACATTTCAGACAACACCATCATATTTCCGGCGGCAACAAAAGCGAAAGAAGCAGATTCCGGTGAAGGTGCTGCACCATCGGATTCCGGGGGAAAAATTGGCGGCGGCTGAAATAAAAAATGCCAAAATTACTATAAAAATTCAGATCTACAAATATAATCTTCATATATATAAAAGAGAACCTTCAAAACTTGTTTATTATATATAGATCTACCAAAAAAAAACCTCAAAAGTTCAAAAGCCATTTTTTGTGATGGTTGGTCTCATTGGTGGGGGTTATGTGGTGGAGAGTTAAGGTGGTGATGGGGTTTCGTTGGTGGATGGTTAAGGTTGTGGTGCGGTTTCATGGGGGAGCCATGGAAGGACTTGGTGGTGGAGGGATCGGGGTGGTCGTGAGGTTCATGGGTGGTTAGGATATGGTGATGGTGAGGAACGGTGGTTGTAGGGTTTCGGGGTGGAGATTCAGTTGTGGTGGAATTTTGGTGGTAGGGATTGAGATGCAAGAAAAAGAGGTGCTTGTGGTTGAGATGTGAAGAGAAGAGTGGTAGTGTGTGTTTTGATAGTGGTTATATGGTCTTGTTGGTTTGGAAATTTTTAGGGTTGAATGTTGGTATGGTGTATGTAAATTTAGGCTATGATGTTGGTTGGGATGGCTGAATCTTAATTCTTAGGTTCGGGAATCGGATGGGGATATTGCTCTTTTATAAGGGTTATATATATATATATATATATATATATATATATATATATATATATATATATATATATATATATATATATATATATATATATATATATATATATATATATATATATATATAGAGGAGGCATGCCACATATTATTCCACGTGGCATCCCATAATGGCACGTCATAAATCCTTGTCATCATTGAATACACGTGGCATTTTTATTTTAATACATGTGGCATTTTTTTAAAATTTGATTTGATTTAAGTGTTTTTATAATTTTAAATTTATAAAATTCGGAAAGCAACTTTTTAGGTAAAATCTGTTTTTTGGGCTTCATGAAATTCGGATTTTTTGCCCAAAAAATCATGTTGCTAGATTTGAACTTGGGACATTGCATAACATTAATAACCATGCTAATCACTAGATCAACAATGTTTTTTGGTTTATAGTTTGCAAAGAAAAACCTATAAACCTTTCCAAACAAACATAGCCCACTAATTCTAAAAATTAGCCCAATTCATTCATTACATCTCAAAACCCTAATATCATTCAAACAATAACCCACACAAATTCATTCGTTGCCCATCCTTTTCTCTGAAACCCTAAATAAAAACATTCATCACCGGTTCATCTCCATAATATATCTGAAACCCTAATATATTGAACTGCAGTCTCCAAATTACTTTTTAATTAAAGAAAGTGCTTGGATGTATACGAGAGGAAAACTAACCAAGCTATGAAGTCAAGCATAGGATTTATGAATTTAGGTAATTTTCAATCGTTTCATGGTTATAAAAACTAATGATGTGTGTATCTAAAGTTCTACAACTGCTTTAATCATGTATAAATTGCCTGCTTTAATTGCTCATTTTGATTTTTTCATATGGATTGTTACAATACCAGATCAAGATACCGGGAGAACATGAAAACTTCTAATGGGCTGGACAAAACGGCTTCAATTATATTCTTCACAAATAAGTTGGTAAGTTGTTATGATCTTGACTTCCACACATACTGTCAGATTATGCAAGTCATGAGGTACGTAATATGTTCTTGGTATTGTATTTAAGTTTTCGGGTCAGATGTGTTATTGGATTGGAATGTTGTGCCCAGTGGAAGAGAGCCACCACTTATCTCACAATTATATGTCTACGATACAGAAAATGAGGTGGGTAAACAAACACCCTCAAAGTTCACTGACCAATACCATGCCAAGTTTGTAAACATCATCAATATAGAAAACATAGAGGGAAGAAATATTTTAGTCTAGCTTTTTTGTTCTGTGACATATATGCAGATTCGACCATATCGTGAAACCTTGTATTGGAGTGCTACATGGCTAAAAGAAGTTGAGTTGCTTGCAAGGCAGTTCCTTTATAGTCCGTACAAATTAAGTACCCTTTCTATTTGGTTAATGATTAACGAGCCTATTGATATTATGATCTTGAATCAGAAGTATATTGAGTATATCATCATTTTTATCTAAACTATTTCATGCTCACTTAACGTATAGTCTTGACTAATTGTTGATCCTATTATTCAGATTGGTGAAGCTACTGGATAATATCATGGATGGTAGTCGAATTTTGATATTTATGGACACTAAAAAGGGTTGTGACCAAATTACACGTCAACTCAGGATGGATGGTTGGCCTGCTTTATCAATTCATGGAGACAAAAGTCAAGCAGAGAGGGATTGGGTTTTATCGGAGTTTAGACCATTCTACTATTATTAGAAACACCCATTACTTGCTGCAAAATGGTTCAAATATGATGTTAGATTCACAACTTATTCTACCATACTGAAAACCAACACAATAAAACCATGGTACTATCAAAGATGTTTAGTGTGTGGGCGAAAGGTCATAAACGAACCTCCGGTACACAAATACAAAAACCATGGGCCTCAAGAAATTTCGTAATACATGTAACATAATAACCACACCATACTTCATCATTTTTCCTATAAAAAAACAACCCATCCGTTAACAGCTAAACTATACTACTATAATTGCACCTACCCTTTCAAAGCATTTATCAAAGATGACAGCGACACCATCACCATCAACGTACGAACTTCATCAAAACCTATGATTCCTATAAAATGTGAAACTTCTTTTGTTATTCGAATTTAAATTATGAGAAGTAAATTACTAGAATGTATTGGATCAATGACGTAGCCACTGGAAACAATTGAATGTATAGCAATGCGACTCATTCTTTTAAATTTCATGACAAGATAGATCATTGTTAAAATTCAAATTTCTTATGTAACATTACTTTACAGAGTTCAACCGATGAAATAAGTTTAGGTATCAGCAACAATTTTATAGTATTCTGTCCCTTGAACACACGAGATACCAACTAAATATCCAATACATAATGCATCCGATGATAGACATAAGCATTTTTTCTATATTCAGGAATGAAAATGTGCAGTAACGATCTACATGTCATGTAAACAAGGAGTTAGGTTAATTTATTGTGTCTGTCGTTGCAGGTACTAATTCAGGAAACGTTCTCATTTCCTCTGCCATTAAAACTACTACCATCAAATCCCGTTCCAACCACACCAACACACACCTCCGATATTCCACAATCTTAGTATGCATTGGGCAGCAACTCCGAAGCAATTGGACAACTGATGACGCCACCAGAAGAAGAGTTCGTGGTTATGGAAAAAGAAAGTACACCAACTAACATGTCTGCGAAGCACGTGCGTAGAGCTTTGTTTGTAGATACGTGGCGGTCGATAACACTGAAAGCTCAAAAAGGAAAAATGCAGTGACTAAATACAGGCTGCAAAACACTGTCTTTTGAAAGCAAGAGTACTCTAACGCATGTGTTCCATATTCATAAGCTAAATATGAATTATTCAAACCATATTCATAAGCTAAATATGATTTAGTTAAACCATATCTGGAAATACACATCCAAATCTATCGCTCAAGATTTTTGTTGTTCGAATGGCTGCTCAGATGTAAGATTTTGTTCCCATGGAGCGTGTGATTCACTACAGTAATGGTTTGATAGACATTAGACCACATACACATATTTATCATAATAAATATTATTTATTATACGCTTTTCCTCTATACTGTAGAAAAGGAACTGCCTCTCACAGACAGCAGCAGACTAATCGCTCAGCTGCACGAGGTAACGGTCTCATTATTTTTATGTGGTTGGACCATTGCATACTTAATTTAGATGATGGCATTAGTTATACCAACCCTTTTCAATGTTGGTGTAGGCAAAGGACGACAATTGCAGGGCTAATCTGGGAGAATTGGCACTATAGAAAGAGAAAGCATTGTAAGCTCATCACTACCTCTCTTGTGTATATTTTATTTTCATGCTGCTAATGCTTGATGATGGTGGATTTCGTTGGTTCAGACTTGAAATTCAATACAAGAAGAGATTTGGATGATGTTGGAGCAACATGTATAGAAGGTATTAAGCCAATTAGCGTGTTCATACATGAAAACCTAAGCTAACGTACACCAAATGAGATTAAAGCCCATATTATTGTAAGTTGGTCACTGTTTGCACATGCACATGCAATTCTTTTCAAGTCACTGTTGGTGGATCGTGCCATAAGTAGCTCGAGTTTAGCAGATGGCCAAATAGAACTAATGCTCCATAGGTATGTTTTTCACTTGCGCTTATTGATAGCATCTGTTTTAGTTATTGGCCATTCAAACAACTATATTTAGGCTAATATTTTTTAACAATACCTAATACTAACGATAATTCCAGATTCATGCTAATTGTTCAGTTTATTATTAGTTGTGTTTGTAAATACTAGGTAACAAGTTAGTAGATCACAAATGATTAACTTTTTGAATATTAAGCTTTGATATTTGACTAAATAATACATTGTTATTTATTGTTTATTTGTATTAATTTGGTTGATTGTGTCATTTAAATGGTGTAATGTCAATGAGCCAATTTTTGGGTAGAATACATATGTTCTTTCTTTAAAATTTGTACTTCATTCTTGGATTTTAGGAATTATTTATATAAATGATTATGATAAATGGATAATTGTTTATTAGCATTAGGGTCGGATGCAATTTAGTGTTGCTTCTTGGCACATGTTTCGGGGGTTGCAAATACATTAAGGGTTTTTAAAAAAAGAGAGCCTTACATATAGAGTATTATTAATAAATCCATTCAAATCAGAGAACTTGAAATGCATATTCTAATGAACCAACAACCTATTGAAGCAAGGTTGAAAAAGCAAATATCAGATGTAAAGAACAGGGAACTCAATAGACATAAGCATACTATCAATAGATTATATGAGCATTGAATATGTATTATCTTTCGGTCGATGGTGAAATCTCTTGAAAGCCAAGTTAAAATCAAGGTGACCATAAAGGTACGAACTTTATAAAAACCTATGATTCCTTTAAGCTGTGCAACTTCTTTTTTCCTGGTAGCCAAGTTAAAAGCAAGGTCACCATCAACGTACGAACTTCATCAAAACCTATGATTCCTATGAAATATGAAACTTCTTTTGTTATTCGAATTTAAATTATGAGAATTAAATTACTAGAATGTATTGGATCAATGACGTAGCCATTGGAAACAATTGAATGTATAGCAATGCGACTCGATCTTTTGAATTTCATGACAAGATAGATCATTGTTAAAATTTAAATTTCTTATGTAACATTACTTTACAGAGTTCAACCGATGAAATAAGTTTAGGTATCAGCAACAGTGTTATAGTATTCTGTCCCTTGAACACACTAGATACCTACTAAATATCCAATACATAATGCATCCGATGATAGACATCACCATTTTTTTATATTCAGGAACGAAAATGTGCAGTGACGATCTACGTGTTAGATAAACAAGGAGCTAGGTTAATTTATTGTGTTTGTCGTTGCAGGTACTAATTCAGGAAACGTTCTCATTTCCTGGGGCTCCAATAGCATATTCGGTCATTCAGCTACACGAGATAAGTGCGTTTATGAATTCTTACGCTATTGGATGGTTGTAGATGTTAAATGTAACAGTTCGTTTACTTTGTCCTGATTCTATTGTGTCTGTTACTATAGGTGCTAAGTGCTAACGCAGACTCGAGTAATGTTACTGCTGGATGAAAGTAGCAGCCACGATCGTTCAGCCGCACGAGGTTAGTGCATTTGTTACCTTTACTACTATTAGATACTTACATAAAAAATATGATTTAACACTTTAGGGTATGTTAATTTCTTCTTAGTTATTTATAGGTAATGATCAAAGGCCAAACACGGGTGGTCTCAGCTCACGTCAGAATGATGACCGTCGGCGGTCTGTGCTTCAAGGTAAATTATCCATTTCCATTTGTTAAAGTAGAACGGCGTATTATCAATGGCATTTTTATAACTCTTTAAATTGCTGTGCATTGTGAATTTGAGGGATTGCGATCAGGTGTGCAGCCATTGTAGCGCACTTTTCTGATGAAGAAAGGTTGACATCTTACTCTAGAGAATCAGGACCGCGGTATCATAGGGGCTGTTTAGGCGGGAGAGTGGTCCAGCGTGCACCACAAGAATAACCAAAATACACTTAACAACTATATAGAGACAGTCACTTTATGGAGAATATACGCGTGTATAAGCAAATGTTCAGTATGACATGAGTTGGTGCTAGAGTAGACTTTTGGTTAATAGAGGACGGGGGTCGTATGTATATAAAGTTTCAAGACAAGTAAATCATTGGACTGGGGCTTTCTGCCCAGATGAAGGGGACTCGCTGTGGTTCCTGAAGCTATATATAATATGACACAGATAACGAGGTTAGAAACTGGACGCATAATTTTGGAGGAAAAACCAGAAGTGGTTTGAAAAGGGAGATTGTTGAAGGTCTCATTGACTTCTTGGATTATCATAATGCATTAGTGCAACTGTGTAGGACTACAAGGAACAAGTGTATGGAGGCCGGCATCTATTATGCCACAGGACATCTATTATGCAACATGGTACTTGTGGGAGTTTATATTATCCACAATTTTATTAGATTAATAGATACAAGTCATCAATAAATCTAATGAATGTATATTGCGGAAACCTGTACAGGTTAAGTGATGAAAACAAACACCATATTCTTAAGGCGACGTATCCTTCTGGCCTATCTGCACATATAGGATTCTTGGGATGCAGGTTAGTGTTTTAAACATTGTTTTTCTCCTATAAATGACATATTCACAGTGATATAGAGTTCGAAAATTTTGACCCATTTACATACAATGGGTCGACTCTGGTGGTTTGGTTATGTTTATTTTTAATTTGTCGAACATGTACTTGAAAACATTAAGCTTAAAGGAACTGGGTCAAACATACTGAAAGTTACCAAAGTGTATTTTTTTAATGCATTATACCTTTTAAATCAATCGTCTCAAAACATTAACGAAAGTCACCAGAGTGTATTTTTTTCAATGCATTACAAGTGTTTTTGGGCGACTCAATCCGATAATTATCAAAAGTGTCCCATGACCCAACATATCCAACCTCCCATGTTGCAACCTGTAATGTTATTGTTTGTTTTCTGTATTTAACGTAATATCTGTGGACCCCTACAGGTCCATTATCAAGCTTAAGACCTACAATATTATGTGCATGTTAAGAACTTAAGATTACTGGTATCCTGTTATTCAGATATGATTCTGATATAACTCTGCAAGACCTAAGAATAGCTCTACTATGACAATGGTTATGATATGAAAACATTAAAGAAAATCAGAATAGATTGCCAATATAACTTACAAAAGTCAAACAAGAATGCAGGAAATGTCATCCTTTACGAATGTGTAGAAATATCATGAGCATTGAAAATAGCGGTGGCTTGCGCTTTCTTGCGATCAATATATATTGGGGTTGTTTTTGTCAAACTGTGACAACAATTTCAGGTGAAGTGTCTTCTCTTCAATGGTATATTAAATACTTAATGAATTTAAAACGTGAATTACTTATAAGTTATTGTTTAGTCTTTATGGAGGCCATATGAATCTTGGTGTAAATATTTAAATTTTTAGCCTTCTTTCCTTTGTTGATGTATCCAGAAAGATACTTACAAAAGTGGGGTTAGAAGATGGAATAAATGGCTTAAGATTAACAGAGGTTAGTCATCTATATTAGTGACATTGTTAAGACAATTATTTTAAGGGATGTTTGGATTTGCGTTTTATATTTGAATACCTGATTATTGCGACTTGAAGTCAACATGAGGAGTTTTTATAAGGTTTTTTTTATTGATTTAGGGTCGGATGAAAATGTATGTTTTTTATCAACGAGCCAACTTTATATTAAGGGTTGTGTTAATACAAATAAACCGTAAAAACGTTTATTAATATTTTGCGATCTCTTTGTGTTTTGTTGATAACAAATATAATGTTATCATAAGTAAAATTATAAGGATACATGTTATTTTTGTAAAGCATTTACATATAGTTATCTAATACAAAAATGTTGTAATTAATCATTTGTTGTAATAGTTTATTAGGATGGGTAAAAACCACAACCCATGGATCATATCCATAACCCATTGACCCATACCAGTTTGACTAGATACAATGTATTCATTAGATACATTGAATCTAAAGGAATACCCATGGACCAACCCATAACCCATGACCCATAACCAAAAAACCCATGGGCAAAGAGGAGCGTCCCACGGATCCCTAGGTTTACACTAGACGGATCCTTGTGGGAGGGATCCGGATCCGAGAAACAATGGCGAATTTGCCTATAAACAGAGAGCCATTTCTTCATTCTAACTTACCCTCTTCTTACTAATTCTCTCATATACTCTCATTCTCTTCTAACAAAAGATCACTTGATCTAGAGAGTACTTTCTTCTTTCTTTCTTTAGTGATTCTCATATAGGTCATTCTCTAAGGCGAGATCACGAGCATTCTACAAGTCATCCAAGCAAGGGTCTTTGATTGATTTGTTCCTCCGCAAGATTTTCAGAGCGAAGATCTTGTATTTTATATTTCACATATTTGTTGTGTAATAGTCGTGTTGGTTTGGTCCACCGTGTTTTTTTTTTGGGTAAAAGGGATTTATCACCCTGGCAAAATATATTACTCCAAAAAACCGTTACAGAACAATGGAATGTGGCTGAAATACCACATTAACCTCAAACAACCGCTTGAACTACCACTAGATCATTTATGACATGCCATAAATGAACAACTAGCTACCAACAACTATGACTACCAAAAACCACATAAGATGATATGCAAAACTTATGAACCAACAACAAAAAGCTACTTCCTAGCATGACCTTTAAGCTTGAAATCATTCAATTGGCCCGGTAGATCGTACACGAGCCGCATAATCATCGGAAAATAATCTTCAAGCTCGATACCTCCACCAAGATGAAAAGTAATTTCCCATGTTATCATTCTACTCATAAACTTCATCCTCATCACCGCCGAATCAACCACTTCACCCACTTTAGAAAATGGGTTACCTCTAAGTTGAAGCACTAGAAGATGGAACAGAGAAGGCTTTGAAGGCTCTCCACGCACCTTTGGCTCCATGCTACTCATAGGTCGATCATGAGCTCCCTTACCATTATTATCATCTCCAAGAACATCCTCATCCACCAATGAATCCAAGACACCAAAAGAATTAGAAGAGTTAACGTTCAAACCAGATTTAACATTAGAAGGAGGAGCCTGTATTGGATCTTTAGGATCCAAACCTGTATTAGTAGCACCTTGATTAGTAGCAGTCGTTGACTTCATACCTGGACTACGGACTCGGTATTTAGCTTTGTACCGGAAAAAGGTGTAAGAAACGTTGTGAAGGCTTCTCCACCAAGTTGAAGGAGTTTGTTGACATAGTGCTTGAACCCTCGAGTAGGTGACTCGGGGAGTGGAGTAGGGCAAGGAAGGTGTCCTTGTAGCCGAACCACTATAAATCGGTTGTGTCATTTCTATCCCTTGCTTTACTTTATTTACTTGCTTTATCATTAGATCTATACTTTCTCAACATCCATACGATTTCACATAATATCGAATCTAAAGTTTTGAAACTAACTTAAAATCGGCAAAACTATTCAACCCCTTCTAGTTTTCCACAATTGGCATCAAGAGCTAAGTTTATAAAACGTTTAAAGTAAACCGTATTTTAAAACTTTTCGATCACTATGGGTTCGAAAATTACAAGAAGGGCAATCTATGCAACGACCACCACTACTTGAAACTAATGGTTTATATATTGGAAAATAGATTTGAAACGTATGTGAAGTCTAAAGATATTGATCTTTGGTACATTATTGTTGAAGGCGATTTTGAGGCTACCTCAAAAGATGATAAAGGAAATTTAGTTAACAAACCTCATGATAAACTAAGTGATGAATTGAAGAAAAAGCTTTCTAAAAATAGTGAAGCTAATATGGTTTTATATAATGCTTTACCTAAAAAGGAATTCGAAAGAATTTCTATGCTTAAAACCTCTAAAGAAATTTAGAATTCTTTAGTTGTAACTGATCAAGGTAATCAACAAGTTAAAAATAATAAAATTGATTTATTTGTTCAACAATATGAACAATTTTCAATATCGGATGAGGAAACTATAGATCATTCATTTGCTAATTTTAATACTATTATTACATCTTTACAAGCACTTGATGAATCTTTTTCTAGTCGTAACCATGTTAGGAGATATCTAATGGCACTTCCATCTAAGTGGAGATCCAAGGTGACGGCGATCGAAGAGTCAAAAGATTTGACAATCCTCACCCTTGATGAACTCATAGGCAACTTAAAAGTCTACGAGCTTGTCCTTGCTAAAGACTCAGAAGCCTCAAAGGTGAAAGAGAAACACAAATCTCTTGCCCTTAAAGCCAAAAAGGCTTCAAGCGATGAAGAGAAGTCCTCTTCGGATAGTGACGACGAGGAGTATGCTATGGCGGTAAGGGACTTTAAAAATTTCTTTAGAAGGAAGGGAAGATACGTCAAACAACCGTATGACGACAAGAAAGGATTCCGGAAAAGTAAAGAGGACGAGAAGCCAAGGGATGATCGTGCTTGCTTTAAATGTGGGGACCCAAACCACTTTATTAGTAAGTGTCCCAAACGGGATGATCAAAAGGCGTTCGTGAGTTGCACGTGGGGAATGAGCGACGAGGAGGACGAAGAAATTTGTCTCATGGCAAATGACGAGGTATGTCACGAATACTATAGTAGCTCATCACTAGATGACGACTCATTACATAATGAATATGACAAACTATGCAATATTAGCTTAAAACTAATTAACAAAAACAAGCTTTTAAAAAGTCAAAACCAACGGTTAGATAAAGAAGTCATAGAATTAAAAGCAAAACTGAAACGTCTAGAAAAGGGTAAAATAGCAAGTGGTGAATGTGAACTTTGCGTTCAACTTCAAACACTAGTTGATCAACTAGATTCTAAAATTGCTAGAATGAGTACGATTACTTTAGATATGATATTAGATAGTGTTAAAACCGGTAACAACCAAAAAGGTTTAGGTATTCAACAACTTGATCCATCAACTAGTGAAAACAAAGAAACACAATTTGTTAAAGCACTAGAAAAACCGACCATTGTTGTGGTGATCCCACGGATCCCATAAAAGGGAACCGCTAGTGTTAAGCAGGATCCGTGGGTCTCTGTAGCAAACAAGAGTAATAACGTAGCTTCTTCATCTAGAACCGATTTTGTTATCGTTAATAAGAAGAAACCAACTCATTTCACCACTAGACAACCACCTCTAAAATATAATCCTATTTTGCAAGAAACAAAGCTCCATCTTTTCAAAACCTAATTCAACTAGGAGACCTAATAATGTTTACCCGAGAAGTAACCATCAAATGGGATGGAACCCAAATATGCAAAATGGTTTTCCTTTTCAAAACTTTGCTCCATGGAATGCATACTCATCTTATCCATACATGTCTAACATGAATGGAATATTTAACACTAATGGACCCATGAACAAATGGGGAACAAACTTTTGAGTTAATTGTTTTCTTAGGTGTGCTTAAAGGTCGACCTAGACCCGGATGAATGGGTCAAGGATAGAGGGTGCACGAGGCACATGACCGGCAATAAAGATCGATTCTCCACATATGAATCCTTCAATGGAGGTAATGTGGTGTTTGGAAATAGCAAAAGTAAAATCATCGATAAAGGTACGATTTCTAACAAATCTCTAACCATTAACGATGTGTGTCACGAGAAAACCTAAACTTTAACCTCTTAAGTATAGGACAAATATGTGATAAAAGTGCAATGTACTTTTACCGAAACCGTAGTAAGATATTAAAAATGGAATAACCATAGGAAGAGGAATTAGGAAACATGGAGTCTATGCCATTAAAATCGGTAATGAACCTAAAGACAAACTATGTCCTACCTCTATGGATGATACTTGACCTTATGGCATCAAGATTGGGTCATGCCAATATGCGACTTCTTCAATCGCTATCATCCAAAGATCTAGTAAGAGATCTACCTAAGTTAAAATATGAACATCACTTTTGTGATGCTTGTAATGTAGGAAAACAAGTTCATTCTAGTCATAAAGCTAAAAACATGGTGTCTACAACTAAGTGTCTTTTTTTTTTTTTTTTTTTTTTTTTTTTTTTTTTTGGGTAAAAGGTTAATTCACCCGGTAAAATTCATTACTCCAAAAACGTTGAGGTACATAGGATGAGGGTGATATCCCTCACCTCAGTCCCTTAGGACACTTACAGACACGAATATAAGAATGACAAACCATTCCTATAACTTACAAAAAATGAACCTACCAATAATGACAAAAGTACATAACACATTACAATACTACTCAAGAAAAGCACTTGAGCCTTCTAAATCACCATGGCGGTCCACCTTAACTTCCATGAAGAATCCACGTATAAACTCCAAGTGAGCTTCAACATAAAATCTTTTTGTAGTAGCAAAGGACACCACAAACAAAACCTCCACCATTCTCATCGTATTATAGATAATGGTTACAATTTAATTCAACACAAAAAGTCTAAAAATACGATGGGATTGGATATCAAAATTCTGCCATTCAAACAAACGATAACCAAGCCATTACGTTGAATCAAGAAACGTGAGTAAGACAAGGAACCAATGTGAATAGCAACCACATTGCAGCAAACCTGCAACATACACTCCATGATTACCATTTCCAATAGCAGCCATAATAAATCACTTAGCACGAAAAAAGGGCCTCATGCAACATACACACCATGAAAACAACCTGCTACTTACTAGCCCTGATCACACCCCAATATCGACCAACAATCATCATGACATAACTAGGGTAGACCAAAACCAACAAAACGCACAATAGCACCACAGGAAGATGCTAACAATGAACTTCAAATCCATATGCGCCAACAATTATGATTACACAATCTGCATAACCAAATATGAATGTATCCCAACGCAACTCGGATCTAACATAAGAATAGGGTATAATAAACCCTAACTTCCAAATAACCTCCATTACACCCAAATAAACATCCAAACGCAGCCACATAAGGCAAAGAAATCACCCATGAGATTACGTACCAACATCAGTACATTAACATGTACCAAACAACACAAAGAACGATGGCAGATGTTGTAAATAGCTGCCCAAAACGACTACTACTCCATTCAGAATTCACATGAGCAGCCCATAACAGTAGTAGCAAGTAGCAACATCAGTCCGCAACATAATAAGTCCAAAGACGATCATATAAGCTGGAATATGTTACAAGAGAAGAAAAACATAGGAACAAACAGCCTGGTCCCCTCCCCACAACCTGTACATGAGTCGCCACTCTAAATAGTCACCCAGAACGACCCATAAATAAGAATGATGCCCAACAAAACAGGTCGATAAGAAACATCATGCAGAAACAACCGCAACTTACAATAATTGACATCACAATAAGGTTGCAACAATGGAACAAATCACCTAAACCGAACGCAGTAGCTTCAATCGCTATATGAGAACCATAATAGCCTAGGAAAGCAAATTACACAATACATTACGAATCGGACAACCCAAAAAGGTATAGAAACCCCAACTTCCAAACGCAGTGATGTAATCAACTTCAACTGGTACATGTAAGTAGTAACCGGAATATAGAACTCACTACCAAACACGACTTCCAATGAATAACTTAACATCATCCAAACCTAACCAAAGAAGCCTCAATAAGTAGGAAAATTCACCATATTGAAAGAGTACTTGACCAGGTGTAGAAACCAACAAGCCTCAATCCCACATCAAGACTTCTCAACTTGCAACTATCACCTCATATAGTGCATGGCATAGTAAAGTCATAAGACCAGAACCCATTATACTTGCACCATAATGTAAAATAGGTTGCACCCATAAACACCAACAACCTAACAAGAACCAAATCTACTACACTGCGCTAGAACGCAAAAAGAAAAAGAACAATGAAGATAAACAATTGTAGAATAGATCTGAAACATACAATAATAGGGTATACGACGACCCTACTAACCCAAACATAAACCCCATACGACCTGTAAGCAAGAACATCATCCAGAAACAGGTCATGTAACCACGTATAAATCTCTCCAATCTCACCAACAAGCGTTAATCAGCCACATTAAAACCAATACCCTAATAAGAGTTACACATCCAGACCCTAACAGAAATCGATTCACCATGAAGGTATAAGAATCGCACCCAAAAAGGGTAAAGGAAACCCTAACTGAAATCGATTCTCCTAACCAATCAAGATCAGAAAAATCGTTACGAATATTGAGAATATTAGGGTTCCGAAAATACCAGATCCATACACATCAAAACCCCGCAAGATAAACAAGAAATCGAAACCCTACAATTAGGGTCGGGTTTGATGAATAAGAGGGCGATTCCATATACAATAAAGAGATAGGTTTAGCACGCCAAATCCCAAGTAATAACAACATAAACCCGATTGCATATCATATTCATGATAGAGAGCGATTCAAAGGTGTTTTAATCGAAAAATGGGGAATATGGTGGCTTAATCGCCCTAGTAGGGGAACCACCTCTCTTTGATATGACACAACACTAACATCGATTGCATACTATCTAAACGAATCAGAAGATCATTTAGAAGCAGAGAGGCGATTTTAGTGATGTTTTAGGCCGGAAAAGGATGAAGAGGAGGCAGCAAAATCACCCCTAGAGAGAGAGAAAATTTTCTCTTATTTATCTATCTACAACTAATTGTTGTGTAGTCTACAACTAAGTGTTGTGTAGTCTACAACTAAGTGTCTAGAATTACTACATATGGATTTATTTGGTCCATCCGCTATCCAAAGTTATGGAGGCAACTACTACACTTTGGTCATAGTGGATGATTACTCTAGGTACACATGGACAAAATTCTTAAAGAACAAAACGGAAACGTTTAATTATTTTGAAATATTAAGCAAGAAAATCCAAAGACAACTAAGAAGTCCTATAGTGTCTATTAGAATGGATCATGGTAGGAATTCGATAATGAAGTGCAATTTGGAGCTTTTGTGACGCTAATGGTATTACTCACAACTTCTCGGCCCGCGCACTCCACAATCGAATGGGGTAGTTGAAAGAAAGAATAGAACCTACAAGAAATGAGTCGCACCATGCTTAATGAGCAATCCATACCTCAAAAGTTTTGGTGCAATGCCATTGATACTTCAACGTACATACTCAATCGAGTCTTAATTAGACCAATCTTAGGTAAAACTCCATACGAGTTACTCCGAGGCAAAAAGCCTACGTTAGATCACTTTAGAGTCTTTGGTAGCAAATGTTTTATTCTTAACACTAAAGATTACCTTACAAAATTTGATCCTAAATCAACCGAAGGTATCTTTCTAGGTTACTCTCCAAATAGCAAAGCTTACGTCATATTAAACAAAGAAACAATGAAGGTAGAAGAGTCATTAAACATAAAATTTGATGAAAGTCCACCCAAACCCTCTTCACCTCTTGTCGATGACGAGATTGTAAAAAGTGAAGCTATAGTAATAAAGAAAAAGATAAATGAAGAAGAAGAACCCTTAAATGATGATATCATAAACATTAAAGAGTCCAAAGATCACCCCGTAGATAAGGTCATAGGAAAGCTAAACGAAAGAACATTAAGGTCGCAAGTTCAAAACCAAAGTAGCTTATTTTGTTTTGTTTCAACCTTAGAACCTAAGAATACACAAGAAGCCATAAAAGATGAAAGTTGGGTAATGGCTATGCAAGAAGAATTAAATCAATTTGTTTCTAATGATGTTTGGACACTTGTCCCTCCACCTAGTAATCAAACCATAATAAGAACCAAATGGGTTTATAAAAACAAATTAGATGCAAACGGAGTAGTGTCTAGAAACAAGGCTAGACTCGTTGCTCAAGGGTATAACCAACAAGAAGAAATAGACTTTGATGAGATTAGAGTCTATAAGAATACTTCTTGCGTATGCTTGTGCTAATGATCTAAAGCTTTATCAAATGGATGTCAAAAGTGCTTTTCTAAATGGTTTTATTAATGAAGAAGAATATGTAGCTCAACCTCCCCGCTTCATCGATTTTGAAAAACCTAAACATGTGTATAAGTTAAAGAAAGCCCTTTACGGTCTTAAACAAGCTCCAAAAGCTTGGTATGATAGACTCAAGTCATTTTAATTAAATACAACTATACCATGGGGTTAGTTGACAACACACTTTTACTAAGAAAGAGAGTCACATATAATCATAGTTCAAATATATGTAGATGATATTATATTCGGATCCACTTGTCAAGACATGTGTGATGATTTCTCTAAAATCATGCATGACGAGCTCGAGATGAGTATGATGGGAGGCGAGTTTCTTTCTTGGTCTACAAATCAAACAAGTAGAAGATGGTATCTTCTTTAATCAATCTAAATACATAAAAGAGATGTTAAAGAAATTCGGATTAGAAGAGTCAAAACCAATTAGGACACCAATGTCATCCGACACCAAACTCACTAAAGATGAAGACGGAGAATCCGTAGATAATACTAAATATCGTGGCATGATTGGTAGTCTTCTCTACCTCACGGCTAGTAGGCCGGATATCATGTTAGTGTTTGCTTATGTGCTAGGTTTCAAGAAGACCCTAAAACATCACACCTAGAAGCCGTAAAAGAATATTTAGATATATTAAGGGTACAACACAATTAGGATTATGGTATCCTAAGGCACGGAGTAGAAACAATTGTATATGCAGATTCGACCATGCGGTGATTATGTTGACCAAAAAGTACAAGTGGGTATGTACTTTCATGGGACGTTGTTTAACAAGTTGGTTTCAAAGAAACAAACGGCATTAGCAATATCAACAACCTGAAGCGAATCGTCTCCACCGCAAAGCATGCCAACAAGCACTATGGATGAAACAAGCGTTAGTTGACTACGAAATTCATCTAAGTGACATAGCCATTCTATGTGACAACAAGGGTACCATAGATTTAAGCATGAATCCAGTATTACATTCTCGCACAAAGCATATAGAGATTCGTCATCACTTCCTAAGAGACAATGTTCAAAAGAGGAACATCTCTATTGAGAAGGTAGCGTCCGAAGACAACATAGCCGACGTTCTCACCAAACCGTTGAAGCGGGAACAATTCAGCCTACTTTGTCTTGGTCTTGGTCTCATGGAACAAACGTCGTAATTTATTTTTTTGACTCTACAAGGTATGTAAACACTAGCCTTCTTCTTTATGAGTCTAGGATCTCTATTTCACGCACAACTCACAAACAATACGGGAATTATTAATACTTGAAAAAAAAAAGTTCTCTCTCAACTTGGGGAGATTTTTTTGCCTCCCCTAGCAGCCGCCATCTCTTCCTTTATTCCGGCCAAACACAGCCTCTATAATCACCTCTCTACCATTTATTTGGTATGCAATCGATTGTATAGACTTGTGTTCTATCATATAGGTGGTGGCTGCTAGGATCGATTCATCAAAACCCTATATATCCTTATCAATTTATCTTTTCCTTTAGTCGATTTTGTTGATCGTTTTCTTATATATAAACCCAAACCTATCCTGCAGTCTTTCATACGATTCTGTTTAGGGTTTTATTTGGTTGTTATTATAGCCTAATCGCAATTGTAGCTTTAGTCGGTTTAATATTTCCGCTTTAGGGTTTATTGGATCGACTCTAATTATCTTTGCGATTAGGGTTTTCAATTAGATCTGTTCATGGAATGATATAAGTCGGTTCAGACTTATTATTTATAGATCGATATTTCTTGGTTGGATTTATACTGAATGATAATAAAACCTTTTTTGGTTTTTACATCCTATCGTGTTTGGTGCTTCAAGGTTTAAACGAAACCCTATTCTTAGGGTCTTGTTTTATTTTTTGCTGGAAGTATACCCATGTTTGGGCATTGAATCTGCTGGTATCGATTGGGGTTGTGTTATGAAGTGGGTTATGGGAGAGAAGGATGTTGGTTATGATTGGATCATCAATCGATCATTTGGTGGTATGACGTTAGGTTTCTTAACCCTATTTTGTGTCTATGGTCGATTGTTCGTTCGCCATTGGTTGTCTTTGACGAGGACGAATCTCATGTTCTCCGGTAGTAGTTAATGATTCGTATTACATGCAATCTGGTTGGTTTGCATTCGTTGTTTCATGCTTTGTGTCTGCTGCCAATGACCCTGTTTGCTGATTCTTTACTTGGTCTTAGGCTCGGAAATGCTGGAAGTTAGGGTTGAATCACCCTATGTTTATGGTTTATGCTTGTTACCACACTTAGATAATGCTGCTTATTGTTCTATTGACTATTGTTGCAGCAGGGGTCATGAGAGTGGTTTATTATGCTATGATGGAAGTTAAGTTCGTGGGGACTCTTGTTCAAAACCCCATGCTCACAATGCTATGCACGTTGGGTACTATGATTTTATATTACTGTTGGTATGGCGTTGGTGGTTGTTTTATTTGTGGTTTTTGCTACTACAAACTGATTTTGTTGGTGCATATGACTTGATCCTTGGTTATTGTCTTCATGTGTTCATTCGTATTTGTTGGAAGATGGGTTCAAGTTCGGATATGCTGGAAGGTTGGGTCGCTTAGACCATGTTTATGCTTCAAGTTCCATTTGCTACGGAAGTCATTCTTATTAGGTTATTAGATTATGATGTTTGCATAATGCTAATAGAAGACGCAATTGGTTGAAGCTGGAAGTTTGAACTACTATGACGAGTTGATGATTCAAGGATTTGTCTACTTGAATTGTATTTAATTTGTGTTATCTCTTATAGTCGTTGTAGTTTATGTTCAATGTAAGTTTATGTTTAATATAAGTTATAATAATGGTATGTCATTCTTATATGAGAGTCTGTAAGTGTCCTAAGGGACTGAGATGAGGGAAGTCACCCTCATCCTTTGTACTTCAACGCTTTTTGGTGTAATGAATTTTACCGGGGTGAATTAACCCTTTTACCCAAAAAAACAATACGGGAATTTTCAAAACCCAAGATAAGTTTTTCACTTATAACTCATTCTTTTTCTTATTTTCTTTCAAAAATTAGTACAAGTTACAAACACATAATTGCATACAAGAAATAAAACGATTTTTATTCACAAATGGAAACCTCTTTTGGAATGTTTTCTAAAAATGATACTTCTTCCCGTATCAAATTCACAAAAGCAATTTCTCACGATTAGGACAAATCACTTTTTCATTATTAATACAAAGTAAAAACCCGTTTTCATTGCATCTCATGTCTTTTGAATGCTAAAGGGATACATAACTAATATGTGTTTTCGGTACATTCATTTAAGCCACAATGAATTAGGAGCATTGGTAGCATCGACTTACGTACTCAAGTACTAAATATGTGTTTTCGGGTTATCTCACATAATAGTATGCTTTTTCACTTCTAGTTTATTTTTCTTTTTTCTTAGAGTCGAGATAACCGCAACTCCAAATAGTTTGCATATAGGCACACACTAGGCAAAAATGTTTCCAAAAGGAAAATTTTGTCTTGCTGAATCACTGCATCCACGGATCCCGGCTTTCATCTTTGGACGGATCCCTCAAGGAAGGATCCGTGGGATCCGTGAGATGAAGTCGCTTTTACCTTCTATTTTTCTCACTTTGGATGAAAACTCCAACATTTGTTTTAATTTTTGGAGTATGTTCTTTAATGCTTGTGTTCTCATGATCACATGCCTTAAATTCATATCTAATCATTAGATTTTAATCCACATTTTGCGTCAACCATTCATTACAATGCATTCTTTTCTATATATAGAACTCCCAAAATGCTTGCATATTCATATCATCTTCACAAACAAACAAACACCATGTCATCCAAAAGATCTTACAACTTAGATGAATCACCTAGTACAAACAATCATCTTCATGAAACCCAAACATTTGTACTTACACCTTCCAAAATATCACAATCAAACTCTAGGATATCCGCACGGATTAGCATCCGGCCTTGTTGCTTAGCAAAACCATCATCAAATGGTTCATCACCGTCAAACAACTCACCACAAGATGCTTCCATTATAGCACCTCCTTCATCACCAACAAGTACACCAACTTCAACACCTAAAGTCACTCTTTGGAACTCCTTACGACTCCAACAAGATCTCAACAACCAAAACAAAAAGAAATAGCCTTTTTGACACCTCCCACTTCTCCAAACACAATATTCAATGATCTTGAAACATCACCACCCTTAACTCCCATTAAACTACAAGAACATCTAGGTTCTTTTCCACCACCACTTCCAACCATTTTTTTTTGGGTAAAGGGTTTCCCCGGTAAATATTATTACACCAAAAACCATTGAAGTACAAAAGGATGAGGGTGAATTCCCACATCTCAGTCCCTAAGGACACTTACAATACACTTATCTAAGAATGACAAACCATTCTTAAAACAAGCCTGCACAACATGTGCAACTAACCAAACGAACATGCTAAACAAAGCAACAACTATATGAACAGAAACTACAACGACAATCAAATTATAAATAAAACATCAAGTAAAAACTTGAATCTTCACATGTCGTCATAGAAGTCCATAACCTTCAACGATGCAGCCGAAACCATGGTAGAATAGAACATGCCACTCCACAATAGATCCAACAACTACACCGATCTTCATTGATCGAAACTGAACCAAACCATCACTACAACTTGATCCAATACCTCATCTACTAAAAGTTTCAAAAATGAATGAAACTCAAGCTAAGAATGAAAACAGTGTATCTTGATCAGTCGTAGACAAACATAGGGCTATACGACCCAAACTTACATCTAAGAGATCACCATCGTTCACATGATCAAATAAATCAATGCCATGTCCATGAACGATGATAAAAAGGTTTTGAAATAAGACCCTTAAACTTAACTTACATCACTAATTTGAGCAGCAGCAGATTCCAAAGAAAGTTACAAAGAACTTAGATAAATATCAATCCACTAGAAAGCACGAACATCAAACAAACCATAACCAAAGCTCGTACCAAATCATTACCACCTAGCATCAGACGTACCATATCAACAAGATACCACCAAGTCATCAAGACCATAGTTCTGAACAGCAAGGACCATATAATGCATGCACGAGCACTTCCAACCATTCCGGACTTTGATCCGTATTTTCCTTTTTCTCCACCACATATTCCGCAACTCACAAATCAAATCAACCCAGAAAACTTCCGCACTCATTACCCACATCACTTACATTGTGAACATTGCCAATCCACTAGGGAAATTGCAATAGAAGTTAGGGAAGAAATACGATTAATACTCAACCTCATCCTTGATCGCATCAATACCATTACTCATCAAAACCTCCATCCATAACCTTATGCAAGCATGGACGGAATCATTACTACTATTTTCTTATTTTAGTACTTTTCTTTTGAAGTCATTTTCAAGAACAAGTCTTGTTCTTATTTTTACATGCTTGTAGGTGGCATACATACCACTACACTTTGTTGTTTTATTACAAGGCCTAGTTTACATACCTTGGCTCCCAATCTTGATTCTCGTCAATCACAAGATTATTTAAGCATGTTACTAACCTTTCTCTTTGTAGGATTTTATTTATTTTTTTCACTTGACGCCCCAAACTAGGGGGAGCTACCGTCAAGGGGGAGTAAGCGATACGTGGACCATTTTTTTTCCACACTTTTATTTCTTCGATGGGTTCACTTTTTGTTTCGACAAAAAAAGGGAGAAGAAGTAAAACTTAGGGGCTTTCAAAACATACATCTATTCTTAAGTTTTACTCATCATAACATTATGTTAATACAAATAAACCGTAAAAACGTTTATTAATATTTTGCGATATCTTTTTGTTTTGTTGATAACAAATATAATGTTATCATAAGTAAAATTATAAGGATACGTATTATTTTTGTAAAGCATTTACATATAGTTATCTAATACAAAAATGTTGTAATTAATCATTTGTTGTAATAGTTTATTAGGATGGGTAAAAACCATAACCCATGGATCATATCCATAACCCATTGACCCATACCCATTTGACTAGATACAATGTATTCATTAGATACATTGAATCTAAAGGAATACCCATGGACCAACCCATAACCCATGACCCATAACCAAAAACCCATGGGCAAGAGGGCGTCCCACGGATCCCTAGGTTTACACTAGACGGATCCTCGTGGGAGGGATCCGTGGGATCCGAGGAACAAGTGGCAGAATTTGCCTATAAATAGAGAGCCATTTCTTCATTCTAACTCACCCCTCTTCTTACTAATTCTCTCATATACTCTCATTCTCTTCTAACAAAAGATCACTTGATCTAGAGAGTACTTTCTTCTTTCTTTCTTTAGTGATTACCCTAAAAGTCCTCTCTAGTGGCGACAAACAAAACCCCCAAAAATTCAATTCGTTTTTTCATCAATTCGACTTAAGTCCTTGTTTTTCTTTCATAAATCTGTTAGGGTTATTGATTACTATTCGTACTAATCACTTTCTTGATCAGATTCGTGGAATTAAACAAGTTCTTGTTGTGATTTCGTGAAATCGTTTTTTAGGGTTTGTTATAACCGCCTATGTGTTTAAATCGTTCATCAAATCATAATCCTTATTGAAGTCGGTTTTTTGGTACCTTATTTATCCTAATCGGTATTTGGGTATACAAATTCGATTTTATTACTTTTGGTTTGATCGATTCTTTATCCAATTGCTGCACTTTGTTTCTAATATACGATTCTCTTTAGGGTTTCGTTTCTTTGTGTGCATCTAATTGCTGGTACTTAATTCTATACTATACTCGTTTAGGATTTAGTTATATTGGATCGTTGTGGTGTATTTGGTCTTTATTGATAAACAAATTCCGTTTGGGGTTTGGTACATTCTGATTTGCAAGTAACCTGTTCTAGGGTTTCGTTACTATACAAGTGCGCTTGGTTTGCTGCTGTAAGTTTATTGTACGTGGGTTTGAGAGTGATGGAATCAGGGTTTTTGAATGGTAAGAAGCATACTAAGGCTACTGGGTTGGCTACTAAGATTAACTATATCGATGGCAAGGTACTTGTTAACGAGGGTAAGCCATTGAAATCAATATTGAAAGGTGCAGGTTTGGGTGGAAAAACAGGGAGTTTTGTTCTTTCTAGTGGTCATGGTCCCGTTGTTTCTGATCCGAACAATGCTATACATCAAGGGGTAAGTTTAGCTAGTCCTAAATCTGATGTTCCTAAGCTAAATGATGTTGTTGAACCTGATTCTTTGGGGGATGCAATTGTGGATACGTCTAAGGTTAATGGTGAAAGACTAGCTGATGGGTGTAATATTTATGGTGCTAAAGTTGTGATCTCCTTAGCCGTTGTTGACGTTATGAGTTCTAAATTTGATAATACGTTATGCGGCTTTTTCCCTGGGCAACATTTAGCTTTTCCTATTGTTAAAGATTATGTCATGCATACGTGGGGTAAGTTTGGCTTCGAATGTGCAATGTTGCGTAATGATTTCTTCCTTTTCAAATTCAAGACTCAAGAGGGTATGAATAAGGTGCTTGAGTATGGTCCTTGGTTTATCAAATCGAATCCTATTTTCTTGAAGAGTTGGGTTCCTAATACAAGGTTGGAGAGGGAAAACATTACAAAGCTACCGACATGGGTTCTTATTCATAATGTACCTGCTATTACGTATTCTGAAGTCGGTATTGGTTTGATTGCACAACAGCTTGGTCGTATTATACGTATTGATGCAGGTACTAGAGCTATGTGTAGTAATCCTTGGGGTCGTTATTCTTATGCACGGGTTCTAATTGAGTTATCTGCTGAACGGGCTGTTTTGGAATCAATTAAAGTTGTTATACCGTTGCCTAAGGGCAAGGGTCATTATATGGAAGTTCTTGAAGTCGAATATGAATGGTGGCCATATCGGTGTTCTAAATGTAATGTTTTTAACCATGAGGACGTTACTTGCCCTCTTAGGAGAATGCCGGCTACTAGGGGTTCAGATTCGGCTCATAAAGATGTTGGTGATAATCGGGGTGTTCACCTGGATAAGGTTGGAAATAAGGCTACCAAAGTTAACCAAAGGCCTCGGTATTTCAAACCAAAGTCTAATTTTGAATATAAACTTGTTTCTAAACCTACTACTAAGAAGAATGCTAATGATACTAAACGTAGTTTGGAGGCTGCTCCGGTGGTTCAGCCCTCAAAGGACGATTCTGTTGGTGTTACTTCGGGAGTGTTAAAGGGTGATGCTGGTCCGAGCAAGGTGGTGGTGGAGTTACCACATGATAGTAACAAGACGGATACCGTATGTGATGTCTCTACTAGTGTTGTACCTGCGAAAAGTGGCAATGGAAGTTTGTGGGATCAATTCTCTAAGACCCATAATGTCTCCACACGGAAGGAAAGTTCATCCTTGTCATTATTTGGTTTGTCGGATGATGATGAAGTTTGTATGCCTGAGGTCATGCCGGGAGCTGGTTTTCTGGATGATTTGAAGTCCTATGATGGTTATGATTATGATTTTCCTGCATATGGTTTTGATAGTCGCCCGAAGGGCCATCATAGGTAGTATTGTCTTATTGTGTTTGTTATAAGAATGTCCTGTCATTCTTATATAGTTGGTTTGGTTAGTTGTGTTTTTTGCATGTAAGTGTCATATGGGACTGAGATGATGGATACACCATTATCCTTTGTACTTTAATGTTTTTGGCGTAATAAAATTTATCGGGGTGAATTAACCCTTTTACCCAAAAAAATAAGGCGAGATCACGAGCATTCTACAAGTCATCCAAGCAAGGGGTCCTTGATTGATTTGTTCTTTGATTGATTTGTTCCTCCGCAAGATTTCTGTAGCGAAGATCTTGTATTTGATATTTCACATATTTGTTGTGTAATAGTCGTGTTGGTTTGGTCCACCGTGTTATGGACTCGGTATTTAGGTTTGTACCGGAAAAAGGTGTAAGCAACGTTGTGAAGGCTTCTCCTCCAAGTTGAAGGAGTTTGTTGACATAGTGCTTGAACTCTCGAGTAGGTGACTCGGGGAGTAGAGTAAGGCAAGGAAGGTGTCCTTGTAGCCGAACCACTATAAATCGGTTGTGTCATTTCTATCCCTTGCTTTACTTTATTTACTTGCTTTATCATTAGATCTATACTTTCTCAACATCCATACGATTTCACATAATATCGAATCTAAAGTTTTTGAAACTAACTTAAAATCGGCAAAACTATTCAACCCCCTTTCTAGTTTTCCACAGGGTGTTTTGGATTGCTTATTTTAAAGTGCTTATCTACTTTAAATGCAAAAGTTTTTTGAAACTGCTTACTTGCTTACTATGTTATTTCATTAAGGATATTTTAAGCTGTTAACTGCTAATCCATGTAATTGTGATATGAAAGTGTATTAGTAGTTAGTGCCAAAGAGTCAATGTGGTGGGAGATCACTGATAAAGACTACTTTTTTTTTCAAAATCAAATATTGGATAGAGCGATAAAGAGAACATGGAAAAGCATGTGAAGAAACATTATATAAAAACTTAGTTAGAACGAGTCTCGATCCTGCAACCAGTTGATTGAAAGACTTGGTACAAGTTAGGGTAAAGGCTATGAGTTGCATATAGTGTTATGATATGGTGAAGGCTTATACAATGACACACCTATGAAATAGAAATTATTTGGCTTTGAGGTGATGAAAGTCCTTACAATATATGCTAATCTGATAAATAAAATGTATAACATAGAATAAGGAAGTTCGGCGCATTTGCTTATGATTGGTCTATATGGGTTGTAGTTTATCTCTAATACAAATTAATTAAAAAGCTTAGCTAAAAGGGGAACGGGTCATCCAAGTTTTTTATTTGAAAAGCTAAATTATTCACTGACTCACTGTAATTACATGGTTTTGTGATCATATCAGATATGTAAAGTGTTTACAAGAAATGGACAGAACAAATGTTTTGGGTCAAGCCTAACTTGTCTAACTTGCCCCTAAGAAAAAACAACCTAAAATAAATCCGTACTTGTCTTGATCCACTCATTTTGCAGTCTTTAGTTTGACAGTATGACTACAATGTAGATGGTGCAGGTTGCAGCTCTTAGAAAAATCTCTCTCGCTTAGAAATGGCTACTCATATACAAGCATCTTCTCATATGGAGCTTCCATGTATATCTATGGAGATTTCTTCAATTGAAGATATTAATAGATAAAACGATTTCTTTAATGATTTTGGGCTTTTTAGGCTGACCATGATTTTAAATTTTAACATATTTGGCTTACAACACCTGCTTTTATAATAGTCTGCCAAGCTGGGCATGTATCATTCACATGTTCATAACTATGGAATAAACATAATTCTATTCAATTTTTTGAGTTCATTTTGGACGTAGCTAGGATATTTCTGATGCGTTTATAATTTCTCCAATTTTATATTCACATGTATGGTATCATCTGTGACAAATGAGAATGTCGCCTGTAAATCAGTGTAATTAGCACATTGTACATCTGAAATGATATTTATAACTCATTTTTTGGCTAAAAAGATGAGTTGTAGAGAATGGAAGGGGTTTAGCTTCAATGTCGGGTGTCAGTCGAGTTGATTTACTCGATTTGAGTTACGGTGAACCAACAAATTAAAGTTAAGTACAAATTAGGTTTCGAACAAACTTTTATCTTCAAAAATAACAGAAACTAATACCCTAAACATACAAACCGGGTCAGGCCCTTTTATCCTATAATATTTTTAAAGAAAACATTATACATATATTCTTATTCGTTAAGTTTTTGGATTTAGCACAACATTATCCATATATAATTGCGATTCGCAAGTAAAAAAAATCTAAAAACCAATTAAAAAACAATGTGTAAATATGTTTATTCAACAATTTGGATAGAGTTTAAAAAAAGGGCAATAAAAACACTCATCGGTAAAAAAAACAATGTGTAAATATGTTTATTCAATAATTTGTTTAGAGTTTCAAACAAAAAACGGCAATAACAACACTCATCGGTCAACAAAAAATGTAACTAGATTTAGATTCATCAAATACTATATAAATTGATTAACGTATGGTATGCCTCACATACGTAAAATTGAGCATGTATTTGCTTGAATAATGATCATACGTAGCACTGAGTGTTGCCTGATTGAAGCAACTTGAATATGACGAGGAAAAGAGGTTGTAATATTTTTGGTGTTAGAAAAAAAAATCAGTTGTAATTGAAAGTTATTTTTGGTGCTTACACACGTGTTTAATGATGTGCCTTCACAGTTGATTACTAATATTCATCACACCCCAATTTACTGCTTTGTGGAATGGAATTCACAGGGGCATTGATTGTCATAGCACCACATCAGTTATATTGAGCGACCTAAAGTGTCGTTTAAAAACACATCGTTGGATATATCATAAAAACATAATCAGTACAACATCGGTCCCAAAAGGTTTAACAAGTTTAAGAAAATACAAATATGTTACAAATCAAGCGATGTTTTGAAAGAAAGAGCCATAATGTACATAATGTAAGTCGGCCGCGACTCAAAATATAGGTCCCTAACCATGTCATGATCACGAATGCCTCGGTTACACGAAAATACATTGCTAAAAGGTCAACAATAATGTTGGTGAGAAATCATAGGTTTATGTAAATGTTTTATCGACTACACAAGTATAGATCGGGCATGACAATCAAGTCACATAAAAATAATGTTACAATTGCTCTAAGTCCATGACACGAAACTAGACAAATCATAATGTATGCCCTGCAGAGTGTTTGCGAGACAACTCCGTAATGTTATAAAATGAAATGCATCCGTATGACTAGTTGGGATTCACCAACCCGGATGGAGGAGTCACCTCGATAGATCTATCCACTCATCCTCGCTTCAAAATTAACGGTTCATGTTCGGGTAATGGGAATGGGGACTTTCAATTGGCAAATCGGTAACTTAAGCAATGTAATGAATTTAATGTACTTGGTATCGTAATAAAATGTTGTGCAATGTATTCTCCCGTAAGTTTGAAAATAATTAAAAGCATGCGACGGGGCTATGAAAACTCACTTGGATAAAGCGGAAATAACGGCAATAGTGAGTACACCGAGGTTTATAATGATCGTCAACCGAGACCTATTACGAATGATATGATATGTCATGAGTTGCAATGTAATGTTATGATATGCATGCACTACGTATGTGATTCATACCATTTACGGGTTTTGAAAATATTACTCGTTGTGAAAAATACTCTTTTGGCGTCTTAACCCTTCAAAAATGACTTTACATGTTTTACGTCAAAATGTCATCCTACAATGGTTTTATAATGATTTTGGTGAAATTACCATTTTCGTCGCAAAACAATGTCGTCGAATTTTATTGAAATTAACAAAATGGCTCGGGAAAAGTGGTCGTAAAGCGGTGTCGTCGATCGTTAGAGAACGAACTCGATGGTTTTGGAAAGTTTGTATCGATATCTAAAAGTTTCAGTTCAGGAGTTTTCGTTCAAAGGTCTCGATCATAAAGATATCCAAGGCTAAAGATGGTGGTTTTGTGAATTGTGTGCGAGAAAATGAGTTTCGCCAACTTTGAACATCCGTAATTAAATCACTATAACTCCGCTTGACAAAGCGGCTTTTGGTTTGGAAAATATGGCCGATGAACTTGATTTTACTAGAAGACACTTTGTTATAAAAGTTTTGCATCATGGGTAAAAGCGCGCAAACATGGACGATAGAGCTAATGAAATACTTGTTACGTCAAAAATAATATAATTTTCGAAATTAATATTTACGGCAACTTTATGAAAACGGCCATATATTTGTCGTTTTAACTCCGTTTTCTCGTAAAATATGTCCTTAGCTTCGTATCGAAGTAAACTAATATATTTTTGAGAAGTCGAAATAATTTGTGAAGCTTAAGGCTCGTTTTGACCGAAATCACTAAAACAGCAAGCTGAGTTTTCAGAAAAATGTCTTTTAGTCGTCAAACTTTAAAAATTCACCAAGGCTTCGTTATAACTCCGTTTTATCCGTTCAAAGGCCACGGATTCGTTTTAAAGTATATTTTCTAAAAATCAAGACCAAAGGGTCGTACCATCTGTGGGTTTTCCAGAATTTCATTTTAAGGACAGAATACAAAATATAGTTTACGAAAATAGTTTTCTCGGACAAAACCTATTCTAATCCCTTCAAATCAACTCCAAAGCTAATCTAATCCTACCATACACCTTCTTAGGGTGCCATGGGTTCCTAATCACCATCAAGACCAAAGATTACCATGGGAATAATTATAGGATGACTATAAATATAAATATAACTCTAAAATCATGAAATAAATGGTATAAATCACAATACATGCATATGAGCTCCAAAAATGTAAAGAAACTTATGAAAATGACAAGGAAACTTAAAAATGATAATAATATGCTTACTAGTGCAAGTGAAGAGGTGCTAGTAACAAGGTTATACCTAAATACTCTAGATTTTTATTTCAAAATCTAAGAAAGAGTATACACTAGATTGATAAATACTTGTCTAGAAAAATTTTTGATGCTTCCTTCCTATGTTTCTTGTGGCTGCCGGTTTGCAAGAGAGAAAGAGAGGTTGGATATTTTTTTACACTATGGATAATACTTGTGTGTGTATAATGTTTAATATAACATATGTGTATAAGTTAGAAGATATTTCACAAATTTTTGTGTTGAGTCATTGTGTTGGTCGACAACATAAAGAAAGAAAATAAATGACTTGGTGAAATTTGTTTAATTTAGTATATAAGTGTAGTAGTAAAAGTGTAGTTGTGTGAAAGACTTAATATTAAATGGTAAGTTGTAGCATTTGTAAATATTTAGGGTAGCGTTGAATAAAAATAAATTTTCACGGGTCAAGTTAAAATATTTTAGGTCATAAAAATTATAAAAATACATTCCTTGCAAAATTTGAGTGATATAATAATAATCGTGTCGAATTTAAGAAAAACGTCGTAATTATATAAATACAACAATTTAGTTACAAAATAAATTTAAAACACTAGGTAAACTCATAATATTATTTTATAAACTTAATATGAGTATAAAAATATATCGGGATCATTTTTGAAAGTAACGGATTAAATATACAAAATAAAACTCACGCGATAAAGATTATTAAACATAAAAATTACGCGTTGCAAGTGAAAATGGAATGTCGTGAATGAACTAATGAGATGCAAATGATGTCAATGAAATGTAGACTAATCTTAGTCCATATGAAATGTACGTGATGTTATGATCATGAATTCGCCGCTAAACCTTTAAGGTTACGCAATTTGCAACAAATAAACCAAGTTTACTAAAATGTTGAAATAATGAGACATGAGCGTGTAGAAATGACACGAAAGTACGGGTTATCACATTCGCCCATCAAAAAGGAATTCAGTCCACGAATTCAATCGTTATTAGGTCTAACGGTGTCGGTGAAAAGATGAGGATACTTGCGTCGCATCTGGTCTTCCGTTCCCAAGTAAACTCGGGACCTCGTCGAAATTCCAACGAACTTTCACAATCGAATACGACTCTGTTTCAACTGTTTGACCTCGCGGTCCATGATTTCTCTGAGTTCCTCCACAAAATTGAGTTTGTCGTCAAGTGAACTTCGTCTAATGGAATAACGGCGATTCATCCGAAGACACTTCTTGAGTTTGAAACGTGAAGCGTGTTGTGTACATGACTAAGTTACGTGGAAGATCAAGTCGATAAGCTACGGACCAACTCGTCTCAAAATCTTGAATGGTCCAATGTATCTCGGGTTTAACTTTCCACGCTTTCCAAAGCGTACCACGCCCTTCAAGGCGATACTTTCAACATGACTTTGTCGCCCACTTGAAATTCCAAGTCCTTGCGTCTAACATCCGCATAACTTTTACGTCGACTCCTTGCGGTTCTAAGTCGATCACAATTTGAACAATCTTTTCCGTGGTTTCCGTACCATTTACGGACGATAAGTTGTGCATCTCCTACTTGACCCAACAAGCGGTGATCGGCACTTTCGACCATAGAGTGCCTCGAATGGTGCCATCTTTATACTGGTGTGATAACTGTTGTTGTATGAGAATTCTATCAATGGCAAATGGTTAGCCCAACCATTTCCAAAATCAATTACACATGCTCTCAGCATATCTTCTAATGTTTGAATGGTCCTTTCACTTTGACCGTCGGTTTGTGGGTGATATGCTGTGCTCATCTCTAATCTGGTTCCGAACGAATCTTGCAATGAATTCCAGAAATTTGAAGTGAATCGACTATCTCTGTCGGAAATGATGGAAATTGGTGCTCCGTGCCTCGAGACTATTTCTTTGACATAAAGTCTAGTGAGTTGCTCCATGGAATAAGTCTCTCTAATCGGTATGAAATGAGCTGACTTGGTAAGGCGATCAACAATTACCCAAATAGCGTCGTAACCTCCGATGTCTTAGGAAGTTTCGTAACAAAGTCCATCGTAATCGTTCCCATTTCCATTGAGGAATTTCCGGTTGTTGGAGTAAACACGAAGGCACGGTATTCGACTTTTACCTTAGCAGGTAAGACATTTGCTAACGTCGTGGCAATTTCCGCTTTCATGTTCGGCCACCAATAAAGCTTCTTAAGATCTTGATACATCTTATCCGATCACGGTGAATAGAATACTTTGACTTATCGACTCATGCATAATCAATTCTCGTATTCCGCCATACAATGGAACCACATTCTATCCTTAAAACATAATACTCCATCGCTCTCTTCACAAAACCATTTGCGCTTTCGGGCATACCATAAAGCTTTTCACTTGGTGGTTTTCCTCCTTAAGTGCCTCGACTTGTGCTTCATGGATTTTCGATGGTAAAGGAGAAATAATCGTCATTCAATGATCGAACTCTTAAAGGTTTAGGCCTTTCTTTCCGACTAAGAGCATCGGCCACAACATTGGCTTTTCCGGGTGATACTTGATTTCACAATCATAGTCATTGAGTAATTCCAACCAACGACGTTGCCTCATATTAAGTTCCTTCGATCAAGAATATATTGCAAACTCTTGTGGTCGGTAAACACTTTGTGCACTTTGTACCATAGAGATAGTGTCTCCAAATCTTGAGCGCAAAACTACGGCTCCTAACTCGAGATCATGAGTGGTGTAATTCTTCTCATGAGTCTTAAGTTGTCGAGAAGCATCTGTAATCACCTTCTCATTTTGCATTAAAACAGCCCCAAGTCCTTTGTGCGAAGCATCACAATATACAACAAAATTCTCAATTCCTTGGGTAGTGCCAAAATTGGCGCTACAAAGCTTTGCTTCAACAATGAAAAGCAACTTCTTGTTTCTTTCCCCACTCGTACTTCTTGTTTTACGAGTCAACTTGGTTAAAGGTCTTGCTATCTTTGAAAAACCTTGATGAACCTTCGATAATACCCGCTAGTCCTAGAAATTGTCGAATTTCCGTAGGATTTGTTGGAGTAGCCCAATCTTTCACGGCTTCAATCTTTGCGGGATCAACTTGTAGTCCTTGTTTATCAATGGCGTGACCAAGAAATTGCACTTTGTGGTTCCAAAATCACACTTGAATATTTGGCATACAACTTCTCATTTTGAGTAGCCTTAAAATCGTCCTTAAATGCTCTTCGTGCTCCTTTTTGCTCTTTGAGTAGATCAAGATGTCGTCGATGAACACTATCACAAACTTGTCCAAATCGACACAAACTCTATTCATGAGATCCATGAATACCGCGGTGCATTAGTCACTCAAGCGGCATCACTTGAAACTCGTAATGACCGTGGCGTGTTCTAAGCGCTGTTTTGAATATCCTCTTCCGAACTCGAAGGCGATGATAACCGACCGAGATCAATCTTAGAATAGATACTAGAACCTTGCAAGCGATCGAATAAATCGTCAATTACGGGAGTGGATAGCGATTCTTCACCGTTAACTTGTTCAATTCTCGATAATCTATGCACATTCGGAAGGATCCATCCTTCTTCTTCACAAACAAGACCGGTGCTCCCAGGCGAGGAACTCGGCCTAATGAATCCTTTGTCTAGAAGCTCTTGCAATTGATTAGACAACTCTTGCATTTCGGATGGTGCTAGGCAGTGCGGTGCTCGCGCTTGATCGGTGCGACTCGGGCACTAAGTCAATTTGAAATTCCACTTGGCGTGCGGTGGAAGTCCCGGTAAATCCTCGGGAAAAACTTCAGAAAATTCACGGACAATAGGTACATCTTCAAGTCGCTTCTCCTCCGACTTTTTCTCGGTTACTTGGGCTAAGAAAACAAGACAACCTTTCTTAATGTACTTCTCCGTTTTGATACTCGATATGATACTAATTCTTGTTCCACTTCGTTCCCCACGAATAATCAAAGTTTCGCCATTATAGGGAAGATGAACAACTTTCTCATCACAAATGATCTTGCGCGATGCTTAGATAACCGATCCATGCCTATGGCGACGTCAAAACTACCAAGCTCTACGGGCATGAGGTCTATGTTGAAGGATGATTAAGAAAATTGAATGTGCGACCCGCGGACAATGGTGTTGGTGCTAACTAAATTACCATTAGCTAATTCGACAATGTATGATGTATCTAAGGTGGTTGGTTTAATGTTGAGCAAAGGTGCAAATGCATTGGACACAAAACTTTTATCGGCACCGAATCAAATAAAGCGAAGCGTAACGATTATTGAGAAGGAACGTACCCGTAATGACATTCGGGTCCTCCCTATTTTCTCCGCCTCCAATGACGTAAACCCTTCCTTGTGCCGTACCTCCTTGATTCGGATTTGCTTGATTCTTTCCCTTCTTACAATCAGATTTGTAGTGTCCACGTTCCCATAACCAAAACATGTAACTTGTGGCGACTTGCAATCCATAGTTCGGTGACCAACTTTCTTGCAATTTTCACATGGATCGGGACATCGACCGGATTGTGGTGACTCAAACACCTATTACACTTGGCAAAACCCCGTATACCTTTTCCTTCCTTTTGACCCGCGACATAAACCTTAGCAACCTCTTGCCTTTTGGGCGGTTGTTGAGTAACATTCCTACCCTTGTGTTATCCCATTGTTGCGCTTGTTATTGTTGTTGTAGTTGCCTCGGTTATTGTTGTTGAAAGCGGTTGTTGGGGTTGTTGTTTGGTTAGTAGTGGTGTACTTGCCTCGCTTCACCACTTGTGCCATCAACTTTTGAGTAACTCGAATAGCTTCCTCGATTGATTGTGGATCAAAGATGTCACATCTCCTTGAATCACTTGGAAGTCCTCCAATAAAAGCCTCTAGCAACTTTTCATTATCCGATACCATTGGCGGGCATAATGCGGCTAATTCACGGAATCTCCGAATATGCGTGTCAATGTCATACCCAATCGTGACCAATTCATAGAACTCCGTCTCTAACTTTTTGATTTACGTTGGGGACAAAACTTCTTAGTCACCAAGCCTTTAAATTCCTCCACGTAAGCTTAAAAGCATTCTCCATACCAATCGGTTGCGCGTATGAATTCCACCATGATAACGCTCCATCGAGCAAAGTGCTCGTAGCATACTTAACCTTCTTGTCATCCGGACGGTTACAAAGCAAAATACCGACTCAACTTTTCAAACCATCTAACCATTCTTTGTTGCTCCTCGGTACCTCGAAACTTAGTGGGTTCGGCACCTTTGAAATCTTTGTATGAACATTTCTTAACCCCGATCCTCCGGCATTACCGATTCTGTGACTAATCTTGCGGCTTCGGACGGCCATGCGGCAGGCGGCGGAAGGCGATATTTGTTTCTCTTTCGACTCTAAGTGCATTAGCAATGCTATCGTTCACTAATTTTTGAATTCTTGCTTGAGTCATCTCAGCTGTAGCTTTCTTGATGCCATAACTCTTCAAAATCACAAGATGAAACAATCATGAGAACTCGTAAGTAGAAACAACCATCATACAAATATATCCACAACCACAACATGCATAAAGATAAACGGAATCACAACGGAACAATAATGAAATATCACAAATATAATCACAACACACGTGGATAATATACATGAAAATTTCGGCCTACATGGACCGATATCATAGATAATAATAACCATTCCTACATAGTAGAGTCACTACTTGATAATTTGTTTGTACAACAACCAAAATACAACAAGTTCTTTAAACTACGTCACACACCTTGTGACTAGGATAATAATAGTCAAAACTATACAATGACAAAAGTCTACATAAGGCACCTCATGGTGCTCCGCCTGCCCTATCCTGGAGATCACGAACCTGAATAACCAAACTATCAATCAAACTCCTCATCTCATCCATCTGACCCTCCAATGTAACAATACGCTCACGAGCTAAAACTAACTCCTGTGAATGACTCTGTAACTCATCACGTGCCATATCAGTCCTGTCAAACAGCTCAGGCATCTCCTGCCTCAACTCCGTGATGTGCTCCCTATCCTCAATCTGTCGGTGCTGAAGACCCTGAAACTCTAAGTCAATACTAACCCTGCCTAATATCAAACCCTCGACCTCCTCGGCGATGGGCTCGATCCTATCAACTGACAACTCCTCCAACTGTCGAGTCAAACTATCAATCATAGCTGCTTTGTGCATCGACACGGGCACCTAATGCCTCGTGGAAGGGCGTCGTGTAGCGGTGCTCTAGAACTCTCGCCTAACTCAAATCTAGCGGGCGGCTCGGGTTCGATGGTAGTGTAGGGATATCGAAGCGTGCACGCTTTTGGGCGGCAAGTCCGATCTTGGTGCGGGATCTCTAAGAAAATCGGCGATGATGGTGATGATGGTGGTAGTGGTCTTGGTGGTGGTGATGGTGCGAGCAACGGGTTATGAATTGGGCTAACGTGAGGTGTAGGTGCGACTTCACCCTCCTCGAAGGTTCGGTCTCGGTGTCGGTCATGATCGGTGGAAAGGCTGCGGTGGATCCGATAGAAGATACAATCTCGGTGGAATGTGATGGATCATCATCCGATGATATGGTAATAGGGTGAGAATCGAAGACATATCTGTGACAACCGATATGAAACAAAAGTAAATAATCTCGAACAAAGTGTAAGTGAATCCGCATGAAAAATGAATATGTACTATGATGAAATGCTATGATAATGTAGCTATAGTCTAGAGTCAATGATGCAACCTAGTTCTCTATAAGCGTAGCTCGGTACCAATCATCACACCCCAATTTACATTTTGCGTGGAATGGAATTCACAGGGGCATTGATCGTCATAGCACCACATCACAGTTATATTGAGCGACCTAAAGTGTCGTTTAAAAACACATCGTTGGATATATCATAAAAACATAATCAGTACAACATCGGTCCCAAAAGGTTTAACAAGTTTAAGAAAATACAAATATGTTACAAATCAAACGATGTTTTGAAAGAAAGAGCCATAATGTACATAATGTAAGTCGGCTTGCGACTCAAAATATAGGTCCCTAACCATGTCATGATCACGAATGCCTCGATTACGAAAATACATTGCTAAAAGGTCAACAATAATGTTGGTGAGAAATCATAGGTTTATGTAAATGTTTTATACGACTACACAAGTATAGATCGGGCATGACAATCAAGTCACATAAAAATAATGTTACAATTGCTCTAAGTCCATGACACGAAACTAGACAAATCATAATGTATGCCCTGCAGTGTTTGCCGAGACAACTCCGTAATGTTATAAAATGAAATGCATCCGTATGACTAGTTGGGATTCACCAACCCGGATGGAGGAGTCACCTCGATAGATCTATCCACTCATCCTCGCTTCAAAATTAACGGTTCATGTTCGGGTAATGGGAATGGGGACTTTCAATTGGCAAATCGGTAACTTAAGCAATGTAATGAATTTAATGTACTTGGTATCGTAATAAAATGTTGTGCAATGTATTCTCCCGTAAGTTTGAAAATAATTAAAAGCATGCAGCGGGGCTATGAAAACTCACTTGGATAAAGCGGAAATAACGGCAATAGTGAGTACATCGAGGTTTATAATGATCGTCAACGAGACCTATTACGAATGATATGATATGTCATGAGTTGCAATGTAATGTTATGATATGCATGCACTACGTATGTGATTCATACCATTTACGGGTTTTGAAAATATTACTCGTTGACGAAAAATACTCTTTTGACGTCTTAACCCTTCAAAATGACTTTACATGTTTTACGTCAAAATGTCATCCTACAATGGTTTTATAATGATTTTGGTGAAATTACCATTTTCGTCGCAAAACAATGTCGCCGGAATTTTATTGAAATTAACAAAATGGCTCGGAAAAGTGGTCGTAAAGCGGTGTCGTCGATCGTTAGAGAACGAACTCGATGGTTTTGGAAAGTTTGTATCGATATCTAAAGTTTCAGTTCAGGAGTTTTCGTTCAAAAGGTCTCGATCATAAAGATATCCAAGGCTAAAGATGGTGGTTTTGTGAATTGTGTGCGGAAAATGAGTTTCGACCAACTTTGAACATCCGTAATTAAATCACTATAACTCCGCTTGACAAGCGGCTTTTGGTTTGGAAAATATGGCCGATGAACTTGATTTTACTAGAAGACACTTTGTTATAAAAGTTTTGCATCATGGGTAAAAGCGCGCAAACATGGACGATAGAGCTAATGAAATACTTGTTACGTCAAAATAATATAATTTTGAGAAATTAATATTTACGGCAACTTTATGAAAGCGGCCATATATTTGTCGTTTTAACTCCGTTTTCTCGTAAAATATGTCCTTAGCCGTATCGAAGTAAACTAATATATTTTGAGAAGTCGGAATAATTTGTGAAGCTTAAGGCTCGTTTTGACCGAAATCACAAAAACAACAAGCTGAGTTTTTCAGAAAAATGTCCGTTTTCGTCGTCAAACTTTAAAAATTCACCACGGCCGTTATAACTCCGTTTTATCCGTTCAAAGGCCACGGATTCGTTTTAAAGTATATTTTCTAAAATCAAGACCAAAGGGTCGTACCATCAGTGGGTTTTCAGAATTTCATTTTAAGGACAGAATACAAAATATAGTTTACGAAAATAGTTTTCTCGGACAAAACCTATTCTAATCCCTTCAAATCAACTCCAAAGCTAATCTAATCCTACCATACACCTTCTTAGGGTGCCATGGGTTCCTAATCACCATCAAGACCAAAGATTACCATGGGAATAATTATAGGATGACTATAAATATAAATATAACTCTAAAATCAAGAAATAAATGGTATAAACTACATAGCATGCATATAAGCTCCAAAAATGTAAAGAAACTTATGAAAATGACAAGGAAACTTAAAAATGATAATAATATGCTTACTAGTGCAAGTGAAGAGGTGCTAGTAACAAGGTTATACCTAAATACTCTAGATTTTTATTTCAAAATCTAAGAAAGAGTATACACTAGATTGTTAAATACTTGTCTAGAAAAATTTTTGATGCTTCCTTCCTATGTTTCTTGTGGCTGCCGGTTTGCAAGAGAGAAAAGAGGTTGGATATTTTTTTTTTACACTATGGATAATACTTGTGTGTGTATAATGTTTAATATAACATATGTGTATAAGTTAGAAGATATTTCACAAATTTTTGTGTTGAGTCATTGTGTTGGTCGACAACATAAAGAAAGAAAATAAATGACTTGGTGAAATTTGTTTAATTTAGTATATAAGTGTAGTAGTAAAAGTGTAGTTGTGTGAAAGACTTAATATTAAATGGTAAGTTGTAGCATTTGTAAATATTTAGGGTAGCGTTGAATAAAAATAAATTTTCACGGGTCAAGTTAAAATATTTTAGGTCATAAAATTATAAAATACATTCCTTGCAAAATTTGAGTGATATAATAATAATCGTGTCGAATTTAAGAAAAGCGTCGTAATTATATAAATACAACAATTTAGTTACAAAATAAATTTAAAACACTAGGTAAACTCATAATATTATTTTATAAACTTAATATGAGTATAAAATATATCGGGATCATTTTGAAAGTAACGGATTAAATATACAAAATAAAACTCACGCGATAAAGATTATTAAACATAAAAATTACGCGTTGCAAGTGAAAATGGAATGTCATGAATGAACTAATGAGATGCAAATGATGTCAATGAAATGTAGACTAATCTTAGTCCATATGATCAAATCGCCGCTAAACCGATTTGATGTTATGATCATGAATTACGGGTTATCACATATTCCTATAAAACAAATGCATATAATTCATACTTGGCTTGATGTGCCATCACAGTTGGTTACTACAATTCCTATAGAACAAATGCATATAATGCATACATCGTGTGATATATTTGTGAAGTACATTGTTATCGAAATGAATTTTGACATACTAAAGCTAAATATCTTGACTGATTAACATTGGTACAAGGTAATTATTTCTCTTGATTATTTTAGTGGTTGTTCGGTATTTCTTATAGAACTGCTTATAGGGAAATTGCTTATTAGAACGTACTTTGAAGGGTTGTTTTGGAGTGCTTATCTATACAACTTATGGGGGTCGTTTTGAAATTCATGTTATTGTTTCGGATTCTCATTTAACTTGCGGGTGGTTTGGGATTTCTTATTAGAATGACCACTTTTTAGAAGGTCAAACAACCCTTGAAAATCATACTCTATATAGGAATAGGTTGATTTTGGAGGTCTTATATTTAAAACGAGTTAACACTACACAACATAAAACTAAAACAGGTTAAAAGCAATTTATTCATTTTTTCTAAGATTGACAAAAGAGTTTTTTGGTTCAACCCAACCATACTACAAATTGATTTGTTTTAACCCGTTTCCTATTCTGTTGATATGGCCACTTCTAATAAAATTTATGAATTTCTATAGGTTATGTGTTGGGTCTGTTAGAAGCGGAAAAAAGGGTACAGTTGCTACGAACCTTCATTGAAAATCTACTTTTAATGGTGTTCGCATTAATAATTGACATCCTTAAGGACATCATTTAGATTAGGTTGATATGGAAAGATATGTTCCCACTGTATCGACACAAATATGCTCAAGAAAAACATTAACGTTTTCAAAATAGACAAGTGTCATTTTATAACCATCTTGAAATTTATATTGCCTCAATGTTAAAATTGAAAGTTGATTTATATACTTTATGTACCGGAATACAAATCAAAGCGTGTGAATTCGATACCTCTAACATGTGTATCTTTACCTGACTCAATTTAAAAAGGTGTGGATCACCGCTATTGTGGATAAATGATGTACACTTTCTAACCATTTTTTACCACCCTTCTTTCGCTATAGAAAAATATGCCAATAATATTTATAAGTCAAGTTTTACTTCAATTGCGATACCGAATAATTTACTACATATATTGAATTGAAGATAGAAGCTAATATAGCATACCCTTTTTATTAGAAAGTCAAGTACAACTTTATACACTACTATAACACTAATAGAGAATATGGTAAGTAAGAAAGAATTTATATGCATAATTCAGTTGAAATAGCAGATAGGTATGAAGTAGTGTTAGAGCTAAGTTTCATTTTATTGGCTCACAAGATCGCAAGAATATGCGACTTGCTTATGAATTGATCAACGATTTGAATCCTTGTTATTAAAGGTAAATACTCAAATTCTATTGGCCATTTAATTGAATTGTTTTATTATTTGTGCTTGAATTGGAATGAAACGAAATTACTATGTACATGTCAGATTTGTTAATTTCTAATGAGGCTTAGCATAAGACGAAATCGTACAGCTGCTCGAGGTAAGTGGTCTCATTATTTTTTATGTGGTTAGACTATTGCGTATTAATATAGAAGATAATTTCAGCTATACCAACCCTTTCCAATATGCTGTTAATTGTTACAGGTATTAATAAATTGCGAGGGTCTTTTTAGGTCACTTACTGATATATCTGCAAATAAGGGCATTTTCTTTAAGCAAACAGTGGTAAAGTTAGCTGCGGGTGTCCTGTAGCTGAAACTAATATTGACACAAGTTCGACATCAAATGGTACGCAACATGGTTTTATTTCTGATAATACTAAAACCAGTATATGTACACGTAAGTAGACTATCTATTTCATGGTTCAGTTTTAAATATATAATAACAACTGTTTTTATTCTTACTATTTCATATATGATCCAGTGAATAACCATGATGCGGCACTAAGTTTCAATAACACCGACGGTAGCTGTATACATGTATCAATAATATGGAAGGAAAGTTACCTATGGTTTGTAACAACCAATTATTGATCTAAGCCCCATAAATGTCGTTTCCATTGGTCGACAATACCAATGCATATACACATGATTTAGTTGCCACTAATATCCAATCAGGCATCATGTCAGCAGTTTCGCCATTGATACAACCAATTGGTCATACATCAGACGGTTCATGTATGCACGGGTTACACCAGCCCCAATTCAAGGTAAGAAACTAATTAACTAATGAATTAAAATGCATTAATTATTATATACGATATTCATTTTGGTTTGAGACATGCATTTAGGCTGGAATTTTTTATGTTTATTTATTTATGGCTATTCATTGTATATATGGGTGCACGCAATTCGTGGAATTCCTCTTTTCTGCAAGGATAACCTGCACATATTCTTAAGTTTGTTGTCATTCTTGCTAAACTTCTCTTAGCTGATAAATATGTTTTCTATGGTTTTCTTTAGAGTCTTTCCCCATACCCCGCCCCGACGAAGTTGGGTATGTTGTTGTTGTTGCTTTAGAGTCATCCACCATAGAAGTTGGATAAGAAATATACATTACTTACATAGGTTGTATCCCTCCTGTTAACCAAGAAAAGCTCTTCGTTCTTGGCTTTGATGTTTATCGCTTTCTTTTTCACTACCAAGAAAACCGATATGTATGCATGTTTTTACTTCATACATTAGCAAATGTCACTCATGCACTTACGTTTGAGTATCATTGTTTGGAATTTTCTTATTATTAGTTACTTTTGTATCCAGACGTACCGGATAAAAATCTCCATGGACATCTATTAATTACTGGATATAACTTTATCTTCTGGTTTGCAAGTAAGATTGAGACGGTAGCTTTGACTAACTTTGATACCCAGTTGTTACAAATTATATTGGAAACGGCATCCCAATTGTAAGCAATCGGGTAATTAAGTGTAATACTCACGGTTCCATATTTATATCTTTTTCTGAGATCTGGTTTAAATGCAGCGTTACTATGTGTTTGCTACTGTTACCAGGTTCAACGTTCACTTGTGGACATGCGACATCAACAAAGAATGGAGTCAAAACTGTAGCGTATGTCTCTCTCTTTCTGGCAAGCGCTCGCGCGAACACACACTTAATCATGCTTATAAGTTATTACAAATTATTTTTTGGCAGCTATGGAACAGTAATGGTCGTACTATCATCTGAGAAGTTCTTAGATACCAACTTGTCAATCCCTTTTGTCGGACCTCCACTTAACACTCCTTCGCTTCAGAAATATAATGGGTATGTTAACTTCTCAAATATTATATTAAAAAAAATCACTGCATAAAAACATTATAGTGAATAAGTAAAAAATGTTAAGGCCCACTATATGGAAGCACAATTGTGGCTGCTGTAAATTTGAGGGATAAAGCTTATTTTCTTATTTTGACTCCTTGATCAAGGTTAATACATGCTACCGCACACGCAAATAGATTTGTTAGTATGTAAGGAGAGTAAATAACAGTCACAATAAAGGTGGAAAAATGGGCGGGCTGGGTAAATGTTTGAAACATGCCATGGTTTGGTATCCTGGAACATCACTTTTCAAAAACTTTTAACATTATATTCACCCATAAACCCTCAAACCTGTTAAATATTCGATTTATGTTTGTGAGCTTACCATCAAAATGTTGACCAGTGTTGACCTTTTTTATATGGTGCCGACTAAATGCTTACTTCATATCAATGTTAAACTTTACCTTAAACCGGAACTTTAACACGGATTGCGGTTTTTTGTGTGTGATGAAATTGTAGATAGTTACCTGAGGTATTAATACAAATAGGTCAAAACAGATCAAGTGGTTAATGTAGAAGCTTTTTTTAGTCATAATCAATGCATACATTACTTCTTAGACTTTTAGATGAAAAAAGTGCTTAATGGGTCAACCTTTACTGACGGGCTAGACCCATTAAACTATGCACCCAACCTGGGCATCTGTACTTATCTACATTTAGATTACTTTTATCAAACCTATTACTTTACTATTATACTAAATCTTCATATTAATGTAATCTATTTTCTTTCAATACATTTTCAACATGAAGATGTACAGGCATTAGAGAAATATATTGCAAGATTAACATTTTGAGGTATGAGGTATCTCAGTTAGCTCCTGTTACTCATCTTTGAAGTCTTCAAATTAGAAGTACAAAAGACAATATTAGATTTTAAGCAAGAAAAATATAATATTGAATAATGAGAGGCATGTAAATAATCACACAACTTGATAGTTTCTGCGGCCAACCTAAAGGAAGCGTGTCTAAATCTAAGCGACATAAGGTATGCTTTATGCAATTTTCGTGTCACTTTATTGTCAAGTATTCTACTAAGCTATAATATTGTTTTATTCTTTTTATTTTTTATTTTTTTAGCAAAATATCCTGATAAGCTTTTTTATTGAAAGTTATGCTGAACAAAGCTTTTCAAATGGTTATTTAGTAGCAAAAATGCGACTTCAAAGAATTCTACTAAGCTACAATAAAAAATACAAAATCAGAGGTACACTATATCTTCACTCTCTTAGATCTAGGCTCCTTAAAGTAAGGGTGGTTTGAATGTGCATTTTGAAATTGACTACATAATACTGGAAATCAGTAACAGATAGTTGTTTTTGGTTATGCTTTTGTTGTTTAAAGCTGTTATAATGTTTAAGTGGTTGACAAATTTTAATGTGTTGCGAGATAAGAATATACCCGGAACCTAACTTACATTGTTTATGAAAACGTGTTCCAAAATTTATATTTAAACATCTGAATGAAAAGCTAACTGATAAACCCATTCATGCTTATCTATGTTACAGGATGGTGGTTGTGCCTGGAAATATATTTGAATTGTCTATTCTGTGCAAATGATTCTTCTCATCTTGATGCATTTGTTCAAAGCAAAAGCCAGTGAAAAATTGTAGGTCACACCCTGAAAAAAATTGTAATTGTTGATCACCATGTTTGTTTTCTTAAGGGGTTAGATCTATGTTTTGGTCGATATGACACCATTGAGCACATAGTTGGTGATGGTACCCCTTTCGTGTGGACTCGAAATGACTATTACAACACCAGGTGATTCATCTTTTCTTTTTGTAGCCTGGAGGTGGCAATATTGACCCCTTTACATATGAGTGGGTTGCTTTTTTTAATTTTTATTTTTTATATATCTACCGTTTCGAAATGATATAAGAAATTGGTGAAAAAAATTCATCAAATGTTGTGAAAATGTATATATAATGCAAATTGCCTTTTTTTAATCCTTAAAAAACTATATAACTTTTGAGATAACGTAATGTCTGTAATCATATATGACATATCACATTACATTTTAGAAACTCATACACAACATATATTACTTGGAACTTTTCTAAAACATATAAGATTTTCATATATTTAGCAAACATTGATCTGAACATATTAAAGAATCATGTGTACGGTGGATAGTTTATTCATAGTACCATCAATCTAAACAAAGTACACCTCAATGAGCTAAGGATAAAATTATTTGTGGAGCATGTTATTGACCAAAGATGAAAAGAAACTTTTACCCGTTTTTACTATTCATTTCAATTTTTTTTGACAACCTGATAACAAGGGTGGATAGAATGAGATAAAAAAAAGCATGTGTATTATATTTATTGATTAACATGTGTTTTAAAGTTTTCTAAATTTTTTAACTGGAATTACTTTCTATGTAGGTGATGCGGATCACGAGCCCCAAATATCTCACCGAGAGAAAAATATACTTAGCAAGAAACATCATCCAAGCACATTCTTATTGCAAGTTTTTTCAAGTGGGGGAGACACTTTGCATTTTATTCGTCATTGTGTTTGACAAGGAAATATGGTGTGTAACAATGTTTGCAAGAAGCAAAACTCATGTCGGACGCAACTTCTTTTTGTATAATTTTGCGCAATGTATTAGTTTGGTTATTTTATCAACACACGTACTGATTTACTATTTTACTGGAATTTATTTTCACATTTAAGTATGATATACAAGTATAAACTTAAATTTTGAACCTCCCATATATGTTGTATACGTCATCAATGCCACGTAAATGCCACCAGTTAGTTTCAAAAATGAGGAGTATGACGTATGACGTCATCAATGAGGGTAACGGAGCAATTACATGTAAGCAGTTAGTTTTAAAAAAATAGGAGTATGAGGAGTATGATGTATGACGCTATATCAAATAGTTTCAAATTACAACAGTTAGTTTCAAAAATGAGGAGTAATACCTTCATATACATGGAATTTTCAATGTTATGCATTTATTTGAAACTAACTGCTTACGATAGTAAAAAAAATGAATGATAAGGACTAACAAAAGAACCCTTATAAGTTTTTTTTTGGGTAAAGGGTTTCCCCGGTAAATATTATTACGCCAAAAAACAATGAAGTACAAAGGATGAGAGTGAGTCTCTCATCTCAGTCTATAAGGACACTTACATGCTAAACAGCAAAAAACCAAACAACTATATAAGAATGGCAGGCCATTCTTATAACTAACATAATTAAAACATACTACCTATGACGACCCTTGAGACGAACATCATACCCAAACGGCATGTGCTCATAACCATCATAAGACTCCAAATCATCCAGAAATCCAGCACCAGGTAGATACTCGGGCATGCAAACTTCATCATCATCCTCCAAGGATGAACACCCCTGATGTGTAGAAATACCATGAGTACCAGCAAATTGCTTCCACAAGCTACCCTTGCCACTATCCACATGTACATCACTAGTAGAGACATCATGCTCCAAACTATGTACCTGTACCTTCCCCACTCTTGGACAATCATCACCCTTTAACATACTAGAAGAATCACCATTCGAGTCATCTTTAGAAGGCTGATCTAACGGAGCAGTATCCAAAGTACTAGGCGTATCAATGGCATTCTTCTTATTAGCAGGTTTAGAAACAGGTTTATACACAACACTAGGCTTTGGTTTGAAAGACCTAGGCCTATGGTTGGCTTTAGCATCCATATTTCCAACCTTATCCGAGTGAACTCCCCGAGTAGCACCAATATCCTGTTTAGTCGACCCCGAACCACACGTAGCCTGTCTTCTCCTAAGAGGACAAGAATCATCCTCATGGTTAAAAACATTACATTTAGAGCATCGAGATGGCCACCATTCGTATTCGACTGCAAGAACTTTCATATAATGACCCTTACCCATAGGCAAAGGTATAGCAACATCAATTGACTCCAAAACAGCCTTCTCAGCAGATAATTCGATTAGAACCCGTGCATAAGAATAATGACCCCAGGGATTACGACACATAGCACTAGTACCTTCATCCATTCTTATAACACGACCAAGTTGTTGTGCAATCAAACTAACACCGGCTTCAGAATACGTAATTGCAGGTACATTATGAATTAGAACCCATACCGGTACCTTAGTAATCTTCTCCCTCTCCAACTGTGTATTAGGAACCCAAGTCTTCAAGAACATAGGATTCGACTTAATAAACCAAGGACCACCCTCAAGCACCTTATTCATACCCACTTGAGTCTTAAATTTAAAAAGGAAGAACTCATTATGCATCATTACACACTCGAAGCCAAACTTACCCCACGCATGCTTAACATAATTAGCAATAATAGGAAAAGCTAATCGTTGCCCAAGGAAATAGCCGCATATCGTATTATCAAAATTAGATCGCATGTCATCAACAGTGACTAAGGAATAACAACATTAGCACCTCAATCTTACACCCATCATCTAGTCTATCACCACAATCCATAGATGCACCACCAACAAGAACCCACCTAATTAGTATTCACATGATCAACCGATTGTAGACTAGAAGAACTTACACTACCACGTATAGCAATGTTTGGATCCGCAACACCAGGAGTAACACTTGGTTTCAAAGACCAAGTCCCATGATTATTAGGAAGAGCAAAACTCCCCGTCATACTACCCAAACCCGCACCTTTCAATATAGATTTCAGTGGCTGCTTCTCGTTAACCAAGACCTTACCGTCAATATTGTTAACCTTCGCAGCCAATCCACCAGCCTTGGAAGGCTTCTTGCTATTCAAAAACCCCGATTCCATCTCTCTTTCAACCCACTTACACAATAATGACTTGCAACAAACCACCAATCCCGTATGATAACAAACAAACCCGAAACCAGGTTACAAGCAAACAATAACGCAGCCAGATATAAAAACTAAACCCACAAGGAATTTAGAGTTTCGTGAAGTTCCAGGAAGCCCACACCAAATCATAATAATCAAAAGATACAGCGTTGATGACCAGCAAACCCTAATGCGCACAGTAAAAAAAATGAAACCCTAAGGGATTTTCGTTATCAGAATAAACAACAAACCACTATGCAGCAATAGGAGGATGATCGACCTAATAATAGAAGCAGGAAAAACCGACTTAGATTGATAGATGGTAAGGTGCGATCAAAACCAAAGCGACTAAACCCTAACCAGTGATTTACCTAAAAAAACCTATAATCCGAAAAAAACAAGTAGCAAATTAAACAACCTAATGATAACCAGGAAGATTAAACACAAGGATCTTCACTTTGATACTCGAATTAATGGAAGCAGGAGGATGTAGATAAAAAATGATTTAAGATTAGGGTTAGGGAAAAAATCGCCAGAGAGGAGAGAAACTTTTAGGTTTTTTTTTTTGGAGCTAAGAACCCTTATAAGTTAAGGTCTTCTGTAACAGTTTATCGAATACCTGCATAGCCACTGAACAGTTACATGTACAGAAGGAACAATGTATTAAGGAGCAAGTTGAAAGCAAAGACAATTATTAATCAACTCTATGTCATTATTATTTATTCTTTATTTATTATATTATCTTACAACTCTCATTCACTGATATGGAAGCGAATATCCAGTGCCACCAATTTCATTTGAAACAACATCCGCTGCAAAACTAATCGATCAAAAACAAAAGTAAGTTTTCTCTTCTTATATGTAATATTCTTACTCCCTCGGTGTCAAAATTATTGTCACATGCGAACACTAATTTATGGACGGAGGCTGTAAGTTGTTCACCTTTTATTGACTTGTTAATTGAAAAGTGAGGCTCCATCGATACAATGAGAAACTCCTATAGCACCCGATGAAGAAATGTAAGTATTTTTATAATTCCGTAAGCTGTTATGTTTTTGTTTCATTAGGATCGATGATGCTTATTGCATAGCCGATAAAACCTACTGTACATGATTCCAGTTATTCCAACATTTTAGGTGTTAACGTAGTGATATTGGTCCCCAACAATAATTAAATTTTAGAATTAATGTTGAACGTATATATGATGTTGAATTACAATACAGAAGATAACAATTTCTAAATCATTAGAATGTCCAGATATCACCATATAATCAACACGTTCACAAGTCACAACATTAATCGAATTGTAGCTAACCTTACCACACAAGGACAAAATTCAAATTGCCTTTGTCGGGCTCTAGCTCTTTACTTTTCTTCGTCAGATTTTGATGTGTAACAGTAGGGACAAGTAACACCGTATTCCCACTCTGGTGATTCCATGTCACATCGCTCACTGGTTTCTTGCAGCCATAGCAAAGTTTGAAGTTTCCAGGGACCAGCCCGGGTTGAGACTCGCTTGTCAAAAACAAAGCACTCACCTTCCCATAGAGACTCATTTTTGGGGACTTCCTCTAGGTATTTAAGTATTCCGCCTTCTAAATGATAGACCACCTGTTACTCGCCAGTATTTCTTTAGAACATGTGGTAACTTGACCTTCAAACTTAGAAGTATTTGTCGATCTTATAATGATTGTTTCTTCTTCTAGGAGAACAAAACCAATTATTTGCTTCTTCTTTTTTTTGGGTAAAAGTGTTTTACCCCGGTAAATATATAACCAAAAAATAATGTTAAGTACAAATGGAATGTGGCAGAAGTACCACATTAACCTCAAGCAAAAAGCTTGATAAACTAGTGTTTATGACATGCCATAAACACAAAGACCCTAGCTATATTACATCAACTAACTAGGCATAAACAAGTAGAAAAACTTGTAACAAGCGAGCATCCCGCATCCGACCTATCCACGAGCGGAGCAAGTCAACCCTGTGAAGTCGCCTCCTTAAAACCCTTTCAAGAAAACCCAAGGGAAAAACCTTGGAGTAGGGAAAAGAGTACAACCCTTACCTGGCACTCCCTTCGTGTGAAATACAAATACTTGGGATCTTCCATTTATCAAGAATCAAACGAGCCCGTGAGGTTAGCTTCTTGAACTTGAAGGTAACCAGCTTCAACCGAATAGTGGAGACAATAATGCTAACCACTTCAGCAACAGTAGACTTCTTATGCTTGAAAATCCTAGTATTGCGCTCCATCCAAACGAAGTATGTAGTAGCAGCGAGCAGTAACCGAGAAATGATGCTACTAACCGACCGCCCCTTGGATATAGGAATAAGGAATGTAATAGCACTCTCCAACGAAGGTGGGACCGCATCCATTCCAGATAAAACCCGTACCTGAAACCAAACCTGCATAGAAAACTGGCACTCAAAAAATAAGTGAGAATGAGAATCCGGAACCAATCCACAAAGCGGACATCTAAGCAGGTCCAAGTCAACGTTAGGACCAACATCCCATTGTCGCATCCTATCCTAAGTCTTCAGCTTCTGCTTAATAACAAGCCACAAATGTATTTCATGCTCAGGATACAATGAGAGAACCAAGGAACATTATACCATTCAACCAAATCAGCCTTGAGACGCAGTGATTTCCACGCACCCGAAACTGAAAAACGACTAAAGTTACCATCCAGATTGCGCCAAAATAATTCATCATCAGTATCATTAAGATTAGGAACCGGGAGTGCAGCTAACACTGGAAATCTAGATAACCAGTCCAACGGCCATCGCCAAACACCATTAACCATCACATCACAGACCGAGTCAGATAAATTAAACCCTGCTCGAGCAATATCTCTAGCAGTAAGCGAATCACGAATCGGGCTGAACTCACACCACATATCAAACCAAACCGATGTGTCTTTCCCATTATTGATCTTATGCCACATGAAAGGACGAACCTTGGGTCTAATTGCAAGAAGTTTGCGCCATCCCCAGCTAACATCACCCAAACAAGGGACATCTCAAAAGCTTCTCCCACGAAGTTTATAAGAATGGATCCATTGAACCCATAACGACTCTTTATGTGTCAAAATACTCCAAATGTGTATAGTTATGAGAGCAATGTTAAAGTCATCCAATCGACGGATACCTAGACCACCTTCTTTCTTTGGCTTACAAACAGATTCCCAAGCAACATTAGCCTTTCCCATTTTCATTTCTCCTTGACACCAAAGAAAACCCCTCATAAGCTGCTCTAACTCATGAATAATGCGAGTAGGAAGGATAAAGACAGAAGCCCAATATAAATTCATCGAAGATAATACAGACCGCACCAACTGAAGCCTACCCTCAAGATATAAGAACTTATTACGCCAATCATTCACACGACCTTCCAACTTTTCAACAAGAACCTTACAATCCCTATAAAGAAGTCTCGATGATACAAGGGGAACCCCAAGATACCTGACAGGGAGAGAACCTTCTGCAAATGGCATAGACTGGAGAATAGCAACTTTTATAGCGTTAGGAACATTACAAAAGAAATATGTACTTTTAGGGATACTTGGGACAAGACCCGAAAAGTTCTCGAAATCCTCCAAAGCCTGCATTATGACATTAACAGAATCCTGATGGCCTCTAGCGAACAAGAAGAGGTCATATGCAAAACAAAGGTTAATAATTCTCTGTTGTTCACACAAATGATGAAACTGAAAATCCACAGCATTAGAAACCTTTTTCTGCAATATAAGAGTTAACACTTCCATAACTAACGTAAACATGTAGGGAGATAACGGGTCACCTTGCCTAAGACCCCGCTTACCTTTAAACCAGCCACGAAGATCCCCATTAACATATATAGAATAAGATGTAGATGAGATACACACCATGATCCAGTCGACCATTTTGGAGTGAAAACCAAAACCAATCAGAATAGCCTTAAGAAAAGCCCAATCAACCTTATCATATGCCTTCTGAATATCGACTTTAAACGCACATCTAGGTTGACCTCTCCCTCTATGATAATTCCGCATAAGATCTTGGGTAAGTAATATATTATCAGATATACGACGGCCAAGAACAAATGCATATTGATTAATACTAACCAACGGACCAAGGCCCTCTTTAATACGATTAGCAAGGATTTTGCTAATGCATTTATACAGGACATTACAGCAAGAAATAGGCCTATAGTCATTAATCTTAGATGGAGTAGACACTTTAGGAATCAATGATATAATGGTATGATTAATCTCCTTAAGAAGCTTACCATTAATGAAGAAATCCCGGACAACAGACATAACCTCAACACCCACAATATCCCATGCTTTCTTAAAGAAAGCAGCCGTGTAGCCATCGGGTCCAGGAGCTTTATCATCCCCCATAGAGAATATAGCTTCCTTTATCTCAGCATCCGTAACATGACGTACCATCGAATCAGCCAATTGGTGTGGAAGAACATTAGAGAATATACCATAATCATCAAAAGAACTACAATTTCCTTCAATACCAAGAAACTGTTCATAGTGAGCAACAAAGGAACCTGCAACCTGATTACCTGGTAAAACTTAAGGTCCACACTTAGATCCCGATTTAACATGATTTTGGGGATATCCTTTTTATTTATAACCGAGACATCCCATGTTTGAGACCCGAAACGGAAATTTTTTATTAGGATATCCCCAGAGTCAAAGCTTGGCTTAACATTATTTCAGCACATTTGCATTTTTGCTTTTAGCCCTTGGTCTTTTCAACCACCAATTCAACGGGATTACCGTTTAATTAGAAGTCTTATTATGACTTTGGAATTGTTCCTCCACCTTTTTGAAGTCTTTGGCAACGAAGGTACCGTCAAACATAGAAAACTTTTATGGCTTTGTATTTTCACATTTATACATTTGAGCTTTATTTCACGTTAATATTTGCCAAACTCCGAATCCCATGTACTTTAGAATTCACGGAACTACGGAAATCCAAGACCTCACTGCCTATTTTCAGAATAAAGAATCCAAGGGCCGTTACAACGGAGAGTTCCAAGACCTTAACGCCTTTCAGAATAAAGGGTCCAAGGGCCGGTGTAAGAGGGTAGCCAAGACCTGAACTCCTATTTTTAGAAATGAGGATCCAAGGCGTAATTACTCACAGCCTAAAGCACACGACACTGATACGATCTAAGTATGTACCCCAAGTTCCACCATCTGGGACCCTCGAGAAATGAATTAAAAACTAAGGATTATAAAAACCGTGAAACTCTATTTATTGAAAACCATTTATTTTGAGTTTATTAACCTTATGGAAGCAAGAAGCTACAATTAACTTTCACGAGCTCTAAAGAGAACCAACTACTCCACGCTTAGCATCTAAACTCATAAATAACTCTATCATTTTTCGATCTTAGAAAATTTAAAATCTTAAATAATAAGATCCGCGAATTCTTAGCCGATACTTTATCTTTTGCAAATTAAAGTCAATCATGGGAACTTGCAAAATCTTTGATAGAATTCGCGTTTTATAGCTCCTTGTATGAAAAACTAGCGAAAGCTTTTAATTATCAATGGTTAAGGGAACAAGCTAGGGCTCAACACGCCCGGTCAAGTCAAAATTCTATTCCTGCTCTATCCAATGGAAAGCCAACAAGGTATCAAAACATATACATAAATTTAGCAAATGCTTCAAAAAAAAGTTTTGAATTTTTCACATTTTTGCATCATTTTTTCTTCATTTTTTTTAGGAAAAACGAGGTTACTAGAGTACACGGCAGAGTGCTAGGCAAAAAATCTAATCAAAGGATTACCCACCCCAGACTAAAATGAAACATTGTCCTCAATGTTTAAAGGTAAGGGTTCTCAACACAAATCTAAAGCCATTTATTAAGTATGCTAAAAGATATACGATAATCGATAAAGATTTTAGACATCGGATTTCCATAACAGCATCGAAACATGAAACTCGAATGGAGAAAAGACAAAACTTCGAGCACGAGAGTCTTCATATATCGAGGAAATCCTGGACATAAACAACAACAACGCGAAACATGAGAAATGGAAGAGGCGAACCTCCTCACGTCACTTATTAGAAAATAGAAAGAAGATAGAAAGATAGGCATGGGTTACCACCTACGAAGCACTTGTTTTTGTGCGAGTCTCTAGCTTGACTCTCCCCGAATTTCTTTGTCTTTGGGGTCATCACACACAAGAGATTTGTTTTTTGAAACAATTTTCTAAAGAATTTGACATTTGTCGTTCTTGAAATTAGACTTTCTTTTGAAAAAGTTAATTTTGTTACCCATGAGGATTCCGGGATCAAAAACTTTGTTTTCATTTCCGAAAGGAAACGTTGGTGAAAACTCAACAAAAGAATCCTCATGGGAGAAAATACCATTATCATTCAGTTGGTGAAACAAAACCTCCTTTTTAAAATTTTGAGTTCTCTGAGAGTGAACTCCCTTGAATGGTAATATACCGGGTTTGAAAATTTTGTCCTCTAAGAGGAATGAAATGAAAGTATCATCCATGGGAAAATCCTCGCGAGAAGGGGAGTCACTCTCGGATAAAAAAGATTGTAGAAAATTTTGGTCAACAAGCTCATCAATAGAAACTTTCACTTTCTTTTCTTTCTGTGGATAGAATGGATCATCGTATTCAAGTTCTTCCAAAAGATTGTTCTTAAAATCCAAATGATCATACACCGAAGGAATCGAGTCCGTGAGAGCGAGTTCATCGGTGAACTCGTCAAAATAATACTTATCAATTGATGGATCTCGATTCAACAAATATTCAATTTTTCTTAAGTCGGCCTTATAATCAAAGTTATCATCCTCAATTCCGGTGGAAGAGGACCGATGCGAGCGAGTTCATCGGCGAACTCCTCGAGAAGTAAATCAATAGACGAATCCTTGAGCTCGAGCCTGTAGGATTTTCATTCAAAGGGTTGACTTCTTCAATATCTTTACTTTCTTTTTCTTCCGGAGGGAGTGAAGGTGACGGATCTTCATTAAGTAATTGTTCAAGACGTAGAAGGTCTCCCTACGGATCAAATACATCATCATCAATTCTTGGCTAAATTGAATAATAAGCTTCGATCTCTTCTAAATTGAGGTCACTTTCCTCAAACGGAGTGAGGAAAGGGGAGGAGTCAGAAATCATAGGGTCTGAAGATGGAGTGGGATTGCCACTCGAAGAAAGTTCAACTTTTTTAGGAACAAGATCAATACGATAAACCGAATGCTGAGGTGGGACAAGTGGTGTGCTCTGAGAGCTAGCACTTTCCACCACTTCCGTTATGGTCTTCGGTTCTTGTTTCTTTTTACGCTCAGCACGTATACTCAACAAACTCTTAATTGTGAATCGTGAAAATTTTGGATCAAATCTTGACGTTTTAGGATTGGAGTTTAGAGTACAAACGGGAGTCACTTTGGGCTCAGAAACATGGACAACCATAGGTTGGATGTCTTCGGTATTTTCCTTAAGAGGGGAGGGCACCGTTTCCTTTGTCACCTCGGTCTCTCGTTCCAATTCCCTCACTAGAGAGGGGGTAGGAATCGAGGATTCATCATAATCAACTCTACATTTCAAAATTTTGACAAGGCTTGAATTTTTTCAATGTTGTTATTAAAAGCACTAAGTTCAAAAAGATTGTCCCCGTAACCCTCGTGGGTACTTGCGATTGTCTTCCACAATTTGAACGGGTTCTTCATTAATCGCACTATTTCGAGCTTGAATTTGACTTAAGAAAGTTCAAAACATGTTTTCAATTTTGTTTTGATGTTGATTAAATTTGTCATTAAAGTCGATGAAAACGTCCTCGACACCCCCGGTGGGTTCTTCAACATGGATTCATTTGTCACAATCTAAATGGGTTCTTCGATAATTTAATGTATCTCGGGCATACACCGTGGGAAACGAAAACCATTCGATGAATCTACCATATCCCCACACCCATAGCAATAACATTGATCGAATGAAGATATTTCGGGTTGTGGAGGGTAGCCGGGAAAATTTTGAGAATTATTGAAAGAATTTGGACACGTATAATTGTAACAACGATAATCATTTCCCATACGACCGTTATAACAATAACAAATATAGTCGAGAGACTCCATAAGAATTAAACATAAAAGAGGGATAAGAGGATAGAATTATCAATTTAAAGGATAAAGAAGATTATTTTTGGGTTTTGGTAAATACCAAACATAAAAGGAAAAATAAATTTTGAATGGGAAAATATTTTTGGGTTTTTATATAAGAAAACTCTAAAAACACAATATTTTTTAAATCGATTCACCAACCGGTGCTCGGTAGCTCTCTAGAAATACGAACAAAGGAGTGGAGAAACAAAGGTCACCGCGAAGCATATTAAAAACCCGTCTCTTTATGGCCACAATTTAATGCGAAACCTACCTTATACCCCTCTTATACTTTGTACTCTAAAGGTGAGCCGACGTAACAATCGGTTTCGCAATTTCTTTTGTTTGTTTTTTAATTTTTTTGATGTTTTAAACACTCTAGGAAGAATGTTTAATTTTTTTGGGTCTTTATAAAAGATATATTCACAAAAATGATGATAACTTCACGGGGAAGGATCTTCAAAACACGTGATCTTAATGGAAATTGGAAATTCACTTCAAACCTTCCCCGGCAGCGGCACCAAAAATTGACTCGTTCGTAAATTATATATTCCAAAGAATACAAAGGGTGCGTTTGTATCCCCATATCATTCCCCAACGAAGGTTGAATGGAACTTGTGATTTAAGTCACGTTTACGTGATTTTTTTTTTTTTGGGTAAAAGGCCTTCCGCCTGGTAAAATTCAATACACCAAAAAATGTTGAAGTACAAAGGATGAGGGTGAATCCCTCATCTCAAGCCCGATTAAGGCGACATAAATGCACACACAAGTGCAACTTACAATCAACTCAAGCTAAAAAGCTACCTAACAACAAGAAAACAAAATACCAAGTTTACAAGATAAGCATAAGTAAAAAACTAAGTCTTCGCGCGTCCTTGTACCTTAAAGTCTTTAAAAGAACCACTACGAATCTTGGATGCAGAAGAATAAATCCCGATGTCTTCGTAGTCCTCAAAATAGTTCTCTAAGACTTCATCATCACTTTCAGAAACAATATCATCATTAGGATCCTTACCCTTCAAAGAGCACGGATCCATACCCATGGAATAGTGTATGAACACGAGGCAGAATCAACCTTAGTAGGTAAAGTACCATGCGTTCCATAATCCCTCACACACGATTCCCCAACACATCCATCCTTCATACCATTATCATTCAAAGGTACTTCAGCAGAATCAAGTACCTTATTTTCCTCCATGCTCGTATCAATAAAATTCCTCAAATGACCTAAGTGAATATTATCCGAGAAATAGCCATTTTCATTAGTCTTATTAGAGGAGTTACCCACCTCATCCAAAGGAGAAACGCTCACAGGCTGATCACCCTCCATGGCCACCTTAGAAACCAATCTCTCCTTTGAAGTACAAGGTTTAGAAATAGGCCGGTATTGAAGAGATGCTTTTGGTTTATAGACCAAAACTTGCTTTAATTTCGCAGCCTTTTTTCCACCTTTCTTCACTTCCCTCTTCTTGTGAACATCAACAATAGGGACCTTCATAGTCTTACGAGGACACGAACCATCCTCATGATTGAAAATATTGTATTTAGAGCATCTAGAAGGCCACCATTCATATTCTACATCAAGAACTTCCAAATAATGACCATTACCCTTAGGCAATGGTATCGTAACATCGATTGACTCCAACACATCACGTGTAGTAGATAATTCAATGAGAACACATGCATAAGAATAACGACCCCATGGATTAAAACACATGGCACTAGTACCTGCATCTAATCTAATGAGTCGTCCAAGTTGTGAAGCAATCAAACTTATACCAGTTTTAGAATAAGCCACCGCCGGTATATTATGAATCCGCACCCAGACCGGTACCTGTTTGATTTCCTCCTTTTCTAACATAGTATTCGCCACCCAAATCTTGAGGATCATGGGCTGTGATTTAACAAACCACGGGCCCCCTTCAAGCATTTTAACCATACCCTCATGTGATGAAAATTTGAAAAAGAAGAAACCATTGCGGAACATAGCTTTTTTGAAACCAAACTTAGCCCACGCATGCTTAACATAATCTTCTACTATAGGGAATGCTAAACGTTGACCAAGGAAATAACCGTAAACCGAATTTGTATAGTTAGAGCACATCTCGTCAATTACAGCCATGGGAATGACAACATTAGCACCCATAACCTTCCCTCATCACAAGACATCGAATTAGGTACCTTTGAAGCGCAAACATGATCAACAAAAGATACCTCATGATCTAAATCAACCTTAGATGCCCCCAACTCATTAACCTGATTCGGATTAGGAGTATTAATCACCGACTCATGATTAACATCATTAGTGGCAATGAAACCAGAATTATTCGAGTGAAGCACCTTTTCCTTTACCAAATCCACACCAACATCAGGAACACACGCCTCACCATTATTAGCCAAAGGGGTGAACGTAGCAGCAGAGACATATTCATTGGCACTCAACTCACAAACCGTAGCAGTAGCCAAATCCGAACCAACCGCATGAATAATAGGTGATGTATTAGGGCTCATAGCTGGTTTAGATCCCAACTCACCAAGACTAATACAATCACTTTTAACCCCAACAGAATCGTCCACACAAGACGTCAAATCCCTCGTGTGCAAAAGCTCCTCAATCTGATTATGGGAATCAGAACGAGGCACCCCACAATTTCCCACATCCACACGTTTTAAACGATCCATACGAGCCGCTAATGCATCCATATCAAAAGTAAAACCATGACGAGAACCTGTTGGATCATGAGCAGCCCCTACAGACGCCTTCGTATCACTCAGAAACCCCGACTTCATCTTCTCCAAACCCACGTTCAATAAATTAGCAAGAAATCCGAGCCGATAACAAACCTTAACGGTTTACTTCAAAATGTATAAATAATCAGATCGCACCCACAAGACCACCGATCGTACCCAGAAATAAATTAGCGATTTAAGATACCTTAAACCGATATGAGTTAAGAACCAAGAACAAAAATACGATCACCAGTCACAACCAATGATATAATATAATCCAAGAATCAGCCAACCAATAGATAGCGTTTTGCAATTTAAATACCCAAGTGTGAGCCGACAATAATAGCATGCATGCACAAGGAATTAATTCCTCACCGACCCACGATCTAATGTATAAAATTGACCAATTGAAAAAATCATACCATGCACAAGCGACAAAAATAGCATGAAGATTATATAAAATAAGAGTGATGCTAGATTAAAAGAAAAAACTCATTCAGATTGTAGATTTGGTGGCCGGTTTTTTCTTTTTGTGTCGCCACTTTGGAGAGAGACTATTAGGGTTTGTTCAACGTTTACGTGATTTTGAATGGTGAAATTATGAGATTTTACACTGAAATTAGCAATGATAAACTAAAAATCACTTAAATAGCACACAAAATGATAAAAGGAAGCAATTATAACCTAAAACACAATTAAAACCTAAAAACGCGCACTTACGGGCTAATCCCGAGCCTAAAACATCAAATTATTGAAATAAAAACCCTAGGAACTCAAAACTATTTTTCCTACGCTCTAAACGACAAAAGATAATTTTAGAAAAAAGCGGAATATTTTTTTACTTTTTAATTATTTTTTATGAATTAAAAAACTAAAAAGTAGAAAATTAATTATTAAAAATATTAAATGAAAATGGAAAATTTCCAAAATTTCAGGGAAATAACTACTTTTTATGACTAATAAGAGAAAAAAAAAAACTGAATTTGCTTATCACAATAAGCTGTAATAAGTTGTCTTAATGCTAAAGAGTAAAAAGGATTTTTGTAGTTACGTATTAAATTTTGCAAAAGATAACTGAGAAAAGACCCAAGGGCGGGTGGTAAGTGGTGTGTGTTGTGAGTGTGCTGACCAAGGTTCCAACCTGGGTTTTGGCACTTTTTGCAACTTTTTTTTTTTTTTTTTTTTGAAAATTTCTTTTTGCAACTAATTAATAAGCCAACAGTGAGTAATTTTTGTAAATACAAGCTTTATGAATGTGGCAAATAAGCAGTTTAGAAAGACGAAGGGGGACATATTGCTTATTAAGCTTTTAAGCCAAACACACCTAAATCAAATTATGCAAGAAAGCTTTAATGAGCTGAGATATAAACTACTGGGGGCTAAAAATAAGCTAGGCACTATTGAGTAACAGAAATAAGCTAAGATCAAAACTAATTAAGAAGCTAAGGTAGCTAAAAGGGAAAAAGCAAAGGAAAGCTCCTAAGGGTGTTGTGGGGAAATAAGCTAAAGGAAAAACTTAAAGCTACTTAAGGAATAAGCTATAAGCTATAACTAAATGAGAAATTAAGCAATGAGGACGTAATAAGCAGTTTCTAAAAGGCAATAAGCTAACATTTAAGCAAATAAGCACAGTGAGTCTGCTGTGATAACAGCAGACTTGGGGCAAGTTTAAGCTTAAATAAAATCTTATAAATAAGCTCTAAAAGTTGCGTCAACAAAAAACATATTAAGCTAGCAACCCAAGGAGTAGGAAAATCCGCTTTTTCAAAAGTTAGGAGCTTGTTTGAGTTCTTTAAAAGATCTGTCAAAAAGGGGTTTGGGACTTATTCTGTGTTGTGCAGATATAAAAAGGAAAAAGGGACAGCTTCTAAGCTTAATTTTAAGCAGACCAAACCTAATGAAAATTAATAAGAGCTGAAAACGGATGAAATTTACACCATAAACTTTTAGAAAAATTATTTTTTGTGTAATTTGAAACTGATTTAGACCTAAAATTTGACTAGTGAAATGAGTATGTAGCCTGTTTTTTTTTTTTTTTTTTTTTTTTGGACTAAGACATACTTGAAATTGGAACTAGGACTTATGACACTTGCACAAAACTTAAAAGTAGAATAAAAGGGACCTATTTGACTCAGAAACACAAACCAAAAACGACCTTATGCAGATTTTACCATATAAGCTGTGATACTACACTATTGAAACTCAAACTTGGACAAATTACTCAAATGACCCCAAACATGACAAAAATACTAAACTTGACTTTAAAACTACTCCTACAATTAATTTAAACCTTTTTGAATGAGATTAAATGACCAAAATGTGAAAAGCTCCACTGTGCCAAACACCCCTTTTTAGGGACTGTTTGGAGTTTTGAAGAAATAAAGGAGTATTTACACTTTGATTTTTAAAAACAGATATGCAACTACTTATTTAAAGTGATAAAAAGCAGTTTTTGATTGATAAAAAGCACTTATAAATAAGCTACAATAAAAAGACAATATTTTTGTATTTTTGAGATATTTTGAAAACTTAAGAGCAAATGTGATAAAAACTATACTAAGGCAATAAAAAGCAATGTTTAACTACAATAGGCATTTAAAAAATAGTAAATAAGCAGTAGATAAAGCAAATAAGCAGTTTTGACCTTTTTTGACTTTTTGATTTTTTTGGTTTTTTCTCAGATTTTATAGGATTAAAACAGAATTGAGGTAGTGAGCAATGTAAGCTCACAATAAGCTATGGTTAAGCTTAAATGAGCTTATGAGACAAAACAAGAAAATTATGCAAGCTTATCAACCATAAAAGAGCATTTTTGAAAGCATAAATGTAAAGTAAGGCAAATGTATTGTGATGATGATCCTTATGAGGAGAAACAATAGCAATAGCAGTAGTGGTAGCGGTAGTGGTAATAGGGGTAGTAGCAGTGTTAGTACCATCCCCTAATAAGGTATCGGTCTTGGAATCGCTCGCTAGTGGAGTATGAAGAAAACATAACCTCTTGGAATCCCAACACTCATTTGAGGTAGAGACAACGGGAACATCCAAGGGTGTATGTAGTGGTGATGGTGGTGTAGGTGGTCTAACTAGTGAAATAATTGTAGGAGGTGTCTAGAGCTATCAACCAGTCCTCGTCTACATCCCACATATCCTCTTTGTCCAAAAATCCATCTTTTGATCCTCTTTGATATCCTCTTCCTCACTATCCATCTTGGGACCTTCCTCCTCAATATCCAATACTAGTGCATTCTATGGAAATGCAACCACGTGATCTAGAGATGCGGGCATCTGCTCGGGTGACTCGGGCACATGATCAGGTGAAGCTGGTAAGTAATCTGGTGAAGCAGGAACCTGGTCAGGGAAGTAGGGTTCGACATGATGCTTTGAAAAATAAGCATAAGACGTCAAAATCAATCAAACATTTATATAAATTACCTTTATACGAATAAATAGTGATGCTCTGATAATTAAGCATAAGTGGTCGAAAAGTAAATCAAGTATTTATATAAATAGCCTTTATATAAACAGAATAGCGATGCTCTAGAAAATAAGCAGAAGTGTTCCTAAAGTATAAGCGCAAGGGGAGTGTAAGTCAATAGAGGGAAATTCTCAACGTATAAAGCATTTAATATTCTAGGCATTAAATGCAACCTAGTTCTCTATAACCAAAGCTCTTGTACCAATCTATAACATCCCCAAAAATTAGTGTAGCAGCGGAAAGCAACTGAGGATGCTACTTCATTATACAAAGAGATAGTTATAGAAAACGGCCTCTAAAAATGAGACGTTTTAAAAAGGTCTTTAAAGTATTATCAAATGATACAACATTACATAAATATTTTTCAAAGTATTATCGAATAGTAAACAAGAGTGCATAAAAGTCTTTAAAACATGCTAAAAGACTCTAATGCTCCAAACCCAAGCTATCGACTTACGAACTTGAGATAAACATGCTAAAAGCGCAACAAAATTGTTGAGTGAAATTCATACATTTATAATTAAAGCAGTGGACCACAAGATTTTAGTGTTTATGGTGACAATTGTAATACATACAATAGTCGTAAATTATTTATTATTACACTAAGCTCATGACACCGAATATGCTAATAAGAGTATCAATAAATTTATATAATAATTGCCCTAGTAGGTAATTTGCCATTTACCTAGCATCTCAAATACAATGCGTCTGGTTACCTATCCGATCAACCAGACGAGATTCGTCAATACTATAGATCTATTCACAGTATTCGCGTTTACACAAAGTAATTAATGGTACATGATGTTAGGGACTTTCTGGAAATAGTGGTACTTAGGCAATAATAACTTCAGTCAAGCATACAGTTTCAATCACTTGTGTCCATAGTAAAAATAACATGTATCTACCCCAAGGAGTTTATAAAATAGATAAATGAATAAAAATGGGGCTACGAACTAACCTTAAGCAAAGTGATATAAAGTAACGAGATATGAGCCGCGAAAAGTCATTGGAACAACCTAAAATGTAATGTCGTGTCTTAGGTTTTATACATGATAAAATAAATATGCAATGAGTTTTTATAAAGTTTTCACATCGATTATACCATTGTACTTAGTGTTTAAAAGTTTATAAAATAATGAGGTCAAATTTCATAACAAGTTCTGAAAGTTAATAAGTCCTAACTTTATGTGTTAATCGGTTTTAATATACTTTACCCGACTAGAAAAGCCCGCTTCCTAAACCGTAAATGGTTATGACATGGTTTTTATATCCATGTAAAGGTATTTGAGTCTATTAATCAGATTTATGTACCCCACTCTAATTTACCGGGTGGAAGACCCTTTACCCAAAAAAAAAATTTACATAAACTATGTGAAATTACCAAAATACCCCTAAGTGTCAAAGGTGTTTATTAACTACACAAAACAATCCCACGAAAAAGGCCATATCTTTTTATCTATACCTCCATTTTAATTGGTTCAAAAAGCCATATTTAAGTTAAAGTGTCTACTACATTTTCTATTACTACCCATATAGTTGATTTTATACAAAATTCTAGAGTTTTTACCATTTGAAATTTGGTGTTCAAAACAAGGATACTTTTACCGTTTATTTACTAATTAAATCATCGAGTATCATTATGGAATGAGCCACCCAAAGAATTGAAGCTAAGACATAGAACTACAAAAGCGCATATTTTCTCTAATTCTAGCAACCCACCGAGTTTTCCTTATAAATCCGTTTTGCTATTGATCTAAAGCATCACCGCCAATTAGTGATTCAAATCATGTTTTCTAGGGGTTTTTCACTACGTACAAGGTATAATCAAGTCAAAATAAATGTAAATAACATATAAAAATGTGTGAAAAACTAGAAGGAGGGGTTGAATAGTTTTACCAATTAAAACTTTATTTTAAAGTATTTAGATCGACTTATGTCAATCTATCTAGTTGACGTGTTAGATATTGATAGATAAGTATATAAGTAAGTAATGCAAAAGATAAAGAGTAAAGGAACACAAAACCACGACACGAGTATTTATAGTGGTTCGGCTACAAGGACACCTTCCTTGCCCTACTCCACTCCCCGAGTACCCACTCGAGAGCTTGAAAGCACTACACAACACAAGGTCCTTAATGTGGCGGACAAGCCTTCACAACATCGCCTAATCTTTATCCGGTACAAGGCTAGACACCGAGTTCTTCCATGAGGTAGAACCAAACCTATCACAACGTCGCCTACACTTTATTTGGTACAAGGCTAGATACCGAGTTCCATTACAAAGGAGGAACTACTACCCAACACTACACTACAACACAACTACCCAAAGGAGACACACTCTTTGTTACAACACTAGAGAGGATATCAACATCCTCTAACCCAAACTACACAAATTGTACATCGATGCACCATGTCGAATGTACACCTTTGGCACCATTCACTAATTCCATCAATAGGACACTTCGGCACCTTTCACAAATGCCTTCAACACGACACTTCCATGGAGGGAGGAAAGAACTATCAACAAGATGCACTTCAATGGTCTTGATGATGACGAAGCTTAGCAACTCATGACCTTAAGCTTGCACGTCTTCAAGAGGTGGTGATCTCGCCTTTAAGAGGAACCTAAAAAATCACACAAACATAAAACTACATAGAATGATCCTTTGGATCTTTGGTTAGTGATGTTAGAATACTGGGAGAAAGTATATCTAAGAGTGGTAGTGAGTAAGAGAGAAATTGGCTCACTATTTATAGACAAAACATGTCTACTGTCCCACGGTTCCTGCGGATCCCATCACCAGAGGGATCCGGTTAGTGCAAATCCTAGGATCCGGCTACTGGGTCAGTTTAGTCTGAATTTTGGGTTGAAAACCGGGTTATAGGTTATGGGTATGGACCATGGGTTATGGGTATTGGATTATGAATACCCAACAAAATGCAATGTACCTAGTTATTAGGTTATGGATCTTGGGTCATGGGTCATGGACTTTGGGTCATGGATCATGGATAATATCCAACATGACTTCATGAATGATGTCATAAAATGGGTCATGGGTTATGGATCATGCTCCATGGGTACGGGTTATGGACTTTGGTTTTTACCCAACAACATTCATTGTACCTAGTCAATGGATCTGGGTTATGGACTTTGGTTTTTACCCATTACTTACCCATTACAACATATACAAAGTACATATACATTTCTATAAGATGTAAACACTAGTTGTAATACATATACATTTGTATAAGATGTAAACAATATTACTTGTTAGTGTTTTATAAAAATGTCTTTATATAACTTATTTACTAAACATGTTTAATGGTTTTAATATCTTTAGTAAAAGTGTGTTAGTAAACTATTGGCTCAAAGCTTTTGCGTATTTTATTTATTTCGTTAAAATGATTTTACGTTTGTTATCGACAAAAAATTAGAAGATCGTAAAATATAAATAAACATTTTTATGGTTTATTTGTATTAACAATCTTCTCCTTTTTGTTGATGACAAAACATAAGGTTATTTTAAGAAGAAAATAAAATTCGTGAAAATTTGAATTGGAGTTTTTACTCTCTTCTCCCCTGTTTGTCGAAACAAAAAGAGCGTCGAAAAGAAATTAACACATTGTGAAAAACGTTTTGAGAAAAACTAGTGAACATTAGGAAAATAAGAAAGAGTTAGAGAAAGAAAAGTAAAGAGAAGTAGTAATACGAGAGACTAAAATTCTCGCCTTAGCTCCCTCCCTTTGTTGAGGGCTTCAAGTAATTGGAAAGCTAAACAAGTGTATTGCAAGTTTTTTTTTTTTTTTTTTTTTTTTTTTTTTTTTTGCAATGGTTTCTTCTTTGATGAAATGCTCCCCCTTGAAGAGTGCTCCCTTTTTATACGGGCATCAATTAGTTAGGAAGCCTAAGTGAATGTAGTGCAAGTGTTTTTACAATTCTTTGCTTTGACAAAAAGTTCCCCCTTGTTGAGGGTGTCAAAGTCTTCATGTGTTTTATGAAAATCTACAAAATAAATGTTAGAAAACAAGTATATGGTGATTTGTTTCCTGCAAATGAGCTTCAAATTAGTTAATAACTTTGTTTCTGTTGGACGCTCGCGAATCCTTCCCGTGAGGGATCCGTCTAGGCTAAATTTTGGGAATCGTGTACCGCAACTTATTGATAGGAAAGTAGATACAAATAGTGACGTAAACGTCCAAATGAGTTTTGTATTGTTGCAACAATCACATTTACATAGCTATAATGCATACAAACATGTAGTTTCATTAAATTAAATAAGAGAAATGATACACATATCTCTAAAACTAAAAAAATGATACACACATGTAGTAAATTTCCTAACAAATTCTAAGTTGCGCCTAAGACTACAGGAGAACACCACTTGTTCTTATATTCCTATGTTTAGGGACGAGTGGATTTGTTGATTTGGTCAAATCGTTCAAGAAGGTGATGGAACATGAAACGTAACTCATCTCATACTTCTTGAACAAACCCTTGGGTATGTTGACAATTAGAGCAATTATTGTCATGACTAGGAGATGGAGGTATTGAGGATGGAGTGGTTTGAGGTAAAACATTGGGTGAGAAGGAAGGAGGTTCTACAAAGGATGAGGGATTTGTGGAGTTGAGTTTAATGGAGTAGGATGAGGTTCAACTAAGAATAAAGGTGGTGACCTATATAGGTTGGTGGTGGAGATAAAAAGGTATTTATATGGTCCGCTTTTTGAGATTGGTGATTCCTTGTACTCAAAGATGGACTATTTGATGGTGAAGGCGAGTAGAATACGGGTGTTGGTGACGTTCCAACATCAAGCTTTTGATGTGAAGTTTTTTCCTCATTTGATGAGAAAGGTGGTAAATGAGAAGTCCTAGGTGGTGAGTCTTCTAAGGAGTAAAGGTTTGGATATGAAAGAGGTGTGGTGAAGGAGTGTAATCTAGGTTCTAGAAATGAGAGTTTAGGTGTTTTAGTGGAGCTAGGTGTGTTTGGTTTAAAGGGTATGGTAGTGTTTGGTGAAAGTCTTTCCAACCCACAAGGTCGGATGCTAATTCGAGCGGTTCTCTTAGCTTTGGTTGGTTGAGTTTGTTGGGGAGGAACTCTAGTGTTTGAAGTTTTGACGGGTGATGACTCGGTTAAGGAAATTTCATGAACAACACGAGCATTTTTCTTGGAGGAACCTTTGGTTGATGAGGTTGTACTATATGCTTTAGTCATGGTGAAAAGTATGAGGTGGGTGGGTGCTTTTAGCTGAATGGAGTTTGAATGGTGGTTTGGGAACACAAACACAATTGGTTTATAAAGGATGAGATTAGGTTAGTGAATTAAAGCTTAGACCACTAAGGTTCTTTGCATGTACTAAAGTCAACTATAGTGTTATTTTGTCCTAGGGAGTCATTTAAGGCAAAGTGGAGTGTTTAGATTACCAAAGAGAGTTTGAAATTAATGTGTTGAGTAAGTTTTGACCATTACTGCGGCCCGGTTCCCAAGGAACCCTAGCTTTAGGGATCCGTCTAGTGTAAGTTGAGGGATCCGGATCTCAAAAGCAAGGAAAAGAAGTGATGATGTTCTACCAAGGTCTAGTACCTATATATCTTGAGTTTTTAAGTTCCCTAAGGTATCTTAAATGGTATGGGACTTAAATGTTCAAGCATAATGAGTGAGGATATCTAATGATGGTTTTTATGAAGGGATGGAGTTTTCATGAATACCCATGAGTGGTCAAGGATGATACTAAGAATTTTTGAGAGTGTCAAATGATCCTAGAGACCAGATGGTGACTTAAAGAAAATTTAGAAAATTCCTTAAAAATCAGAAGAAATGAAAAACTAGTCTTTAGACCATTTTGAGATAAAGATGATTAAAATCAATTTGCTAAAATTAAAAGAAATATCAAAATAGGTGTTTTGAGATGAGAGAAACAATGTGTAAACATTGGAGCGGAAATATGGTGAGATTTGAAGTAATGATAAATCAAAAACACCTTGAATGTGATCTTAAGTGTAACACCCCCAATTTCGTGATACGCAGCGGAATTCAAACTGGGTATTACTTGATGGCACAACAGTCATAATAATAGAAAACGATCTCTAAAAGAGTCGTTTTAAAAAGGCTTTATCATTCAAATATATCAGAGTTTACAAAAATGAGGTCCCAGTTGGTTCCATTGTTTACAAAATACATTAAATGGGTTTTCGTATGATAATAAAATTTATAGCCTTCTTGAGTATCCGTGCTTCTCCGTGCCAGCCTCGTACAATATGGACCTGAAATACATGCTTAAAACTGTCAACACAAAGGTTGAGTGAAATTCATAAAGTTTGTTTGAAATCGAGTTGAACACATAATATTTTGTGGGTTACATTGTTATACACCCATAATGTTGAAAACGATATTATTATTGCACTAAGCTCATGATACCGAAAACGTTAACATTTGTCATAAAATAGTAACCGATGCCCTAATAGGTAATTTGCCAATAAACCTATAGATGTTCAAATATAGTGCGTTTGTTTGCCTATCCGGTCAACACAAACGGGATTAAATCAATCCCAATAGGCCTATCCACAATATTCGTTCACCGCAAGTGATTAATGGTTCATGATAGTAGGGACTTAAGATTGGCAATAGTGGTACTTAGTGCAAATAATACATTCGATAAGCATACGGTTTGAAAGCAATGTGTTCGATTTAAAATAAAGCATGTATCTCCCCAAGAGTTTGTAAAACAATTAAGTAATAGAAAGTGGGGCTATGAACTCACCTCAAAGTAAATGATAGCAAATGTATAATGAGAATGATGGATATGCCGTGAGAACTTCTACGAGCAACCTAAAATAGAATGTTGCGACTTAGGTTTGGAATAATGTTTAAGGAAACATAAACCATCCTATATATATATATATTCCTATGTTGATCATGATGTAGTAAATTATCATATGATGTTTATAGAAAGATCTTTAATATGTGAAAACGTATTTAGCTTATAGATATCGTACTACCATTCGGGCCATCATAATTCAGAGGTCATGCAGTAAACGTTCGAGGAGCTAGGACACTTTAAATCGTAAATCCAGAACTCGTCGAAACGCTTTACTCAAATGAAACCCTCACATGAAGCTCCCTACTATTGTAGCACTTAGTAAATACAACATATTTTTGAGTGAAGATTGTTATAACATAAAGTTTATCATGTTTTAATAAGTATCTAGTTTTACAAGTTCTCGTCGTTTCGTAAATATAATTACCATAGTTAACGGTCTTGGGCAAACAAGCCTTGAGGCTTTAGCCATGGCCTTTCCGTGACGCTGGTCTTGACTACCATGGTCTTGAGACTTAGCTTTGGCCTTAGCCGTAGCCGTGGTCTTGGCTTATGGCCATTAGGCCTCTTGGTTTGCTTTTAGTTGTGACAAAATTATAGTTATGTGACTATATTTATGGCGTTTCGCTTTTGAAAGATTTATGACCTGTTTAAGCGTTTTCAAGGTCCGAGCTTCTTTGATATTGAAGGAAAACGTCGTTCGGACAACTTCGTGTTTTAACTTTTGATGATTCGGACGAAGTACCATTTTAGAATGGCGAACTCAAACAAACAAGCTATTGGCGGTTTGCTTTGGTTTTGCTAACTTTTCGCTATAACTTTTGACTTGTTTGTCCGTTTCGGTGATTCAAATTGCTATGTTTACCTTTTTATCTTGTCTACCATATTATGTAAGTTAGAAAGTCCTTATGTTACTGTTTTAATGGTCTCACATGTGTAGAATATGACTAGTTTACTAGTTTGTTACTTTTATGACAATATGTGAATTAAAACAAGTGATTGAGTATATGTACATCATGAATCAACATAGTAACTATATATATAGTATGAAATAGTTAAGATTATGAATAATAAAGATGAGATGATGGTGGTGATAAGTTTCTTACAACTTTTGGCTTTCAATAAAGAAAGGAGTAACTTAGTAAGGATAGGACTTTGATTGATAGCGAAAGACTTCGGATTGAGCTAGCTTTCCACACCTTGGCACCCTTGCAAACTTGAAGAGTTGGTGATGAAGTAGTAAGTGACTTGAGTGGATCTAAACTCAAGAAGATCACTTAAACTTGCTAGAGATTTGATGTAGTAGCTTGATCTTTTGGAACTTCCTTGCATAAACTTGGAGTTTATGGAACAAATTATGGAAGATATGTATGTTTTAAGTTATGAACGACCAAGAGAAGAGTTTTAGGGTTTTTAGGAAGTCATTCACTTGCTATTTATAGGAGGGTAAGTTTGGTTAACCATATTTTGGGTTAAATATTAACCATGGTTAAGTTAGGACACTTGTAAAGATCTAAATGAACTATGGTTAGGATGATGCCACCAAAATGATGACTCCCCCCCCCTAAGTCGGCCAAGACATGATAAGATGACTTAGGTGGTTATTTTTGATCTTATCTTGAGTTTAGAGTAAGTTTTGGTTCCGTTAAATGCCAACCGTAAGTCGTTAAGCCATAAACGAAACCGGGTATCGTAAAAATACAAAACTTGTAGGAATGATGAGACTCATCATTATACTCCATCTAAAAATATAAAATGGGTAATAAGTCTCATTGGGTGCAAAAACGCCGCTTAAAGTCGAAATACGGGTCAAAAAGCGTAATTCGCAGGTTTATCGAAAAGAACGAAATTTCGTGGAAACGACGTGAATTTATTTAGAGTAGAATAAAATTAGTCTAAAAGTGATATGAGATGTCAAAATGTGGTTTTCGTCATACGCGGGATAACTACGATTATTCGTGAAGTTTAAAAGTTACGATTTAAGCAAAATGTAGAACGTACAAGGTTAATTCCTTTATGGTCAAAGGAGGAGGGAAATATGTTTGAATTTTACAAAAATGTAAAAGTTTCAAAACATATTAGAAACACAGTCAGAGAATCGTTAAGTCCGGATGTAAGTAGAATTGTTTAAAACGTAAGTTTAGTTTTGTTCTCATTTGGACTTATTTGGTAATATTAAAATAATAATTCTTAAAATTCTCAAATTAATCATGAATGATCTAAAATTTATCGATGTGAGGAAAATTGTCGGGGTTGATTTTTGTTAAGCGTGATGTTTAAGCGGTGGACCGTCCAAAACGAAACTTTAAAACGATGTTTACTTAATAACTTTGCGAAAATGATCTAACGATGGTCGAATTCTCGGTCATTACTAAAATAATTTATCTTACGAGAATGTGAAATAAAAGTTTTACGGATGAATAGTGAAAGTGAATAGTTAATGTGAATAGTAAATTCTGGAAATGAAAAGTAACCTAAAAATGCGGGTGGTTACAGTCTCACCCCTTAATGGAATTCGTCCGAATTCAATGTGTGTTACTCGATGTTGAAGTGTCTAGGAACATGAGGGTGTATCGCCGAATCCTAGCCTTTATGCTTTCAAGTTTCGGTCATAGGATGTATTATGTACCATGTGGCTTAAGTTGATCACTTAAAGGGTTTTGTTAAAATCTTATAGAGTCCAATATACCTCAAGTTTGGCTTTTTCCGATTCTCAAAACGAATCATATCTTATTGTATCGAGGCTATCAATAAAACCTTAATTTCTAACATGGAGTTTTGGTGATAGTGTGTGGCATGGATCCTAATTTGTATTTGTATGGTTTTCTTAGTTGTTTCGTGGGTGATTTTCTAAACACCTTAGTCCAGCAAATGGTTAACTAACACTTTCGTCTATATAGTGCCTCAAAATGGAATTGTTTTGTTGTTGTTGGGGTATCTGTTGTTAATCAAAGGTGTAAGATATTGTTGGTGTAAAATGGTTTGTAATGATGTGAAAACTGTCGTTGTAGGGAAAGTCTTGCTAGTGGCAAGTGGTTATCCAAACCATTTCCAAAGTTGATCATGTCTTAGGTGGTTTCGGGATGAAGGTCATATCTTATAGTGTTTAGAAGAAATGTGGTCTTGTGAAGTTTTACATCTTGATTTATAATGGAGTTCGATAATGATGTGATATGTTGTGATTAGAAGAGTGTAGCGTATGTTTACCATTATTCTTAGGTAGAGATGTCAAGTTTGTTTTAAAATCAAAAGTGAATTTTAAAGGAATATGGCGGAATGATAGCCTTGAAACCTAATCGAGCTAGTACCTCTAAGAAATGACGAGAAGATTTGATGACTATCCCAAGATAGTAGTTCGGATTATCTCATGTATGAAAATTTCAAGAATGAAATTAGGTAGTATAAATGAGATGTTAAGATTTTGTTGAGTGGTAAGACACTATCGCGTCTCTAGATCTTTTTACGGTGGTTTATCGAGTTTAAGTAGGAAATTAACTGAATATAACCCTTGTATAACTATTCTCGGTGTTTGAAAAATTTAAGTTGAACATAGTTAATCGACTATGATCCATTATCCCAAGGTTAAATATAGGTGATTAGGCTATATTTAGCCGAGGTTCGATAAATTTTCAAATACCTAAATTAGGTATACTTGTGATATGTTCATAGCTTTTGAGAAATTGTCCACTAAGCAAAGGCGATATCAAACCATCCAGGTTGCAAGTCCCGCCATAAAAGACTTGTAACCTATGTTTTCACATTCCATTGCATAGAAGATAACATGGGTAGATACGTGTGGAAAGGAAATCTTAAGTAATTCTAAAATAGTCTACACTTGGCTAGCATCACGGACCTTTAACAATGAAGGTTTCGTAAGAGAATTTTGATGAATGTAGGGAACGTTCTTGAACTTGACTTTTGTAGATGATGAGTCACTTTGTCCTTTAGAAATCCTATTTCTTGTATTTCTATTAGGGAAATTGATAGACTGTGACGGGTTTCATGTAAAACAATATCATATATTGTTTATAAGATAATTTTTAGAGACTATTGTATAACTTACAATATCGAGGAGTAGTTGAGACCATTGTGCAACTCACAATGTCTAAGAAATGATGGAGAGATCATTGTGTACTCACAATGTCTTGAGAAATGATGGAGTGATCATTATGTACTCACAATGTCTTGAGAAATAAATGAGACCAACATGAGGATTTATAGTGTCCGAGAATGTAATAGAGACCACCGCAGGATTTACAAGTGTTCGAGAATGTAATAGAGACCACCGTAGGATTTACGGTGTCTTGAAAATGAATGAGACCATTGTATCTCACAATGTAGGAAGTAGGAAAGACCATTGTAGTCGATTACAATGTCTTGGAGGAAGTTTCAGTAATCCTAAAATGCATGAGTAGATGCATGATTGGGAGATTGGGAAAATATGATTGTGCCGTAATGCCTTAGAATAGGCATACGCAGATATGTTGAGTACTTTGTTTATGATTGAAATTATGTCAAGTGTATATATCAATATACTAGTATGTTTGTATAGCTTAAAATGCCTAAAAGTCACATAATCGTCTGGAGGATGGAAGGCACGGAGAACGGAAGGCTATAAAATGTTTTTGTTTTTTTTTTTTTGGGTAAAGGGCATTCCACCCGGTAAAATATATTACTCTAAAAAACATTTAAGTACAATGGAATGTGGTTGAAGTACCACATTAACCTAGAAATCAATAGCACTAAAAATTATCATGTGAAACCCTAAAAGTTCCCTTTGGCCATTTTTTTCCCTAACCACTCTCTTAATCGTTTTTTCATCATAATCGATTTGTGTTCTTTAATTCTTGTATCAAATTGGATATCCTAGTGATCAATCTTCCTGGTTATCATTGGTATATTAATTTGCTGCTTGTTTTTTGGGATTTCAAGTCTATTAGGGTGAATCGTTGGGTTAGGGTTTAAACCGCCTTGTCTTCTGGATCGCACCTATCTCTCCATCATTATAAGTCGGTTATCTGGCTTCATATATAGGTCGATATATTGCCTCTTGCTGCACAGTGATCTCCAACTCGTTGGGGTTTGGGTCTGGTAAACGATCCTTGTATTAGGGTTTCGTTTTTTTAGTGTGCGCATTAGGGATTACGTACACAACGATTTATATTTTTTTATTATTCTGGTGTGGTGTTGATTTCTGGACCTTAACGTTATACTAAACTCGCTTAGGGTTTAGATCTATTGCTGATTGCACGTTATTGCATGTAACCCATTTTAGGGTTTGTAAGTTATCATACCGTGGTTGGTAGTATTATTGCAAGTCATTACTGTTTCGTGGGTTTAAGGGAGATGGAATCGGGTTTTTTGAATGGTAAGAAGCATTCGAAGGCTTCTGGGTTAGCTACTAAGGTCTGTAATATTGATGGCAAGGTCATTGTTAACGATAAGCAGCCATTGAAATCTATATTGAAAGGTGCAGGTTTGGGAGGTCAGCCGGGGAGTTTTGCTCTTCATAGTGATCATGGGACTTGGTCTTTGAAACCAAGCGTTACTCCTGGTGTTGCGGATCCAAACATTGCTATACGTGATAGTGTAAGTTCTTCTAGTTTACATCCGGATGATCATTTGAATATTAATGGTGCACCTAAGTCGTTGGCTGATATTGGTGGTGCTTCTTTGGATTATGGTGATAAACTAGATGATGGGCGTAAAATTGGTGGTGCTAATGTTGTTATTCCCTTAGCCGTTGTTGATGATATGCGCTCTAAGTTTGATCATACGTTATGCGGCTATTTCCTTGGGCAACGTTTAGCTTTTCCTATTGTGGCAAATTATGTTAAGCATGCATGGGGCAAGTTTGGCTTGAGTGTGTTATGATGCGGAGTGATTTCTTCCTTTTAAATTTAAGACTCAAGTGGGTATGAATAAGGTGCTTGAGGGTGGTCCTTGGTTTATTATGTCGAATCCTATGTTTTTGAAAACTTGGGTTCCTAATACAAGGTTGAGAGGAGAAGATTACTAAGGTACCGGTATGGGTTCTTATCCATAATATACCGCAATGCGTATTCGAAGCGGTGTTAGTTTGATTGCACTGTGACTTGGTCGTGTTATAAGAATGGATGAGGGTACTAGTGCTATGTGTCGAAATCCTTGGGGTCGTTATTCTTATGCACGAGTTCTAATTGAGTTATCACTTGAAAAGGCCGTTTTGGAGTCAATTGATGTTGCTATACCTTTGCCTATGGGTAAGGGTCATTATATGGAAGTTCTTGAAGTCGAATACGAATGGTAGCCATCTCGATGTTCTAAATGTAATGTTTTTAACCATGAGGACGATTCATGCCCTCTTAGGAGAAGACAGGCTACTTGTGGTTCGGGTTCGACTATACAGGATATTGGTACTACTCGGGGAGTTCACTCGGATAAGGTTGGAAATAAGGTATCTAAAGCAAACCAAAGGCCTAGGTCTTTCAAACCAAAGCCTAGTGTTGTGTATAAACATGTTTCTAAACCTGCTATTAAGAAGAATGCCATTGATACTCCTCGTACTTTGGATACTGCTCCTTTGGATCAGCCTTCTAAAGATGACTTGATTGGTCATTCTTCTAGTATGTTTAAGGGTGATGATTGTCCAAGCATGGGGAAGGAACAGGTACTTACTTTGGAGCAGGATGTCTCTACTAGTGAGTTACCTGTGGAAAGTGGTAAAGGTAGCTTGTGGCAGCAATTTGCTGGTACTCATGGTATTTCTACACATCAAGGGTGTTCATCCTTGGAGGATGATGATGAAGTTTGCATGCCCGAGTATCTACACCGGTCCGGATTTCTGGATGATTTGGAGTCTTATGATGGCTATGAGCACATGCCGTTTGGGCATGATGTTCGTCTCAAGGGTCATCATAGGTAGTATGTTTTAATTATGTTAGTTATAAGAATGGCCTGTCATTCTTATATAGTTGGTTGGTTTATTGCTGTTTTAGCATGTAAGTGTCCTTATGGACTGAGATGATAGAATCACTCTCATCCTTTGTACTTCATTGTTTTTTGGCGTAATAATATTTACCGGGAAACCCTTTACCCAAAAAAAAAAAAAAAAAAAAGCACCACATTAACCGCAAGCAATCGCTTGACACAACCACTAAATCATTTATGACAGGCCATAAATGACAACTAGCTACAACCAACTAAACCACCAAAATAAAACCGGTAATAAATTAAAATTCATCAAGAATTTTAAGCAAAACCATAAACAACCTATCTAAGACAGAAATCATGGATTCCAGAAGCCTTTTTTTGAGCAGGAGAGAGGCCAAAATCATCATCCTCATAATCATTGCAGTCACCCGTACCCGCTTTCCATTGCTCATGAAGACTCTTCAGATTCCCTTCACCACCAAAGTAATTTGACTCATCGTGATTTTCAAAAACTTCGTCCTCGTCACTATCAGAATCAACCACTTCCCCCACCTTAGAAAAAGGGTTAACCCTCTTTGATGAAGAAGTACCAGGAGATAAATAAGAATAAGGCTTAGTAGCCTCAGTCCGCACCTTCTCTTTCAAATCACTCGCAAGCTGATTTTGCGCTCCTTTACCTTCCTGTTGTTGCCCATCCACACCTTCCTCCTCCAATGAGGCCAAAACATTAAACGGATTAGAAGACTTCGAGTTCTTACCAGAATCATTATTTGAAGAAGTAGGCACCTTTTGAACCTTAGGATCCGTCGGTTTAGCTCTCCAAAAGTTGGGTTTAGGCTTATAAAGCCTAACACCTCCAATAGGTCGAGAGTGATCAGCCACCTTCTTCCCTTTATCTCTACGATTCTTTACCTCGGTAAAACCATTGTCATTCTCTTTTCTAGCTTCCACATTAATATCATTACGAACTGTCTCCCTAACACATTTTGGACAATCAAAGAGAGTATGCCCAAACGATTTACAATCACCACAATGAGGAGGCTTCCATTCGTACTCGACATTAATAATTTCCGTAGTATAACCACTACCGTCTTCTTTCGGAATTGCCATAGTAACTTGGCTCTTCAACTCTAAATCCGAGCTCAATTCAACTAATGCGCGAGCAAAACTAATACGACCCCATGGATCAACACACATAGAACTCGTAAATGCATCCAACATAATAGGTTTCCCCACTTGTGTCGCAATTAAGCTCAAACCATCCTCAGAATAAGCAACCAAAGGAACCTTGTGTAATTTAATCCAAACTGGAACCTTAGTTACCTCATCCCTATTAAGAGATAAAGTAGGAGACCATTTATTAAGGATTATAGGCGAATTTCGGATTAACCAAGGACCTCGTTCCAAAACACGATCCACACCCTCTTTGGTAGCAAACTTAAAAAGATAAACACCATCACCATTTTTCATAAGTTTTTGTAATCCAAATTTCCCCCACGTGTTAGTGACGTAACTTTTAACATTAGGGAACGCAACGGTTTTACCAAGAAAATACCCCACCAAAGTGTTATCATACCGGATAAAACCTTTTCATCGCCTCAATCGGAAGCAATGTATCATGATTTTCCACACGTTCCTCATTAACCAAAGTACGAAATTGAATTTTACGCATATTACGAGTAGCATTAAGGACATTTGCAAAAGTAATACCTTCATGAGACTCACCAACCATATTTGTAGCCTTTGGATCAAGATCATCTAGGCCGTCCACACCTCTTACATTTGGAGCTACACGGGTTTAATCATATGCACCTCCTTCGTACCAGTAGCTTCATGTCCAACAACACCTACCTCATTATTCACAACATCAGGTTGTGAACTACTACCACTTTGAATATTTGCAACCCCTTGATTATTTGTACCATGCCACTCATTACGAACAGAAGGCTGGCCAGATTTTGCACCATCATTAACCTCTTTAAGTATAGCATTCGAGCTCGACTGGCCAACAACATTACCCTCATTTTGAATAGGACCAGGTACCGCAGCAGATTCAGTAGCAACATCGTTAAATTTAACGTGTCGAAACGGCTTAAGGGGCTTGCCATCTTTCCCTAACATTTTCCGTCAATATTCCTATCTTTTTAGCCAAGTCACCCAAGAATGAACGTTTTGACCATCATTACTCGATTGATCACCGAACCACTCTTCAAAAACCTCTTTCCATCTCCCTTGAACCCACGAACAAGAGTAAATCACGGACAACAAACGCACGGACAGCAGAATCATACCAAAAAAAACGTCCAGATATGAAAAAAAAAACCCTAACAGGTCGTTAGGGTTTTAACAAATAAGCACGATTTACTCAGCCTCCAATCATGATGAAATAACATAGTATGAATAATCATGCAAAATGAACGTACACGAATTAAAAAATATAGCACCGACCCACTATCGTAAATCCTTACAATCCAATAAATTAAATATCCTATGTTTTAGTGCTCCATCGACCAAAGATAAATTACCCACTACCGTCAATGATCAATAAATAACAAGATAAATTGACCAATTAGGTTGTGAATAAATTTAACCACATGCATAGGCCACAATCAAAGATTTACGATAATAAATTTCAAAGAATACCGATTGGAATTGAATAATTGTAGGTTCCGATAATTCTTTTTTGTCGCCGCTTAGAGAGTAGTTATAGTTTAAGTCTCAATTAGACCCGCTTTCTATAATCGTGGCTCGATACCAATCAGAACACCCCAATTTCGTGATACGCAGAAATTCAAACTGGTATTACTTGATGGCACAAATATAATAATAGAAAACGATCTCTAAAATAGTCGTTTAAAAAGGCTTTATCATTCAAATATATCAGAGTTTACAAAAATGAGGTCCTAGTTGGTTCCATTGATTACAAAATACATTAAATGGGTTTTCGTATGATAATAAAATTTATAGCCTTCTTGAGTATCCGTGCTTCTCCGTGCCAGCCTCGTACAATATGGACCTGAAATACATGCTTAAAACTGTCAACACAAAGGTTGAGTGAAATTCATAGAGTTTGTTTGAAATCAGTTGAACACATAATATTTGTGTGGGTTACGTTGTTATACACCCATAATGTTGAAAACAGATATTATTATTGCACTAAGCTCATGATACCGAAAACGTTAACGTACCGTCATAAAATAGTAACCGATGCCCTAATAGGTAATTTGCCAATAAACCTATAGATGTTCAAATATAGTGCGTTTGTTTGCCTATCCGGTCAACACAAACGGGATTCGTCAATCCCAATAGGCCTATCCACAATATTCGCTCACCGCAAGTGATTAATGGTTCATGATAGTAGGGACTTAAGATTGGCAATAGTGGTACTTAGTGCAAATAATACATTCGATAAGCATCTGGTTTGAAAGCAATGTGTTCGATTTAAAATAAAGCATGTATCTCCCCAAGAGTTTGTAAAACAATTAAGTAATAGAAAGTGGGGCTATGAACTCACCTCAAAGTAAATGATAGCAAATATATAATGAGAATGATGGATATGCCGTGGGAACTTCTACGAGCAACCTAAAATAGAATGTTGCGACTTAGGTTTGGAATAATGTTTAAGGAAACATAAACCATCCTATATATATATATATATATATATATATTCCTATGTTGATCATGATGTAGTCAATTATCATATGATGTTTATAGAAAGATCTTTAATATATGAAAACGTATTTAGCTTATGGATATCGTACTACCGTTCGGGCCATCATAATTCAGAGGTCATGCAGTAAACGTTCGAGGAGCTAGGACACTTTAAATCGTAAATCCAGCAACTCGTCGAAACGTTTTACTCAAATGAAACCCCTCACATGAAGCTCCCTACTATTGTAGCACTTAGTAAATACAACATATGTTTTGAGTGAAGATTGTTATAACATAAAGTTTATCATGTTTTAATAAGTATCTAGTTTTTACAAGTTCTCGTCGTTTCGTAAATATAATTACCATAGTTAACGGTCTTGGGCAAACAAGCCTTGAGGCTTTAGCCATGGCCTTTCCGTGACGTTGGTCTTGACTACCATGGTCTTGAGACTTAGCTTTGGCCTTAGCCGTAGCCGTGGTCTTGGCTTATGGCCATTAGGCCTCTTGGTTTGCTTTTAGTTGTGACAAAAGTATAGTTATGTGACTATATTTACGGCAGTTTCTGTTTTTGAAAGATTTATGACCTGTTTAAGCGTTTTCAAGGTCCGAGCTTCTTTGATATTGAAGGAAAACGTCGTTCCGGACAACTTTCGTGTTTTAACTTTTTGATGATTCGGACCAGAAGTACCATTTTTAGAACGGCAGAACTCAAAACAGCAAGCTATTGGCAGTTTCGGCGTTTTGGTTTTGCTAACTTCTTTTGGCTATAACTTTTGACTCGTTTGTCCGTTTCGGGTGATTCAAATTGCTATGTTTACCTTTTTATCTTGTCTACCATATTATGTAAGTTAGAAAGTCCTTATGTTACTGTTTTTAATGGTCTCACATGTGTAGAATATGACTAGTTTACTAGTTTGTTACTTTTATGACAATATGTGAATTAAAACAAGTGATTGAGTATATGTACATCATGAATCAACATAGTAACTATATATATAGTATGAAATAGTTAAGATTATGAATAATAAAGATGAGATGATGGTGGTGATAAGTTTCTTACAACTTTTGGCTTTCAATAAAGAAAGGAGTAACTTAGTAAGGATAGGACTTTGATTGATAGCGAAAGACTTCGGATTGAGCTAGCTTTCCACACCTTGGCACCCTTGCAAACTTGAAGAGTTGGTGATGAAGTAGTAAGTGACTTGAGTGGATCTAAACTCAAGAAGATCACTTAAACTTGCTAGAGATTTGATGAAGTAGCTTGATCTTTTGGAACTTCATTGCATAAACTTGGAGTTTATGGAACAAATTATGGAAGATATATATGTTTTAAGTTATGAACGAGCAAGAGAAGAGTTTTAGGGTTTTTAGGAAGTCATTCACTTGCTATTTATAGGAGGGTAAGTTTGGTTAACCATATTTTGGGTTAAATATTACCCATGGTTAAGTTAGGACACTTGTAAAGATCTAAATGAACCATGGTTAGGATGATGCCACCAAAATGATGACTCCCCCCCCCCCTAAGTCGGCCAAGACATGATAAGATGACTTAGGTGGTTATTTTGATCTTATCTTGAGTTTAGAGTAAGTTTTGGTTAGTTAAATGCCAACCGTAAGTCGTTAAGCCATAAAACGAAACCGGTATCGTAAAAATACAAAACTTGTAGGAATGATGAGACTCATCATTATACTCCGTCTAAAAAATAAAATGGGTGATAAGTCTCATTGGGTGCAAAACGCGCTTAAAGTCGGAAATACGGGTCAAAACGCGTAATTGCAGTTTATCATAAAAGAACGAAATTTCGTGGAAACGACCGTGAATTTATTTAGAGTAGACTAAAATTAGTCTAAAAGTGATATGAGATGTCAAATGTGGTTTTCAGTCATACGCGGGATAACTTTACGATTATTCGTGAAGTTTAAAAGTTCTGCGATTTAAGCAAAAATGTAGAACGTACAAGGTTAATTCCTTTATGGTCAAAGGAGGAGGAAATATGTTTGACTTTTACAAAAATGTAAAAGTTTCAAAACATATTAGAAACACATCTTGAGAATCGTTAAGTCCGGATGTAAGTAGAATTGTTTAAAACGTAAGTTTAGTTTTGTTCTATTTGGACTTATTTGGTAATATTAAAAATAATAATTCTTAAAATTCTCAAATTAATCATGATTGATCTAAAATTTATCGATGCGAGAAAATTGTCGGGGTTGATTTTAGTTAAGCGCGTGATGTTTAAACGGTGGACCGTCCAAAACGAAACTTTAAAACGATGTTTACTTAATAACTTTTGCGAAAATGATCTAACGATGGTCGAATTCTCTGGTCATTACTAAAATAATTTATCTTACGAGAATGTGAAATAAAAGTTTTACGGATGAATAGTGAAAGTGAATAGTTAATGTGAATAGTAAAAGTGAATAGTAAATTCTCGGAAATGAAAAGTAACCTAAAAATGCGGGTGGTTACATTAAGTCATCTATGAGTGAATGTGGGATCAACTGATCCTAAGGAAGAATTAAGTGATCCTAATGTATCATGTTTAACTGGTCTAATAAGTTCTAGAAGGTTGGATTGATGCAAGGATGCTAAATTGCCACCTCTGTCCACCCAGATCCCACGGATCCTTCATGTGAGGGATCCGGCTAGTTGCCCAGGGATCCGGCATCTAGGACCATTTTCTTAAAAGAACACGTGCAAGAATTTGCACTACACATCGAATTTTGAAACTAATGATTTCTATAGCAAGTATTCATGTATGTAGGTAAATCATAGCAAGCATGGCATGTAAAAGCAATGTATGGGCATGCAATTAGGATGAAGACCAACTTTTCGATACAAGATCAAAAAGTTGTAAAATTCCTATTATGTTGTTCTAAGTTAAGATGTCCATGTTTTTCACCATACCGCCACATACTATTTAGTTCTAAACAAAAACAACATTGTTTAAGACATACATCACATGTTTCAAATAAAGATCATACACATCACCTCCAATCACCCTCAAGCTTCCATCTCACTTTTTCTTCTTCCTCATTAGGAAATGAGGAATGCATTTTTTTGGGTAAAGGGCATTACGCCTGGTAAATTATATTACACCAAAAAATCGTTTAAGAACAATGGAATGTGGCAGAAGTACCACATTAACCTCAAGCAACGCTTGAACATCCAACTAAAACGCTTGTGACAGGCCACTAAGCGTTAAAACTATAAATACATACAATAACCAAAACCCCTACCGGAAACAACCATTTAATCACACAAGAATGACCACACAAATCCGCCCATCTCTTCGAAGGAGATTGATGAACCAGATGAGCTCGCCTCCTTAAAACCCTTTCCAAGTAAAACCCTAGAGGAAAACCTTGGAGTAGGGAAAAGAGTACAACACTCACCCGAATCTCCAACAAACTCCACCTACCTCCAAAAGCATCAACCAGGACACAAGACCGACTCACGCTCCCGTAACATGAAATCAAGATCAAGAAATGAACTCTCCATTAAGAATGCATAAGAGACATAGGCAACCGCCAAACACGCAATAAATCAATCACCTTCGCCTCCTTTTGAATCTACATGTAAGAAGCTTCAAACGCACCGTTGATTTAATCACTTCAATCAATTGACTTTCGCATCGACGTTCTTTGCTTGAAGATCCTGTTGTTCCTTTCTTGCCAAATAAAATAAGAAGTCGCCGCAAACAAGAGCTTGAAACAACGCTCTCACTGACCTAGATGTAGAGATAGGAGTCAAGTGATGCACCACATCCTCTAAGGAATAAGGAATGTCCGTAAGACCAAGAAACACCTTCAAAGAGTCCCAAACACGAAAAGAAAACAAACACTCAAAGAAAAGGTGATTATGAGAATCCGGTTGAGTGTTGCACAAAGGGCACACAAGGCGCTCTCGTGGGATCATTTGAGCGAAGCATATCCCGAGTACGAAGCCTCCTTCTCAAAACCACCACAAATGAAAAGCATGCCTCGAATACGGTGCGTGAACCAAACAAGATGAAACCAATCAACAACCATCCACGCGGCCGAATACACTCCCAAAAGAAAGCAGAGAAAGACTTGACATGACCATCCCCGTCTTCCAAACTAACCGATCATCCACATTATCATTTAAATTAGGAACCAAATCGATGTAAGCATAGGATACCGAGTTCCCACATATTCGCCAAGCCCAAGAGTTCCCAAAATAATGTCCCGAACCAAAGAATTAGAAGAAAACCACCGGTAAATATCTCTCGAGGACACAATAAGAGAAAGAGGACCAACCGAACACCACTTATCAAACCAAGCTGAAGCCTTCAAACCATTCCCAAGATTATACCAAAAAAATTGCCTAACAAGAGGCCTAATCTGAAGAATCTTCCGCCAACTCCAAGACAGATTACCACGACTTGGAACATCCCAAAAGTTACGACCACGCAACCTATAAGTATGAATCCATTTCACCCATAAAGAATCCATAGAATTGAACAAACGCCAAATATGAGCAGCAATGAGAGCCGTAATAAATGATTCAAGTCTACGAATCCCAAGCCCACCCTCCTGTTTAGGCAAGCACACAACCTCCCAAGCAACTTTAGAATTACCTTTCCGACCATTACCAAAAAACTCCAAAGGAAACCCCGCATAAGCTGCTCAAGATCAAACACAATACGAGCAGGGAGAACAAAAACCGAGGCCCAATAAATGTGCATAGAAGATGAATCGATCGAATAAGTCAAGCCGACCAACAAAAGAGAGGATTTATTCCTCCAATCATTGATGCGATTAGACGACTTCTCCACCAATTCCTTACAATCTCTAAAGATCAATCTAGTAGTAACCAACGGCACCCCAAGATACTTCACATGCAAGATCCCTCAACAAATGGAAGAATCAGAAATAGCAAGCTTAACATGATTAAGAACATTACGTAAATAAGCGGTACTCTTAGGTAAACTAGAGGCAGCCGAAACATCCTTAAACTCCTCTAAGGAATCCATAATAACACCGCCGAATGAGCATCACCATGAGCAAACAAGAACAAATCATCAAGAAACAAAGATTAATAATGTTAAGTTGAGAGCATTTGTGATGGAAAGTGAACATCTCGTAATCCCAGACGCGACGTCTCAAAATAAGGGTAAGCACCTCCAAAACAAGCGTGAAGAGATAAGGCGATAACGGATCCCCTTGCCTTAAACCACGCTTACCCTTAAAATAACCATGCAATATGCCATTCACACTAATAGAAAACGAAGTAGTAGAAACGCACTCCATAATCCAGTGAACCATACGCGGGTGATACCCAAAACGAACCAAGATACACCTCAAAAATTGCCAATTGACCGTGTCGTACGCCTTCTGGAATATCCACCTTAAAAGCACACCTAGACGGACCACGATTGAGATGATAATTATACATAAGCTCCTGAGTAAGCAAAATGTTATCGGCAATCCGTCTACCAGGAACAAACGCAGACTGATTCGGACTAACCAAATTGCTAAGGCTCTCCTTAATCCAGTTGGCAATAATCTTACTAATACACTTGAAAATCACATTGCAACAGGAAATAGGCCTAAAATCAGTTATCCGAGAGGGAGTATTGATCTTAGGCAAAAGGGCTATGGTAGTATGATTAATCTCTCTCAACAACTTACCATTAACAAAAAATTCCTGAACCGCCTTAGTAACATCATCCGAAATAATATCCCAAGCACCCTTAAAAAAAGGCAGCCGAATAACCATCAGGACCCGGCGCCTTATCATCTCCCATAGAAAAAATAGCATCTTTGACCTCACGAGACGTAACATCACGAACCATATATAAAGCCACATTAGGATCAAGAGTCGATGTGAAAAGATCAAAATCATCCAATGGCAAAGTAGGCCCCTTTTGACCAAGGAAAGAAGTAAAGTAAGAAACAAAAGCATTAGGAATCTGATCCTCCACCAATTGCACACGATTACCATCACAAATTGAATCAATCCGACTCCTAGCTTTCCTACTCTTTACGACCTTATGAAAATATGCAGAATTCGAGTCACCAACCCGAAGCCATTCAACCTTAGCCTTTTGCTTGAGAAAACATTCTTCCTTTAAAACTGATTCATTGAATGCATTAAGATAGCACGCTTCCTCTTCACGCAAAACAACATTAAAAGGATCCAGGTCAAGGGCACGTTGAACCTCATCCAATTCATGACGAAGTTTAGAAACTTTCTCATGAATATTCCCTTCCCGGAAGAGCATACTCCAAAAAGGCTTTTTAAGCGCCTTCAATTTACTAACCACTTTAAACATATGAAAACCACTCACCGATGTACCCCAACACTCTTGAACTTGCTGTTTAAACCTAGAATTCTGAACCAGAATATTAGAGAATTTAAACGGCCTAGGTTTAAACTTACACATCGTAGGAATATGAAGAATAGCCGGGGAGTGATCAGAAACACGGTACGGTTGGAAAATAGCATGAGCACCTGCAAACGAATCCAGAAACCCAAGGTTAGCCATTATACGATCAATCTTCCTCAAAGTACCATCCAAACCTCTCGGCTTTTGAGTCCAAGTAAATTGCAGCCCCGAGCGATTTATATCAACCAACTCATTAGCATCAACACATTCCTTAAATTCTCGCATCGCAATATCAATAACCGAAGAACCCTCGACCTTATCTTCTAAATTAAGAGCTGAATTGAAATCCCCAAGAACACACCAAGGGCGATTACAAACCAGCTGATTATGTAAACCAAGATTATCCCAAAGGGGTCTTCTATGAGTATACTTATTGTGAGCATAAACAAAGGAACAAAACAACTCCTTTTTATCAACCTTAAAGCGAATGAAAGTATGGACCACCTGATCAGTCATAGTAACTACATTCAAATCAACCGCATCCACATTCCATCCCAAAATGATGCGAGAACCACTACTACAAACATTACCATTTGAAGTCCAATCCCACCCTTTAAACACCCTCATGCATAACTTCTGAAGACGAGAATTAGAGACATGCGATTCCAAAATAGCACAAATAGACAGTTGATTTTCACTAATAACCTGACGAACCTCATTTTGTTTAGGGGATTGGTTCATTCCCCTTATATTCCATGAAGCGACACTATACATGAGGAACCTCAACAGAGGAAGTGCTTGCTTCCTTACGATTACTAGTTTTCGTGCTTGGTTTACCAAACTCAATATACTCATCGACCTCCGTATCACTATCAATATCCACTTCATGAACCCCTTTATCCACTTGAGACGAGTCCTCCCCAAACCCAAATACAGAACTGATCACATCGTCATTAAGCGCTCCAAAGGAATTCTTAGTGACTATATCACTTAAATCATCATGAATATACTTATTAGGGGCTTTAACATCACTAGTAACCTGATTATCCAAGAAAGTAAGACCAGCTACCACATTAGTAACACTCGATTCCTTATTCGTAACATGAGTCTTTGATGATGAAGCACCATGCTCCACACCCTCCTTAGGACCATTAGGTTCCTTATTAGTACCATTACCCTTAGAAGAAGACGCTCCATCAGACCCCCTTTAGTTTTCGAAACCGGCTGCCAACGATAGTTAAATGTGACCTTTGGTTTCGCAAAACGAACTCCATCAATAACCTTCTCATGAGTTGGCGCCTTTCCCTTACCCTTACGCTTAGTAGCTTCAACAAAGCCCTCCTCATCAACATTAAACTTCACACTAGATTTCTTAACCTTCTTAGGGCAAGTAGCATCATTATGGTCAAAGATTTTGCACAAATCACAACGGGGCTGCCATTCATATTCAATATCAATGCGTTCCAACGAGTGACCGAACCATTAGGAAACGGAATCGCCACAACCACATGATCCATTAACTCGTTAATAGATGACACTTCAACAAGAGCTCGAGCATATGAATTCCGACCCCAAGACTTAACACACATAGTACTCGTGTATGAATCCAACATGATAGGTTTACCAATTTGAGTCGTAATCAAACTTAAACCAACCTCCGTATAAGCAACGATTGGCACATTATGTAATTTCAACCATACGGGGGCTGAAGTTACCTCCTCCTTAGCAAGTGTAGTATTAGGCGTCCAAATGTTCAAAAAAATAGGAATAGAACGAATCAACCACGGGTCAGTCTCTAACACTTGATCCATACCATCCTTAGTGGAGAATTGAAATGAAAAGAAACCATTATTCAACATAACACGTTCTAATCCAAACTTAGCCCATGTATTCTTAACATAATTCTCCACAATAGGGAATGCAAGCGTTTCCCAATAAAATACCCGTAAAGAGTGTTAGCAAACCTAGCTGAAACATCATCAATCTCTTGTAAAGGAATTGTGACATGAGCTCCTTCCACACTTTCCTCATTACGTAATTCACATATGTTAACAGATTTGAAAGTATTCTTTGTTTTAAACATAGAAGCATATGAAAGTTTAGGGGCTGGTTGTGAACCAACATTACCAGAAGACTTACCATTATCACCACTAGTCACTTGAGTAGCATTCGAAGTTTGTGTAACACTAGGACCATGAGTTGCAGCATCCATAGCATCCTTATTCGACCCACAAGCAGTCTTCACATTCCCAACCAACGCTCCATGATCAATCACATCCTCTTTATTCTGATTCATAGACACCACATCTTCATGATCAGCAAACTTAACACTTCTATAAGGTTTTAACACCTTACCATCTCTACCCATGATCTTACCATCCACGTTCCTAAGCTTAGCTGCTAAACCACTCAACAATGCAGTCTCCTCAACCTCATCTTGTGGCCCAACTGGTAATACCTCAACATGGGAGGTCGAAGTATTAATACCACTATGCACCGGTTTTCTTAAAATCGACTTCAAGATAGGAAGATCACCAAGCAAATTCGATTTAGGGATAGTTGAAGGTTTAGTATTCTTATTAGTCAAATCCATAATAATAACACCAGCCACGCAATCAATACGTAGAAAAATAAATAGCATAAACGAAAACAAAAAACCCTAAAAATAGCGACCAGGAAAAAAACCCTAAAAACCACTACCAATAATTAATGAAACGCAACCCTAAAAGGGTTTAAAGTCCCATCATTAATTCCTAACCGACACTCATGATTGAAGCAGATAAAGTAATAATTAGGCAACGAACCTAAAACTGAAAAAACGATTCCCTAAAAACGATAAAATCAAAACCCTAAACACCACGAACCAGCAACCAAATAATAAATCGACTAAAGGGAGATAATACTCGGATTATTCCACAGTAGTAGAAGTTTTATAAGGTATAGGATTCAAGGAAATAAAAGGGTAACGATCAGATGTGAAGGAAAGAAGAGAATCGCCATTTTCTCTAGAGGGTTTTTAGAAAATATACCTAATCTCTTGTAAAAGAATTTTTCAATATGAGCAATGCATTTGAACATTCCTTTTGTTTGTTGGAACTCTTGGGAAGGGCTTGGAATGTCCGAAAATTGGTCAACGTAGGACACGAGGTCGAGATGGTAGTTGTTGACGGGGTTGCTTGCTTCTCCTTCCGTCTCCTCGGATGAGTCCGTAGGTGGATGAGGCCTTTTACCGTCAACCATGAACCTTGATGTTCTTTCCTCGGTTAGAGGTACCATCACCCGATTGCAAAAGAAATGATCTTCCGTATAGGGAGAGGGTCTAAAGCAAAGACAAAGTTTGCTAGGAAAGTTAGAAGCATAGCATACGGTAGAACCATTTTGTCCGTCCTAAAAACACTAGCCATCGTTTTGACCATGTAATATGCAAGGTTGAAGGGAGTTTCATTGACGAGGCAATAAATCATGTACACAAGACATGCATTCGGATGATCCTTGTTTCTAACCAAGCAAAGAACATTTTCCCTAAGAATTTGTTTTCATTTTTTGTAGAAAGGGAACATCTCGAAAAGATCCATTTAAAAGGGATCTCGATGGATTTGAGTTCCTAGTGACTCAGGTTTGAGAGGTTCTTTGGATGAATACGACATCTCTTACCGTGGTTGGTTCATAAAGGTGGGTGAAATAAACCTCGTGATCATCAACCATGTCATGAAGCTTGGCGAGTGACCAATCATTGGAATACATACACACCCCATGGTGAGAATGCGGAGAATCTAGGCAAACTCGGCAAGGGTCAAGGTGTAATTGTGCTCGTTGATGATAAAGGCAATAAAGATGGTTCCGTCATCATTTCTTATGATCCGAACGCTTTGGTAAAACTTGAGAACAAACATGGGACATATTTGTTCGTTTTTTTGGGTAAAAGGGTTAATTCACCCCGGTAAATGTATTACTCCAAAAAACGTTGAGGTACAAAGGATGAGGGTGATTTCCCTCATCTCAGTCCCTTAGGACACTTACAGACTCGAATATAAGAATGACACACCATTCTTATAACATACAATAAAATGAACCTACCAATAATGACAAAGTACATAAAAATAATACAATACAACTCAAGAAAAGTACTTAAGCCTTCTATATCACTATTGTAGTCCACTTTAACTTCCATGAAGAATCCATGTAAGACCATCCAAGCATTCATCAACATAACCTTTGTTTGTATTAGCAACGAAAACACAAACAAAACCTTCATGATCTTGCAACATATCTTGGGTAATCAAAACCCAAACGAATCAAAGCCATCGACCGACCCAATCACCATGATAAACAAATCGTGAGAAGGAACAAGTCACAACCAGACGGCCAACTTCCATGAATATACCTGCACTTAATGACCCAGCACCATAGGCACCATTCAATAGAACATGTGTTGTAGAGATAGCGAATAAGCAAAAATCAAAACCACAATGGTTTGATTCCATCCAGTAATACATCAAACGTCCAAACTCCCCAACACAACTTCCAGCTCTCTCAATAACCCACGATCATCCCACAACCTTCATGATTCGACCAGGAGATCAACGAACATTAACGTACCAAATAACATCCAGATCCAGCATCACCTTCCACCATCACGCACCAGGTGTAGGCACCATCAATAATAAAACACAAAACCCTAATCGGGTTTCATATATCGATTAAGAGCAGCAATCCACAACCAAACCGCCTCAAAAAATAATATGATGAGCTTCATGAGGAACAAAACGAACCATAGAAAGACCCAAACCCTAACAGAAACTACGATACACCAAATAATAGGAATATCGATGGCAGCAAAAATATTTAGGGTTTCGGCCAGATCGACCCATAATAGATATATAGTCAATTTGATAACCGACTAATGAATAAAGAGCAAGATCGATTAAAAAAACCCTCGTCCCTAACATATATATAACATCAGTATGATAATAGGAACGAATCAGATCCCTTGAGTCGATTCAAACCCTAATAAAACGAATCACCAAAAAATTGATGAAAAAAACGTTTAGACAATAAGGTTTTCAACAGCACGCCACCCCTAGAAACAAATACAACTCTAAAACCAATTGTATACCAAAATACAAAGATCATATCATGGTAGAGAGGTGGCTTTAGAGATTGATTAAGCCGGAATATTAGAGGGGTGGCGGCTGGAATCGCCAAGGGGAGAGAGAGAGAGCACGTTTTAGGGTTTTTAACTGCGTCGAGTCTTTGTTTTGAAATAACATATTTGTTCGTTGATATGGAGGAGATACTGAAAATTGATCCTAGAAAAGACTTTGGGAATGTCGGTATCATTGAAAAAAGATTGATCAACCACACGACCTTCATGAAAAAACCTATTTTGTAGCATTTTGAAAGCTTTTCGATGTTTAAGGTCAAGACCGTCCTTTCGGTGATGCATCGGTATATAATGAGCGGTGTCTTGATAATCTTGTTGTTTGGAGTTAGGCATGATTGATCCTAAACAATAAAACCACAATGTGGTGTTAATTATGAGCATAGTTCCTTTTGAGGTTCATCACAATTTTGCTCAAAACATCTCTTTTGAAATCATTATGAGTTCTAATTTGTATTAACAATGTTTGTTTTTTGATTAGTTATCTTAGATAGCTAAGTTAAAAGCAGTGTGTTGGAAAATTGTGACAAACCCACTTGAATAAATATGTAAAAATTGTATAACTAGGAACTAAAGAATGGAAATCACAATGATAAGAGTTACACAAGTGACTGAATTGCTTGGATTGATGATGAAAGAGCTCCTAGGAACAGTAGTGTTGTGTTTATGGTCGTATATGAAAGAGTAAAGTGGGGAGTAGAAGTGCACAATGAATTATCAAACACTTATTATGTTTGCTGATGTGCCGGTTCCCATGGATCCCTTGAAAAAGGGATTTCGGCTAGTAATAGTTTAGGGATCTGGCTATTCAGTAAGAAAATTATGGAAAACTAGAAGGGGGGTTGAATAGTTTTACCAATTAAAAATTCGTTTTAAAATATTTAGATCGACTTATGTCAATATATTCATATGTGTATGTTGGACGTTGATAGATAGATATGTAAATATGTACTGCAAAGGTAAAGAGTAAGAAACACAAAACCACGACACGAGTATTTATAGTGGTTCGGCTATAAGGACACCTTCCTTGCCCTACTCCACACCCCGATTCACCTACTCGAGAGTTCATTAGCACTACACGACACAACTCCTTATGGCGGAGAAGCCTTCACAACGTCGCCTACTCTTTTTCCGATACAAGGCTAGACACCGGGTTCTTCCACAAGGTAGAACCACACCTAGCACAACGTCTCCTACACTTTATTCGGTACAAGGCTAGATACCGAGTTCCATTACAAAGGAGGAACTACAACCCAACACTACACAACACCTATTCCAAAAGAGACCCACTCCTTATTACAACATCATCAAGGATATCAATTTTCTTGGATACAACATATCTCTATTTGTACATCGATACATCATATCGATTGTACACCCTTGTCATCTTTCACTAATGCCTTAGACTTGACCCTTTTGGCATCCTTCACTAATGCCTATGACACGGACGTTAGACACCTTTCACTAATGCCTTCGTCTTGACTCCTTTGGCATCCTAAAGTAGCACCAAAGCTTAGTCATCGTAGAATTTCCAATCTTCTTCATTTATGACACGATTCTGTAAACCATATGTTGCTAAAAGCAACTAAGATCCGAATGCAAACCATAGCAAACATAACCTGCCATAAAACTAACAATAGGGTTTAGCAAACCCTAACTTACAACTCCATGATCTTGTAACCATCAAATAAGAATCAGTTCACAAATTTCACACAACGGTTGGTGGAAGACTCTAAAACCACGGATAGAGCAGCAAGCAAAAACTCGCTCCAAAAGTTTGCGTTGAGATGCTAAACCGAAACCCTCAATAATGCACAAAAAGAGATTTTTGAATAAGAACTCTTCAAAACTTAACTTACAATAATCCACACCAGCAGCCGATCACAAATCCAAAAAATAAAACACATTGTCACATAACTTGTGAAAGGTGAGAACTTAGTACAAGCAGCCTCATGACCTTGCTGGTAACCTCCAATAAAATGTCCAACCAATAATAACATGCCAGCAATACGGATCAAAAAACCATGGGAGAACCATGTGATAGGGTTAACGAACAACCCTAACTTACAAATCTTATTCAGTCCAGATCCACTTGATACACCAACAACCATCTCTCTAAACCCACTACCATGTCCTACAAACGACAACTTATACGAAACTTTCAGTAACCGAAAACCCAAAAAATAGATTAACCTCCAAGAAATCTGATCAAACCCTAAAAAAAATTGCGCAAAAGCACCAGGTAGATAAGAGGGCGGATCGTTTCAAAAAACCTCAAAAATACACACTAAGCGAATGACATATAGCAGATCGAGAAAAATATACCAAGTAAAACCCACCGACCCACTATAAATAAGATGTACGAGGAAAGAAGATGTACTCCGTAATATAAAAATGCAAAAACACCTACCAATTAATTACACCCCAAACAAGGTACCACCAAACTCGTTGGTACCAAGAAAGAGAATGGACCAATAAGGATGGGTAGACGTTGCTAACATGCAATAGGCAACAATAATTAAACAATTAAAGAAAAAAGAAGGCCGATCAAAATAATTAGAGTGGCTGCCATTTTTTCTTTTTTGTCGCCTAATAGAGAGAGAGAAACGTAGGGCTACATTTTTTTATTGTACGTAAACACACTCTTCACATAATTGCCCTTAATTATATTGTCCATTCATATATTGATCGTTAACCCTTAAACCGTTTTGCAATCGTTAACCGAATTTTATTCGATTTTGAAATCCTTTAACACTCTTGATCACATTACCAAGTTTATTATCGGATTGACGCTTCTTTTGAAGTTAGGTTTTCGTTTGTAGGTTTAGGGTTTTTTGCAAATCGTTTTGTTTTAAGGTGTTCAACCTGAGCAACATGTGAGTAATTGGCTGTTTTGGTTTAATTTAACCCTCCTAGGGTTAGATCGTTGGCATTTTTTATTGGGTTTGCTGCTGCTGTTCGTGGGATCTTCTTATTAGGGTTTCGCACTTTTTTTTCTAGGGTTTTTAGGTGTCGGTTAATTTAGTTTGGGTAACTATGAATCCTGATCAATCGTTTGATAGTAAAGGCTTGAAGGGGACGCATGAAAAGGTAACTATCAACGCTAGTTCAAGCTTGTTGGGTGATGCTCCGATTTTGAAATCTATATTGAGGAAAGCATCGCGTAATGTTCTGGGCAAGGGGTCTGATGTGATGTTTTGTAACTCTAATGTTACCTCTAATTTGGCTGCGACCATGGAATCATCGAATGTTACAACTGCGTTTTGCAAGTTTGGAGAGAATAGCAATACTCTTTCGTCTAATATGGGAGTATCCATGGAACCGTCCATGATTACGTTTATGTTTAACAGTTTTGGAGCAGCCAATGTTCATGGTATGGCTAATGTTCATGCAGAGTTGCCTAGTAATGATAGTTCGATTTACTCGCAACTTGTTCATGATGCTGCTGCTACTCCTAGTTCATATAATGAGGTTTTTCCTCCCTTGAATGTTTCGTCTAAAGCATATACGAGTCCTGTTAATGCAAGTAATTCAGTCGAGCATGATATTAGTAATACTACTGGTCCTACATTTGCAAGTACCTTTAGTATGCATGCAAGTAAATCATTCTTGCATGATATTAGTAATTCTGTCATGCATGATATTTGTAATACTAGTGGTCCTACTATTGGTCCTACATTTGCAAGTAACTATAGTAAATCATGTATGCATGAGGATATGACTCAAGGTAATGTGAATGCTAGGTCGATTGTTTCTCCTCAGGCTACTTCTGGTCCCACGTCTTTTGCAGCCATGTTTAAAAATAATTCAAGCAAAAGGTTGTTAAAGTCTCGGAGACGAGGAATAGTGAATGTGTTACGGGTGCTAATGTGGCTATCCCTTTGGCGGTTGTTAATGAGATAAGTAATCGATTTACGAATACGTTGTATGGATATTATATTGGAAAGCGTCTTGCTTTTCCAATAGTGGAGAATTATGTGCGTAATACTTGGGCAAAATATGGTTTCCAACGTGTAATGCTAAATAATAGTTTTTTCTTATTTCAATTTGCGTCCAAGGAGGGTATGGAAAAGGTTTTGGAAGATGGTCCTTGGTTAATTCGATTAGTTCCCATTTTTTTGAATGTTTGGACTCCTAATACTAAACTGGAAAAGGATGAAATTACTTCTGCATCGGTCTGGGTCAAAATTCATAATATTCCGTTAGTAGCGTATTCCGAAGTCGATCTAAGCTTAATTTCTACTCAGATTGGGAGGCATGTTATGCTTGATTCTTATACAAGTGCGATTTGTCTCAAATCTTGGGGCCGCAATTCTTATGCTAGGGTTCTTGTGGAAGTTTCATCTTTGTCTATTTACTTGACTTGATTGTGGTGGCGATTCCTTTTCCTGACGGATCTGGTCATTCTTTGGAAACGCTAGAATTTGAGTATGAGTGAAAACCTCCAAGGTGTGAGAAGTGTAAAATATTTGACCATAATGATGGTGGTTGTCCTAAGAATATTAAACCAAGCGAGAAACAGGTGGTTGATAATGATGGCTATGCGGAGGTTAATAATCGTAAGGGTAAAGGTAAGCAACAAACTAAAGAGAAGCATATTGATGGCATCATTTTACAAAACCTAAGGTTGCTTTTCATTATCATTGCGAGCCTAAGGGTGGGACAGTTAAAGGAGGAGCATCATCTTCTGGAGGGGCATCTTCTAGTGGATCAGGTAAGAAGCCTACAGTTGCTACAAATAATGGTGATTCCATTACAGGTTTGGATCCTAAAGATCCAGTGCCGGTTCCTCCTTCTAATGTTGAATCTGGACTGAACGTTAACTCTGCTAATTCTTTCGGTGTCTTGGATTCATTGGTGGACGAGGAGGTTCTGGGAGAAGATAATAATGGTAAGGGAACACAAGATCAGCCTATTAGTAACAAGGAGCCAAAGGTACAGGGAGAGACTTCAAAGCCTTCTACTGTTCCATCTTTGAGTACTTTATCTAAGAGAGGTAACCCATTTTCTAAAGTGGGTGAAGTGGTTGATTCTGACAGTGATGAGGATGAGGTTTATGAGCCGAATGATAACATGGGCAATTACTTTTCATCTGTTGGTGGAGGTATCGAGCTTGAAGATTATTTTTCCGATGATTATGCGGCTCAGGTTTACGATCTACCAGGGCAATTGAATGATTTCAAGCTTCAAGGTCGTGCTAGAAAGTAACTTTTGTTTGTTGGTTCATAAGTTTGGCATATCTTTTTATGTTTTTTCTAGTAGTCCTAGTTGTTGCTAGCTAGTTGTTCATTTATGGCATGTCATAAATGATCTAGTGGTGGTTCAAGCTGTTGCTTGAGGTTAATGTGGTATTTTAGCCACATTCCATTGTACTTAAACGGTTTTTTGGAGTATATATTTTGCCTGGGTGAAAAATCCCTTTTACCCAAACTACATAGAAAGATCTTTTGGATCTGAGGTTAGAGAGTTTACAATACTAGAGGAAAGTATGTGTAGAAGTGGCACCTTACAATGAAGAAATGACTCACTATTTATAGGAGAAAATATGCTATTGTTCCACGGATCCCTTACTTGAGGGATCCGTCCAGTGTAAACTGGGGGAACCGTGGGACGCTCCTCTTTGCCCATAGGTTTTGGGTCATGGGTCATGGGTTATGGGTCATGGGTCCTAGACTTTGAACCATGGGTATCCAAGTAGATACAATGTATCTAGTACGTGCATTGCATCTAGTCCATGGGTCATGGATAATATCCATTAATGACTTCATGCATGATGTCATGCAATGGGTTATGGGTTATGCTCCATGGGTATGGGTCATGGACTTTGGGTTTTACCCAACTACATTCAATGTATTTAGTCAATGGGTCAACAAATACTTAAATTCTACCCATTATAATACATACTAAGTATGTATATATATCTACCCAATATGTAAACACTAGTTGTTATACATATGTATTACTAAATCATGAAAGCACTATTACTTGTTTAGTGTTTTATGTGAAAACGTAAGTGTGTTAGTAAACTATTGGCTCAAACCATTTACCTATTTTATTTGTTTCGTTAAAATGATTTTACATTTGTTATCGACAAAACATTAGAAGATCGTAAAATATAAATAAATGTTTTTACGGCTTATTTGTATTAACAATCTCTCCCTTTTTGTTGATGACAAAACATAAGATTATTTTAAGGAAAAACTAAAATTCGTAAAAGTTTGAATTGGAGTTTTTTACTCTCTTCTCCCCCTTTTTGTCAAAACAAAAAGAGCGTTGAAAAGAAACTAACACCTTGTTTTAAGATAAACATATGAAAGAAAAAAATATATGAAAAATAGAGAGTAATTGAGGAGAAGTATTCTCGACTTAGCTCCCCCTTGACGAGTCCATCCCTTTGTGAGGGCTTCAAGTAAGAAGAAATACTAGACTAGTGCATTGCAACTATGTTTGCAAATGGTTTCGTCTTTGTGACAAATATGCTCCCCCTTGATGATTGCAACTTTTCAGGGAGAACGTCATGTAATGTAATCCAAATGTGAATAATATTGCAAATGATTTTGCAATGTATCGCTTTGACACGGAACTCCTGGCTTAGGGTGTCAAAGTATTCATGTGTATATTGAAAATCTACAAAACAATGGTTAGAAAATAAGTATATAATGCATAATTTCCTGCAAATAAGACTCAAGTTAGTAGTAAACAAGTCTTACATTGCACGGATCCCACAGTTCCCTCTTTGGAGGATCCGTCTAAAAAGCGAGGGATCCGTTTGTGCGAAAGTTTAAGACATCAATGGTGATGTGAACAAATGATGTCAACATCAAAATGAGATATGTATTAAGGCACCCAACATATACTCAAGACAATATGGCATAAAACATGTAATTTCATTCAATAAAAATACGAGAAATGATCTACAAATCTCTAAAACTAAGAGAATGATTTAAACATGTAATACATTTTCTACTAATTCTAATAAGTGGCGAAAGACTTAAAAAGCATCAATGTGCTTGAATCTAAGGATGAGTAGACTTTTTGATTTGGTCCAATCGTTTAAGAAGATGATTAAACATGAAATGCAACTCATTTCGTACTTCTTGAACAAGTCCTTGGGTGATTTGACAATTAGAGCAATTATTGTCATGACTAGGAACCGGAGGAGATTGGTTGTTTTAAGGAGGCTCCACAAATGGTGGTGGAGGTACATTGAGCAATGTTGGACGAAGTTCTACTAAGAATGATGGTGATGATGCATGAGTTGGTGGTGGTAATGGAAGGTCCTCTATATGAGTAGATCTTTGGTGGTTCCTTATCTCCAAAGATGGACTATTTGGTGATGTAGGTGGTTCCCTATTTAACGAGAAGGTAAGTGAGTGGGAAGTTCTCGGTGGTGAGTGCTCTAATGAGTAGAGATTTGGATGAGAAAGAGGTTCGGTAAAGGAATGTGGTTTTGTTGAGGAATGATGGTTCAACCACTCGGCCTTCATGGAAGAGCCTCTTTTCTAACATCTTGAAGGCTTTCCTATCCTCAGAGCTTAGGCCTTCCTTACGATGATACATTGGAATGTAGTGAGCGGTGTCATGGTAATCTTGTTGGCGGTTACTAGGCATGATTGTTCCTATACATAAAAACCACAATGTGGTGTTAATTGTGTGAATAGTAACCTAATGGGATTGATCACAATTTTGCTCAAAACATCTTCATTGAATTCAAGGAATGAGTTTAATTTGTATTAATAATGTTAATTCTTTGATTTAGATTATCTTAGAAAACGATGTGATAACAAATTGTGACAAACCCATTTGAGCTCAACTTCTAAAGATGAAAATTGTAATCCTAAGAATCAAGGAATAGAAATAACAATGTAGTGAAGATTATACTTACACAAGAGATTGTTTCCTTAAAGAAGATGATCAATTTGCTCCAGTGAACAGTAAATTGGTTTTATGTTCGTGAGTCTTGATAGAGTAAAGTGGGTAGTGGAACTTCCACAGTGATCATTTCTTTCTTATTATGTCTTATGTTGCACGGATCCCACGGATCCCTTGTATGAGGGATCCGGCATATCAGCAATTTAACACCTTAAGTGATGCTTGATAATTTTGTTTTGCGAATTCTAATTTTTGCCTAGGGTCGATGTTTATGCTCTATAACTTATGGTTTTGGGTTTTGACGTGTTATACTAGTCCTATTTGACGAGGTTCCCTTTTTAAGAATAAATTATAATTCTTTGGGAAGTTTTCAAATATTATGATAAAATCCCATTTTATCACAATATGAGAAATCTCACATGGATACTTATTGACATAGATGAAATGTCAATAATCCTTATGTGAGGGGGGATGATCAAGGCTCTCGAATAGCCGAGATATCATTATCACCTGTTTTTAGTTTTGTCTATAGAGATCAACGAATAATACCATTCTTGATGATGAGTTCAATATAGATAATTACTTTAGTGATTATTAAGAGAGCGTAAAGATACTACTTAAACTTAATCATGATTAAACAAAAAAGATGACATTATTGATTCATCTAAAAAAATATAAGAGAGAGAAATTTAAAAAATCATACATTTGCTAAATATTCTTTTTAAGGAAAGAAGTATTAGAGAGAAATTCTTCATGATCTTCTTAGGATGCCCAAATCTTAGTATGGAGAATTCTCAATAAAGAAAATATTTGAAAGATCTATCATTTTCCAATATTATAAATTGTGATGATTTTAAAACGTGACCTTTTGTTTTTCAGGAAATTTCTTCCTTGTAGTTTTCAATCATACATAGATCTGTCAAGTTTTAAAAGCACAATATACTCTTAAGAAACTTGGTAACGAAGCTCTGATGCCAATTGTGGAAAACTAGAAGGGGGTGGAATAGTTTTACCAATTAAAACTTCGTTTTAAAATATTTAGATCGACTTATGTCAATCTATTCAGATGTGTATGTTGGACGTTGATAGATAAGATATGTAAATATGTAATGCAAAGGTAAAGAGTAAGAAACACAAAACCACGACACGAGTATTTATAATGGTTCGGCTACAAGGACACCTTCCTTGCCCTACTCCACTCCTTGAGAGTTCATTAGCACTACATGACACAACTCCTTATGGCAGAGAAGCCTTCACAAAGTCGCCTACTCTTTTTCCGGTACAAGGCTAGACACCGGGTTCTTCCACAAGGTAGAACCACACCTATCACAACGCCGCCTACACTTTATTCGGTACAAGACTAGATACCGAGTTCCATTACAAAGGAGGAACTACTACCCAACACTACACAACACCTATTCCAAAGAAGACCCACTCCTTATTACAACATCATCAAGGATATCAATGTCCTTGGATACAACCTATCTCTATTTGTACATCGATACACCATATCGATTGTACACCCTTTTCATCTTTCACTAATGCCTCGGACTTGACCCTTTTGACATCCTTCACTAATGCCTATGACACGGACGTTCGAAACCTTTCACTAATGCCTTCGTCTTGACTCCTTTGGCATCCTTCACTAATGCCTTTGACACGGACGTTTAAGCACCTTTCACTAATACCTTCGTCTCGAACCTTTTGGCATCCTTCACTAATGCCTTTGACACAACACGTCTAATGAGGAAGAAAGAACTATCAACAAGAGAACCTCAGTAGTCTTGACGATGACAAAGCATGGCAACTCATGGACTTGAGCTTGCTCGACTTCAAGAGGTGGTGATCACGCCTTTAAGAGGAACCTATAGAATCACACAAAGAATAAACACAAACTACATAGAATGATCCTTTGGATCTGAGGTTAGAGAGTGTGGAAAACTAGAAGGGGGGTTGAATAATTTTACCAATTAAAACTTCATTTTAAAATATTTAGATCGACTTATGTCAATCTCTTTGGATGTGTATGTTGAACGTTGATAGATAGATATATAAATGTGCAATGAAAGATAAAGAGTAAGAAGCACATAACCATGACACGAGTATTTATAGTGGTTCGGCTACAAGGACACCTTCCTTGCCCTACTCCACTCCCCGAGTCACCTACTCTAGAGTTAGTAAACACTACACGACACCAACTCCTTATGGCGGAGAAACCTTCACAACATCGCCTACTCTTTTTCCGGTACTAGGCTAACCACCGGGTTCTTCCACAAGGTAGAACTACACCTATCACAACGTCGCCTACCCTTTATCCGGTACAAGGTTAGATACCGAGTTCCATTACTAGGCTAACCACCGAATTCTTCCACAAGGTAGAACCACACCTATCACAACGTCGCCTACCCTTTATCCGGTACAAGGTTAGATACCGAGTTCCATTACAATAGAGGAACTACTACCCAACACTACACAACACCTATCCCAAAGGAGACCCACTCCTTATTAAAATATCATCAAAGATATCAATATCCTTGGATACAACCTATCTCTATTTGTATATCGATGCACCTCATCGATTATACTACCTTGGCATCTTTCACTAATGCCACTTGACTTGAATTCTAGGCATTCTTCACTAATGCCTTTGACACGGACGTTTGGCACCTTTCACTAATGCCTTCGTCTTGACTCCATTGGCATTCTTTACTAATGCCTTTGACACGAATGTTAAGCACCTTTCACTAATGCTTTTGTCTTGACTCTTTCGGAATCCTTCACAAATGCCTTTGACACAACACCTCTATGGAGGAAGAAAGAACTATCAACAAGAGAACCTCCGTAGTCTTGATGATGACGAAGTATGGCAACTCATGGACTTGAGCTTGCTCGACTTCAAGAGGTGGTGATCTCGCCTTTAAAAGGAACCTAGAGAATCACACAAAAACAAAAGACAAACTAAATAGAGAGATCCTTAGGATCTGATGTTAGAAGGTTACAATACTTGGAGAAAGAGTGGCAACCCAAAATGAAGAAATGGCTCACTATTTATAGAGGAATTTTGGCTACTGTTCCACGGATCCCACGGATCCCTCACTTGAGGAATCCGTTTAGTGTAATCCTGGGGATCCGTGGGACGCTCCTCTTTGCCCATGGGTTTTGGGTCATGGGTCATGCGTTATGGGTCATGGGTCATGCGTTATGGGTCATGGGTCCTAGACTTTGGACCATGGGTATCCAAGTAGATACAATGTATCTAAAAGATGCAATGCATCTAGTCCATGGGTCATGGGTTAAAACCATGGGTCATGGATAAAATCCATATATGACTTATGCATGATGTCATGCAATGGGTTCTGGGTCATGCTCCATGGGTATGGGTCATGGACTTTGGGTTATACCCAACTACATTCAATGTATTTGGTCAATGAGTCAAATACTTAAGTTTCTACCCATTTATATTACCCATTGTAATACATATTAGTTATGCATATATTTATCCAATATGTAAGCACTAGTTGTTGTACATATGTATTACTAAATCATAAAACCACTTTTACTTGTTTAGTGTTTTATGTGAAAACGTAAGTGTGGTAGTAAACTATTGGCTCAAACCATTTACGTATTTTATTTGTGTCGTTAAAATGATTTTACGTTTGTTATTGACAAAACATTAGAAGATCGTAAAATATTAGAAGATCGTAAAATATAAATAAACGTTTTTACAGCTTATTTGTATTAACAATCTCCCCATTTTTGTTGATGACAAAACATAAAATTATTTAAGGAAAAACTAAAATTTGTAAAGGTTTGAATTGGTGTTTTTGCTCTCTTCTCCCCCTTTTTGTCGAAACAAAAAGAGCGTCGAAAAGAAACTAACACATTGTTTTTTTTTTAAATGTGATAAGAAAAGAAAATATAGAGAGCAAGTGACGGGAATAGTTCTCGTCTTAACTCCCCCTTGACGAGTCCATCCCTTTGTGAGAGCGTCAAGTAAGAAAAGCTACTAAGCTAATGCATTGCAACTATGTTTGCAAATGGTTTCGTCTTAGTAACGATAATGCTCCCCCTTGATGATTGCAACTTTGCAAAGGGACTTCATGAAATGTAATCCAAATGAGGATTATATTGCAAGTGGTTTTGTAATGTATTGTTTGACACAAAGCTCCCCCTAGCTTAGGGTGTCAAAGTCTTCATGTGTATTTTGAAAATCTACAAAACAAAGGTTAGAAAACAAGTATATAATGCATAATTTCCTACAAATAAGACTTAAGTTAGTAGAAAACATGTCTTCTGTTGCACGGATCCCACGGTTCCCTCCTTGGAGGGATCCGTCTAGGCAAAACTCAGGGATCCGGTTGTCTGATAACATAATTCAGCAATGGTGATGTAACAAATAATGTTATCATCAAAGTGAGATATGTATTCAAGCAACAAACATGTACTCAAAGTGATATGGCATATAAAATTTCATTCAATAAAACATAAGAGATGATCTACAAATCTCTAAAACTAAGAGAATGATTTAGCCATGCAATACATTTTCTACTAATACTAATAAGTGACCAAGAGCTTAAAAAGCATCAATGTGCTTGAGTTTAAGGATGAGTAGACTTGTTGATTTGGTCCAATCTTTCAAGAAGATGATTAAACATGAAATGCAACTCATTTCGTATTTCTTGAACAAGTCCTTGGGTGATTATACAATTAGAGCAATTATTGTCTTGATTAGGAACCGGAGAAGATTGGATGTTTTGAGGAGGCTCTATGAACGGTGGTGGAGGTACATTGAACAATGTAGGATGAGGTTCTACTAAGAACGAAGGTGGTGGTAATGGAAATTCCTACATATGATCAAGTCCATGCATGGTGGTTCCTTGTTTCCAACGGTGGACTAGTTTGTGATGTAGGTGGTTCCCCATTTAACGAGAAGGTTGGTGACTGGAAAGTTCTCAGTGGTGAGTGCTCTAATGAATAGAGATTTGGATGGGAGAGAGGCTCGGTGAAGGAGTGTAGTCTATGCTCTAGGAATGAAGGCTTAGGCGTTTTACTAGAACTAGGTACGTTTGGTTTAGAGCTTGATGAACTCTTTTCTAACCCAAAAGGTCTAATGCTAATTCTTGCGGTTCTCTTGGCAATTGTTGATTGGGTTTGTTGAGGTGTGATTCTAGCACTATGATCCCTTACGGGTGATGATTCGGTGGATGAAATCTCATGAACCATATGACCATTCCTTTTGGATGAACCTTTGGTTGAAGAGTTGTTGCTAGGTGCTTTAGTCATAGTGATGGTGAGGATGCAATAGAAGTCTCTAACTACTGATTTTTAGGAATGTGGTAAAAGTGATGACTTAACCTTTCAAGAGTGTTTGATTTATAAAGGGTGAATTTGAATTAAAAAATTAAACTCATGACCACTAAGAGAATTAGGCATGCACCAAGGTCAACAATGATGTTGTTCAGCTCTAGGGAATCCTTAAATGGTAACTTAAAAGTGTTTAGTTTACCAAAGATGGTTTAAATTTGAAAGAAAAGCTGATTAGAAGCTTTCTGTAAACATGGATCCCTGTCACTAGGGATCCGTTTGGTTATAAACCAGGGATCCGTCTGTCAGACAGAAATATGGTGAAGTGATTATACTCTTGTAGGGTCTAAAGCCTATAAATCTTGAGGTTTTGACTTTCTTTTTTTTGGGTAAAAGGGTTAATTCACCCCGGTAAAATTCATTATCCAAAAAACGTTGAGGTACAAAGGATGAGGCTGATTTCCCTCATCTGAGTCCCTTAGGACACTTACAGACTTTCATATAAGAATGACACACCATTCTTATAACTTACAAAATGAACCTACCAATAATGACAAAAGTAAATAAAACATTACAATACTACTCAAGGAATGTACTTGAGCCTTCTAAATCACTATGGCGGTCCACCTACTTCCATGAAGAATCCTCCAACTTACACTCTCATGGATCATCAAATTCGCATTTGGTTTACAAATTCCACACAACGGTTGGTGAGAGACTCTAAAGCATAGAGAGAAAGAAGCACAAACTCGCTCCAACGGTGCATGTTTAGATGCAAAATGACCACAAATAGGAATCACCAAGACAAACTTTCATGATGAAATCATAATCAATATGCCCAGAAATATCTGGTTCCAGCGGCACATCAAAAAACTTCACCAACAAACCACATGTCATAAATCATCATATTATAGACCAAAGAAAGACGAAATCAGTCCACACCACCAGGTCTATGTAAATACGAATCAAATAACCAAAACGATAGGGTTAAAACCCTAACTCAAGTAATACTGATCACTATACAAGCATGCCAAACGAATCGAGTAGTACCAAACAGTACGACATCAGTAGCAAACCAAACACCCGTGCAATCAGCATACACCAATCATAACGACCAAAACAACACTAGGTCGTAAACATACCAACACGCATCAAATTAGTCCGTCCATAAGCATACATACTACTTGACCCAGAACAGCGAATTGTGCCCACAAGAATGCAAACACACCGATAATCAGCAAACACCAGGTCGAAGCAAACATCAGCATACCAACGATGATACATCAATCATTAACCAATAATAACGTATAATGGCCCTAACTTACAGATCCCTCGTATCACGAACTAAAGATTGAATCCCAACGCACCAGGTTTGCTATGATACGAATCAAATAAGGTTTAATCAGACCCAAACATCCAGAAAAACCATTCATGACTAGAAAATAAAACATAAATGCGCTCAGGTCATTGCAATCAGATTAGGGTTTTTGAATAAGATTACCCAAAAACTTAACTTACATCTCTCCAACCCCATGTACATAACCACCTACATCAGATCATGAACATTCAAGCAACAATAAACCCAAACATAGGTTAACGTGCAGAACCAATAGCAGCGATATATATAAGGAGTCAATTTAGAAAACCAAACCGACATGAGTGATTCACAATCGCCCTAGAACAGATTAACACAACCCTAATCAGAAATGAATCACCAATAAAGGCAGTCGATTGAACAAAAAGTGATTTTAGGGTTTCGGAAAATCAAACAACCCACCAGCCGCCACTTCTAAGATATTAAACACAACCACAAATCGTATTGCATACCCAGGAAGGGTAGAGAGGACGATTGTGATTGGATTATGGCCGGATTTGAGAAAAAATGGTGGCTGGAACCTAGAGAGAGAAAAACGAATTACCTTAGATGTTTTAAGTGATAGGTGACTTAAATGTCCAACCACAAAGAATGAGGATACTTAATGATGGTATTATGTAGGAAAGTGGACTTTTTGATAGTGTAACTCTATGCTTAAGGATGATACTCATTGATTTGAGTATGACAAATGGTGGCAATTGATCCAAGAGATCAGATGATGACTTAGGGGAAATTTGAAAAATTCCTAAAAAATAAGGAAAAATGAAAAACTAGTTTTAAGCCTATTTTAAGATAAGAATGACTAAAATCAATTTACTAAAATTGATAAAAATATCAAACTAAGTGTTTTGAGATGTGAGGAGCAATGTGTGAGCATTTGAGCGGAAATATGGTGAGTTTTGATGAATTGATAATTCAAAAACACTTTGAATTTGATCCTAAGTTAGCCACGAGTGAGTGTGAGACCTACTGAGCTTAAGGAAGACTTAAGTAGTCTTAAAGAGTCATGTTTGCTTAGAGTGATGTGATCAAGAGGATAGGTTTGATGAAACATGATCAGTATCAAGTATATGTTTGCCCGGATCCCACGGTTCCCTCATTGGAGGGTTCCGGCTAGTTATAGCTCTGGGATCCGGCTACTGCAGATCAGAAGCCTCTCAGCATTTGTGCAATATTTGCACTCTTAGCAAATGCTTCTCCTAGTCATTTCTACAATGATTAAATGCAAGCACACAACAAATATAACGCATAGCAAGTGTGGGGAACTAAAAGGTAACTAAAGATGAGTGACAACGACTACTTGAATGAATTCAAGATGTCGTAAAATCTCATCTTACTTGTTCCTAATTTAAAGTGTTCAATGCCAAATCATGGCACTTCCTACACACTACTTCCTACTCTACATAAGTATTGTTAAGATGTTACAAACCATTGTTTTAAATTGTTTTCACAAATTAAGGTCCTATGACCTTACCTTCCAACCCAATCTCCTTCCATTTCACTCCCGTCTTCATCCTCATCTTCATCCCCTTTACTCTTCATCCTACCATCTCTACTTCTTTTTCTTCAAGAAGTTATCGAAGCACTTGAAGATCCCTTTAGTTTGTTGCCACTCTTGTGATGGGCTAGGAATGTCCGGTAATTGATTGATGAAATCTAAAGGGTCGAGATCGGTGTTGCCAAAGGGGGTTGCTACTTCCTTCTCCTTCTCTTTGTCTTTCCCGCTCATCCGATGAATTCGTTGGTGGGTGAGGTCTCTTGCCATCCACCGTGAACCTTGTAGTTTTTCCCTTGGATAACGGCACCATGACTTTGTTGCAAAAGCTATGATCAAAGGAATAAGGAGAATGCTCTAAAGCAAAGATGAAGTTTTCTAGACGGGATAGGAGCATTGCATAAGGGAAAACCATCTTGTCCATGCTTATCACACTCGCCATTCTCTTTATCATGTAGTATGCTAGGTTGAACCAAGTGTCGGTCACAAAAACAATAGATCATGAAGCTCAAGCATGCATTGGGATGATCCTTGTTTCCTCCTAAGCAAAGCACATTCTCCCTTACTATGACTTCCCATTTCTTGTAGAATGGGAACATCTCGGAAAGCTCCATTTGAAATGAATCCCTATAGATCACTTTGGAATTTCTCGTGACCCTCGATGGAGATGCCCTTTCCATGAATATGGTATCCCTTACCATGGTTGCTTCTGGGATTCTCATATGGTAGACTTCATGATGATCTTCCATGTCGTGTAGCTCCGACAAAGACCATTCATTGGAATACATACAAACTCCTTGATATGGGACACGTAGTATTCTTCCAAATTCTACAAGTGAGAGGGTGTACTCATGCTCATTTATGATGAAGACAATTGAGATGGTCCCGTTATCATTCCTAATTATTCTCATTGTTTTGTAGAATTCAAGCACGAACACCGGACAAATTTGCTCATTTATGTCCAAAAGACAATCAAAGCCAATTCCTTCAAAGACTTCTCGGATGTTGGTGTTAGCAAGGAATGATGGTTCTACCACACGGCCTTCATGAAAAAGCCTCTTTTCAAGCAACTTGAAAGCTTTCCTATCCTCCGGGCTAAGTCCATCCTTTCGATGATACATTGGGATGTAGTGGGCGGTATCATGATAATCTTGTTGGCGGTTACCAGGCATGATGGTTCCTATACAACAAAACCACAATGTGATGTTAATTGTGAATAGTAGCCTAAAGGGTTTGATCACAATTTTGTTCAAAACATCTTCATTGAATTCAAGGAATGAGTTTAATTTGTATTAACATTGTTAATTCTTTGATTTAAATTATCTTAGAAAACAATGTGGTAACAAATTATGACAAACCCATTTGAACCCAACTTCTAAAGATGAAAATTGTAATCCTAGGAATCAAGGAATAGAAATAACAATGCAGTGAAGATTATACTTACACAAGAGATTGTTTTGCTTGAAGGAAATGATCAATTTGCTCCTTTGAACAGTAACTAGGTTTTTGTTTGTGAGTCTTTGATAGAGGAAAGTGATAGTGGAACTTCCACAGTGACCATTTCTAACTTATGCTGTCTTTTGTTGCACGGATCCCTTGCATGAGGGATCCGGATAGTTCAAACGCAGGGATCCGGCATAACAGCAAAAATTCTTTTTTGGGTAAAGGGCAAATCCGCCCGGAAAAAATATAACACCAAAAAATCGTTTAAGAACAATGGAATGTGGTCAAGTACCACATTAACCTCAAGCAACGCTGAACATCCAACTAACTCCGCTTGTGACGGGCCACTAGCGAGAACAACTACAAAAAACATACAATAACCAAAACTCCTACTGGAAATAACCATCTGAACACACAAGAATGACCACACCAATCAGCCCACCTTTTCGAAGGAGATTGATGAACCAAATAAGCCTGCCTCCTTAAAAACCCTTTCCAAGAAAAAACCCAATGGGAAAACCTTGGAGAAGGGAAAAAGAGTACAGCACTTACCCGGAACTCCAACGAAAACCGACCACCAGCAAACAAACTAACCAGAGGCAAAACACCAACCTCACGAACCCAGACCAAGAACGCAGCATCATGACTAGAACCCGCCATCAAGAATGCATAAGAGACATAGGCAACCGCCATACGCGCAAAAAATCAAGGACATGCGCCTTTCAGCAAAAATTCAGCTTAAGTATTCCTTGATAATTTTGGTTTGGGAGTTCTACATTGCCTAGGGTCGATGTTTAAGCTCTATAACTTGTTGTTTAGGGTTTTGACAGTTTATATTAATCCTATTTGACGAGGTTCCCTTTTTATGAGTGAATCATAATTCTTTGGGAATTTTTTCAAAGATTATGATAAAATCCCATTTTATCATAATGTAAGAAATTTCACATGGATACTCATTGACATGGATGAAATGTCAATAGTCCTTTTGTGAGCAGTAATGATCAAGGCTCTCGAATAGTCGAGATATCATTATTACTAGTTTGTAGTATTGTCTATATAAATCAACGGAGAATACTATTCTTGATGATGAGTTCAATATAGATAACTAATTTAGTAATTATTAAGAGAGTGTATTTTGGGTAAAGGGGAGTAATCCTGCACCCTGGTAAAATATATTAACCAAAAAAATTTAAGTACAACGGATGAGAGTGAATCTCTCACCTCGGCCCGTTACATGGGCAACATACACACACTAAAAGTGCACTAACCAAACAAAATACATAAGAAAGACATGCCAATCTTATGAACTACCAAACAACCAAATTTACTTCCTTCCACGACCTAAGAGACTAACATCATACATGTCACACATATCCTCCAAGTGTCTCGGTAGATTGTAGACTTGCTCAAGATAATCATCAAAATCTTCAAGATCAAAACCCCACCACCCCGAAGCCAAAATGACGCCATAGGGTTATCGGCTCCAAAACCTCATCCTCTTCACCGCCGTAACATGTCACATTCCGACTTTAGAAAACGGATTACTTACCTTGGTAGCGTAAAAATATAGATCTCGAGGCTTAGAAGCCGCACCAATATCAATACGAGAGTCTTTCCCGAGAACCATCAATACCGCTTCCTTAGTAGTACCGTAAGACTCCCGGTCGCCGCGCGTCGAGAGTAGAATCAATCACAGTACTTGTGATGCCCGTGTCATCTTCCACCCCAAGAGTCCCAAAAGAGTTAGATGTAGTAACTGGTGTACCTTTAGCATTAACACTAGAAGCTGCCGGTGTCTTCGTCTTTGCAACATATACCTGCTTCCTAGGTGCAAATCTAGGACCCTTACCCATATTAATACCACCAGTCATCTTCGCACCTTTAGGTTTGGCTTTCCGATTCTGCACCACCTTAAAACCATCATCAGGTTCCTCCACATTAGAGGTGGGAGGGACATCATTTTGCTCCTTTATACACTTAGGACAGCAAGCAGTAACATGTCCAAACACTTTACATTCCGCACAGTGTGGCGGCTTCCATTCATATTCCACCTTAATAGTTGCCGTAGTAAAACCACTATCGTCCTTATTAGGGATCGCCATAGTCACCACATATTTAAGCTCAGATTCAAATGATAATTCCACAAGAACACGTGCAAAACTAATGCGACCCCATGAATCAACACACATGGAACTAGTAAAAGCATCTAGCATAATCGGCTTAACCACTTGAGTAGCAATTAAGCTCAACCCATCTTTCGAATATGCAAGTAATGGCACATTATGCAATTTAATCCAAACGGGAACTCTAGTTACCTCACTTTTAGACAATAGCACATCAGGAGTCCATTTAGTGAGAATGAGAGGAAAATTGCGAATAATCCAAGGGCCCCATTGAAGAACATTCTCAACACCCTCTTTAGAATCGAATTTAAAGAGGAAAACACCATCATCATTCTTAATAAGTTTCTTAAAACCAAACTTCCCCCACGTGTTGGTGACGTAGTTCTGAACCAAAGGAAAAGCAACATTCTTGCCAACAAAGAAGCCAACAAGTGTATTTTCATAACGGTTGAAAACACCCTCCATAGCAGCCTTTGGAAGCACCGTATCATGATTTTCAATGCATGTCTCATTCACCAAGGCACGAAAATTAACTTTCCTAGAGACACGTTCGGGGTTTAATACATTAGCAAAAGACCTCACTTCGTTATTTTCACTACCAATCACATTAGGACCTGAAGTAGAAGCATTCACCACGTTAGGACCAGAATTCACCGCATTAGTAGCATTAGTCGAAGAGACTTTAGTGCTCGAATCCAATCCACCCACAAACGTAGCACTATAACTTGTGTTTTCCGATTAGTATTACCCCAAATAGAATCAACTAACATCATGCGTACTAGGTTTAGAACAACCCTAGCGACTTTACGCAACTCCGGACCAAAGCATGTCACCCTCAATACCACGCTCACATTTGAGACGTTTAAACCTAGCTTCCAACGCTCGAATAACAACCCTATGATACGGATTCGTGTCCGTGTTCACACCAACTTGATCGGCCAAGTTGGTGGCATTTTGAAGCCTTCACCGAAAACCATCTTTGTCAAGAAAACCTTTCTCCATCTCTAAAACCCACAAACAATCCAAACAAACTCCAATACGAACAATAAGCAAACAAAGAATCGAACAGTTACAAGAACGAAACCCTAACTAAAAAGTTAGGGTTTTGATAATACGCACCATATCCTAACCTGCTCCCATGATCGATCAATGTTATAATGATTAGAATAAGACCAGTAAGGAGATTAAACCCAGGGAAGGACGATCCAAGCACCAACGCAACTTAAAATCAAAAACCATTTTTTACAAACCCTAAAAAAGCGATTATTCAAAACTGAAACAAACCAACTAAATAACAATGAAGTTAATTAGTAACAAAGGTAAATCGATGCAAAGAATCACAAGAGTTGAGGCAGAAATTGAAAAAACGATTATGGAGTTTAGGGTTTGTAAAAATCGCCTAGAGAGAATCGTTTAGGGTATATGTGCTATTTTACAATTATTAAGAGAGTGTAAATATACTACTAAAATTTAATCAAGAAAAATAATGACATAACAAAAAATATTTTTAATTTATTAAAGATCATACATTTGCTAAATATTCTTTTTAAGGAAAGAAGTATTTAGAGAATTTCTTCATGATCTTCTTAGTATGCCCAAATCCAAGTATGGAGAATTCTTAACAAGGAAAATATTAGAGTTTTCTATCATTGTCCAACATTATACAATATGATAATTTTTAAAACATGTCCTTTAGAAAAAAATCCTTTTTGTAGTTTTCAAACATACACGGATCGTATCAAGTTTTTAAAGTACAACATACTTTAAGAAACTTGGTAACGAAGCTCTGATGCCAATTGTGGAAAACTAGAAGGGGGGGTTGAATAGTTTTACCAATTAAAACTTCGTTTTAAAATATTTAGATCGACTTATGTCATTCTCTTTGGATGTGTATGTTGAACGTTGATAGATAGATATATAAATCTGCAATGAAAGATAAAGAGTAAGAAGCACATAACCATAACACGAGTATTTATAGTTGTTCAGCTACAAAGACACCTTTCTTGCCCTACTCCACTCCCCGAGTCACCTAGTCGAGAGGTCGTAAACACTACACGACACCAACTCCTTATGGCGGAGAAACCTTCACAACGTCGCCTACTCTTTTTCCGGTACTAGGCTAACCACCGGGTTCTTCCACAAGGTAGAACCACACCTATCACAACGTCGCCTACCCTTTATCCGGTACTAGGCTAGATACCGAGTTCCATTACAATAGAGGAATTACTACCCAACACTACACAACACCTAACCCAACGGAGACCCACTCCTTATTACAATATCATCAAGGATATCAATATCCTTGGATACGGATTTTAGGCCGCCGCCCCTACCCCTTTTCTCCTGCCAAATCAGCCTAAATAACCGCCTCTCTACCTCTTCCTAGGTATGCAATCGGTTGTTTAGGTTGTGTTTCAAAGAGGCGGCGTGCTTATTCTCATATAGTTATTATTTTGAAATCGTTCCTATTTGTTTTCACATCCATCAGCCTCTCCCTATTATTAGGGTTTCGCTATTGTTTATCCGGTGTGTGGCGTGATGATTTTTTTGTGAAGAGGGTCGTTAATGCTGTTTGAAACCCTAATTTTTTAGGGTTTTGTTTTGTATCGACTGCTATCACGTGGCTGAATCTATGATGCTAATGAAACCCTTTCGGGTTTCATTTTATATTGCTGGTTTTTAGGGTTTATGATATGGATCTGCTCGTTAACCCATATTTGGGTTTGTGTGTTCATTGCATGTTCGAGTTCAGATTTAAGTGTTCTATAAGTGGGTTTTGAGAGGTGTAAGTTAACTTTAGGGTATTCTTATTCAAAACCCTAATCCGCGCTCACATATCCGCCGTGTAGTAATGTTCAATTTTATGGGATCTTTTTGACGATTGGATCGTTCCTAACTATTGGTTAGGATTTCTTGTGTTGAATCCCTTTTACCGTGGTGTTACGACCTGAGCACCTGATGGTGGCTTGTTTATCAATCGGTTCATGTAAGTAGTGTTATCAGATTCATGTTGTTTGGTGAAACAATGTTATTTGTTTCATGGAATTGTAATATCGGTATATTCTAGCTACATCTGATCGCTTTGTTACATGTTGCGGATCATTGCTGGGGGATGATTATAGGTTATCACCTTGTGGTGGTTTGTTGTGATCTTTTGGTTCGAGTTGCATTGACTCAATCTGATTCGCATTGATGATGGTCATGGTTATCACTTTTTCATAGGTGCTATTGGAGTTGGGTTGGTTGCATTGTGTTGTTGTGCATCTGGATTTGTGTTTTACACGACGTATTGATGATGAATTGGAGTTGCTACTGTGGAAGTGTCTTGGTTGTCTTCGTATTCATTGGTAATTCTTATTGGTGTTTGGTGTTGCATCTAAACATATACTTTTGGAGCGTGCTTATGCCTGCTGCTCTATCCGTGGTTTTAGAGTCTATCACCAAAGGTTGTATGAAATTTGTGCACCGAATCTAATTTGATGATCCATGGGTGTGTGATGATCTTTTACACTTCTGGGTGGATGTCAGTCATGTCTTATGTCTTGGGTGCTTTTCTGGATCACATGGAAGTTGAATGGAAGTTCTACAATGACTATGTTCTTGGTGCTATCTTAGTGAATCATATTTTAATTCCTATTTATATTCACTTGTATAGTCTTTGTAGGTGTGTAAGTTATAAGAATGGCGTGTCATTCTTATATGTGAGTCTGTAAGTGTCCTAAGGGACTGAGATGAGGGAAGTCACCCTCATCCTTTGTACTTCAATATTTTTGGATACAACCTATCTCTATTTGTATATCGATGCACCTCATCGATTATACGCTCTTGGCATCTTTCACTAATGCCACTTGACTTGACTTCTAGGCATTCTTCACTAATGCCTTTGACACGGACGTTTGGCACCTTTCACTAATGCCTTCGTCTTGACTCCATTGGCATTCTTTACTAATGCCTTTGACACGAACGTTAAGCACCTTTCACTAATTCTTTCGTCTTTACTCTTTTGGCATCCTTCACTAATGCCTTTGACACAACACCTCTATAGAGGAAGAAAGAACTATCAAGAAGAGAACCTCAGTAGTCTTGATGATGACGAAGTATGGCAACTCATGGACTTGAGCTTGCTCGACTTCAACAGGTGGTGATCTCGCCTTTAAGAGGAACCGAGAGAATCACACAAAAATAATAGACAAACTACATAGAGAGATCCTTAGGATCTGATGTTAGAAGGTTACAATACTTGGAGAAAGTATGTGTGGGAGTAGCAACCCAAAATGAAGAAATGGCTCACTATTTATAGAGGAATTTTGGCTACTGTTCCACGGATCCCTCACTTGAGGGATCCGTCCAGTGTAATCTTAGGGATCCGTGGGACGCTCCTCTTTGCCCATGGGTTTTGGGTCATGGGTCCAAGACTTTGGACCATGGGTATCCAAGTAGATACAATGTATCTAAAAGATGCAATGCATCTAGTCCATGGGTCATGGGTTAAAATCATGGGTCATGGATAAAATCCATATATGACTTATGCATGATGTCATGCAATGGGTTATGGGTCATGCTCCATGGGTATGGGTGACTTTGGGTTATACCCAACTACATTCAATGTATTTGGCCAATGGGTCAAATACTTAATTTTCTACCTATTTATATTATTACCCATTGTAATACATATTAGTTATGTATATATTTACCCAATATGTAAACACTAGTTGTTGTACATATGTATTACTAAATCATAAAACCACTTTTTCTCTCTCTCTCTCTAGGTTCCAACCGCCACTTTTTCTCAAATCCGGCCATAATCCAAACACAATCGTCCTCTCTAACAATCCTGGGTATGCAATACGATTTGTGGTTTGTGTTTAATATATTAGAAGTGGCGGCTAGTGGGTTGTTTGATTTTCCGAAACCCTAAAATCACTTTTTGTTCAATTGACTGCCTTTATTGGTGATTCGTTTCGATTAGGGTTTCGTTAACTGCTTTTAGGCGATTGTGAATCACTCATGCTCGGTTTGGTTTTCTAAATCGACTCTTATATATATCGCTATTGGTTCTGCACGTTAACCTATGTTTGGGTTTATTGTTGCTTGAATGTTCGTGATCTGATGTAGGTGGTTATGTACATGGGGTTGGAGAGATGTAAGTTAAGTTTTTGGGTAATCTTATTCAAAAACCCTAATCTGATTGCAGTGACCTGGGCGCGTTTATGTTTTATTTTCTGGTCATGAATGGTTTTTCTGGATGTTTGGGTCTGATTAAACCTTATTTGATTCGTATCATAGCAAACCTGGTGCGTTGGGATTCAATCTTTGGTTCGTGATACGAGGGATCTGTAAGTTAGGGCTATTATACCCTATTATTGGTTATTGATTGATGTATCATCATTGGTATACTGATGTTTGCTTCGACCTGGTGTTTGCTGATTATCAGTGTGTTTGCATTCTTGTGGGCACAATTTGCTGTTATGGGTCAAGTAGTATGTATGCTTATGGATGGACTGATTTGATGCGTGTTGGTATGTTTACGACCTGGTGTTGTTTTGGTCGTTATGATTGGTGTATGCTGATTGCACGGGTGTTTGGTTTGCTACTGAGGTCATACCATTTGGTACTACTAGATTCGTTTGGCATGCTTGTCTAGTGATCAGTATTACTTGAAGTTAGGGTTTTAACCTTATCGTTTTGGTTATTTGATTCGTATTTACTTAGACCTGGTGGTGCGGACTGATTTCATCTTTCTTTGGTCTATAATATGATGATTTATGATGTGTGGTTTGTTGGTGAAGTGTTTCGATGTGCCCCTGGAACCATGTTCGATATTTCTGGGCATATTGATTATGATTTCATCATGAAAGTTTGTCTTGGTGATTCCTATTTGTGGTCGGTTTTGCATCTAAACATGCACCGTTGGAGCGAGTTTGTGCTTGCTGCTCTATCCGTGGTTTTAGAGTCTCTCACCAACCGTTGTGTGGAATTTGAGAACTGAAATGCGAATTTGATGATCCATGAGAGTGTAAGTTGGAGGATTCTTCATGGAAGTAGGTGGACCGCCATAGTGATTTAGAAGGCTCAAGTACATTCCTTTAGTAGTATTGTAATGTTTTATTTACTTTTGTCATTATTGGTAGGTTCATTTTGTAAGTTATAAGAATGGTGTGTCATTCTTATATGAAAGTCTGTAAGTGTCCTAAGGGACTCAGATGAGGGAAATCACCCTCATCCTTTGTACCTCAACGTTTTTTTGGATAATGAATTTTACCGGGGTGAATTAACCCTTTTACCCAAAAACCACTTTTACTTTTTTAGTGTTTTATGTGAAAATGTAAGTGTGTTAGTAAACTATTGGCTCAAACCATTTACGTATTTTATTTGTTTCGTTAAAATGATTTTACGTTTGTTATCGACAAAACATTAGAAGATCGTAAGATATAAATAAACTTTTTTACGGCTTATTTGTATTAAAAGAGAGTTTACAATACTAGGTGAAAGTATGTGTAGAAGTGGCACCTTACAATGAAGAAATGGCTCACTATTTATAGTAGAAAATATGCTACTGTTCCACAGATTCCACGGATCCGTTACTTGAGGGATCCGTACAGTGTAAACTGGGGGAACCGTGGGACGCTCCTCTTTGCCCATGGGTTTTGGGTCATCGGTCATGGGTAATGGGTCATGGGTCCTAGACATTGGACCATGGGTATCCAAGTAGATACAATGTATCTAGTAGGTGCAATGCATCTAGTCCATGGTCATGGATAATATCCATTTATGACTTTATGCATGATGTCATGCAATGGGTTATGGGGGTTTTTTTTGGGTAAAAGGGTTAATTCACCCCGGTAAAATATATTACGCCAAAAACATTGAAGTACAAAGGATAAGGGTGAATCCCTCATCTCATCCTTAGACACTTAGACTCTCCTATAGGAATGCAACATCGCTCCTATAACTTACAATATAAGCATGATGCATCACACTTATAACTAAACATCATACTACAACGATAAAAAGAATAAGAATAAATGCACTTCAAGTAGAAATACTTGAATCTTCAGGTCACCATAGTAGTCCAAACTTCTAGCGTCGTCCAAATATACAATATCATGGTCCTCAAATTGAAGTGCAGTTCACAAGTTTCATACAACGGTTGGTGAGAGACTCTAAAACCACGGATAGAGCAGCAAGCTCAAAACTCGCTCCAAAGGTGTATGTTGAGATGCAAAACTGAACACCAATAAAAATAACCAACAAATACGTATAAAAACAACGCACATCCACAATAGCAGTTCCAAATCATCAGTGACCACTCAATGTATTTAGTCAATGGGTCAAATACTCCATGGGTAGGGTATGGGTCATGGACTTTGGGTTTTACCTAACTACATTCAATGTATTTAGTCAATGGGTCAAATACTTAAACTTCTACCCATTATATTACCCATTATAATACATACTAAGTATGTATATATCTACCCAATATGTAAACACTAGTTGTTATACATATGTATTACTAAATCATGAAAGCACTAGTACTTATTTAGTGTTTTATGTGAAAACGTAAGTGTGTTAGTAAACTATTGGCTCAAACCATTTACGTATTTTATTTGTTTCGTTAAAATGATTTACGTTTGTTATCGACAAAACATTAGAAGATCGTAAAATATAAATAAACGTTTTTACGGCTTATTTGTATTAACAAAAATAGTTTTAGTGGGTTTGATAATTTTGACGCGGGAGTTTTTTATTATGATTTTTGCCAATGGTTTTGCTCTATATCTTAGGGTTTATCTATTATAGGTGTGATACAAGGTTTTGACAATTCTTCGTGTTTACTAAACACATTTGACGAAGTTCTTTTTATAACATGCTATAGATAATTTAAATAGATAATATTGACGTAGATTACTAATCCAACACTAATATCTCTATTTGAGGAATGATGGATCAAGACTTAGCAAAAGTTTCTTTTCGAGGTAAAGATGTATATTGACTAGTTTATAGTAGTGTTTAGGAAAATCAATCAAGAATACCATTCCTGATGATATGTTTAATATGAAGAATAACTTTTTGAAGATTTGTAACTTTGCGGTTTAAGCATTAAATCTACAAGTCTTTACATAGTATTAAATATATGCAAGGATATTATAATACTACCTAATAGAAGCATATATCGTTATTTTATCCATAAGCAATTAGCATATTTTTAGATTAACTAATTGTAGTTAGGAGAACATACCTTTGCTATATATTCTTTTTATGATTTTTGAAAATCATAGACGCGAAATACTTCATGAGCTTTTAAAATACTTAATCGTATTTTGTGAAAGTAAGTTTGTAAATACTTTGGATTCTTCTTTGGGTTTTGTCTTCATTTTACTTTAGATAGAACGAATCCTAGCATGAAGATTTCTCAAAAGAAAATGTTATAATGATCTATCACTATCCAACATTTAAAATGTAAAAATTTCTAAAACAAGAATTTTTTTTTGGGTAAAAGGAATTTTCACCCTGGTAAAATGCATTACACCAAAAAAATTGAAGTATAAAGGATGAGGGTGACTTCCCTCATCTCAGTCCCTTAGGACACTTACAGACTCTAAATATAAGCATGACAAATCATACTTATAACTTAACAAAGTGAACTACCCAAAATGATTAAAGTACAAAAATACAATACATTACTACTCAAATAAAAACACTTGAGCCTTCTAAATCATTCTGGCGTGTCACAAAATCTTCCATGCAGAATTTACGAATGATATGGCACGATGAACCAAAGCCCCATACCGTATGAATCCCACAACTTATCATAAGTGATAATGTCTTTGTAGAGAAAACGAAGAAACAAATATCAAAACCATGTAAGGTTTGATTGAATTCAGCACATCATCATCCTTCCTTTAACCACAAAAACAACGTAACATACAGCAAACCAACAAACCATGATTTGACACCATGGAGTTAGAATGTTCCAATGACCAAAGAAAGCCACAACTCACCCCAATGGCACGCTCAATGCATAAAATTGAAATCCGAATAAGCAAAAATGCCATAGACTCGAATAGGATTTAAAGAACCCTAACATCCATCACCATCGAATAACAACCAATAAATCACCAAGGTTGAATCCACAACAGCCTCGTGCATATAGAATGTTAGTGTTGCTGATCATGAAGACCCAAGTGAAATAATAACACCTTCATGATGCCACCATCACCCAATAGCATAAATGCAATAATAGCAACACCGCATCACCCATGATCGCATAAAAGCAATAATAAATTAACATCAACAGCAAACCAATAAAAACAATCATGCGAACCATGTTGCTACACTTACAAGTATGGACAGTTGATTACATCGCAAATAACTTCGAATCTGAATGAGCCCAATGTGATAAGAACCAACCATAGACGAACACTAGGGCTCACTAAACCCTAGTTTCAAGAATCATAGCCAATACCACTATGACATGATTATGTAAACCATAAGTTACCAACTACAAATCAGAATGCAAACCTATGTAAACACAACCTGTCATAGACAAAACCTAGGGTTTACAAACCCTAACTTACAATTACAATCTGCACGATCATAGACTTGAAGAATCGACCAAGATTGACACCCTTACTTATCCGTCACGATCTGCAAATCAACCAAAACAAGAATTTTTGTTTTAAGATATTTCCTTCTTTGTAGTTTTCAAACATACACGGATCGTATCAAGTTTTTAAAGTACAATATACTCTTAGAAACTTGGTAACGAAACTCTGATGCCAATTTTGGAAAACTATAAGGGGTTTGAATAGTTTTGCCGATTAAAACTTCGTTTTAAAGTATTTAGATTGACTTATGTCAATCTATCTAGTTGGTGTGTTGGATATTGATAGATAAGTATATAAGTAAGTAATGCAAAAGATAAAGAGTAAAGGAACACAAAACCACGACACGAGTATTTATAGTGGTTTGGCTACAAGGACACCTTCCTTGCCCTACTCCACTCCCCAAGTACCCCACTCGAGAGTTTGTAAGCACTACACAATACAAGCTCCTTAATGTGGCGGAGAAGCCTTCACAACGTCGCCTACTCTTTATCCAGTACAAGGCTAGACACCGAGTTCTTCTACGAGGTAGAACCAAACCTATCACAATGTCGCCTACACTTTATCCGGTACAAGGCTAGATACCGAGTTCTATTACAAAGGAGGAACTACTACCCAACACTACACCACAACACAACTACCCAAAGGTGACACACTCCTTTTTTCAACACTAGAGAGGATATCAACATCCTCTAACCTAAACTACGCAACTTGTACATCGATGCACCATATCAAATGTACACCTTTGGCACCATTCACTAATGCCTTTAATACGAAACTTCGGCACCTTTCACTGATGCCTTCAACACGACACTTCTATGGAGGGAGGAAAGAACTATCAACAAGATGCACTTCAGTGGTCTTGATGATGACAAAGCTTAGCAACTCATGACCTTGAGCTTGCACGTCTTCAAGAGGTAGTGATCTCTCCTTTAAGAGGAACCTAGAGAATCACACAAACATAAAACTACATAGAATGATCATTTGGATTGTGGTTAGTGATGTTAGAATACTGGGAGAAAGTATATCTAAGATTGGTAGTGAGCAAGAGAAAAATGGCTCACTATTTATAGATAAAACATGTCTACTGTCACACGGTTGCTGCGGATCCTCACCAGAGGGATCCGGTTAGTGCAAATCCTGGGATCCGGGTACCAAATCAGTTTAATCAGGATTTTGGGTTGCAAACCGGGTTATGGGTTATGGGTTATGGACCATGGGTTATGGGTATTTGATTATGAATACCCAACAAGATGCAATGTACCTAGTCATTGGGTTATGGATCTGGGTCATGGGTAATGGAATTTGGGTCATGTATCATGGATAATATCCAACATGACTTCATGCATGATGTCATACAATGGGTCATGGGTTATGGATCATGCTCCATGGGTATGGGTTATGGATCATGCTCCATGGGTATGGGTTATGGATCATGCTCCATGGGTATGGGTTATGGACTTTAGTTTTTACCCAACAACATTCATTGTACCTAGTCAATGGATCATGGGTTATGGACTTTGATTTTTACCCATTACTTACCCATTACAACATATACAAAGTACATATACATTTCTATAAGATGTAAACACTAGTTGTTATACATATACATTTTTATAAGATGTAAACAATATTACTTGTTACTGTTTTATAAAAATGTCTTTATATAACTTATTTACTAAACATGTTTTGATGGTTTTAATATGTTTAGTAAAAGTGTCTTAGTAAACTATTGGCTCAAAGCTTTTGCGTATTTTTTTTATTTCGTTAAAATGATTTTACATTTGTTATCAACAAAACATTAGAAGATCGTAAAATATAAATAAATGTTTTTATGGTTTATTTGTATTAACAAAATGTATATAAAAGTAAAGAAATAGGATGTAAATGGTTTTCCTTACAATGTTTTGATAGTGAGAAATGAACAAGAACACCAACAATGATTTACCCAAAGCTTACAAATAAAAAAATAACCCTTTTAAACTTTAGATCCACTAACCAAAATCTTGCAAAAACCCTTGTAAACTTTCAAGAAAACCCAATGATAAGTGATGGTATTGATATTGTTTGAGGTGGAAATGAACTAGGGATCAAGCAAGTAACATTAAACCTTCAAACTAGGGATTAAACGAACAAGTAAAAATAAAAGTGATGGTGTGGTTGGGGTGTTTATGTGTACGACCAAAAAGAGGAAGGAAAGGAGAGGTGTGAGATTTTTTATGAGATCTACAAACGCGAGAGTGTAACCTCACCAAGACACATGGTCTTGGTGAGTGTGGTCAGCCGTAAGGGGTGGGGGATCTTATAAAGTCTACAGATTTTCAAGAATCTGAAAAGATCTGAAGCACAAGTGGTGGATCTTGTAAAGTCTATGGTTCATTTGAAGCTTCTCACGTGCAGATTCAAGAAGAAGACGAATGTGAAAGATCTTGTAACAATCCCAAAATAGGGTCCAACAGAAGAAAACAAACCTTGGAGTGCTACCATATTGGTATCATAACATAAGGTACAAAGAATGGTTCTTATTTCATTCGTTTAGAATAAAATCTGCTACCAAAAATATTAAGTTTACATTATATGAAAATATTGCGGAAATAGGCCCATAAAGTAATTAAAGCGGTCCCAATTATTCATCCGAGTTTCCCATGACCATGCCCCTTGTCAAGCTTCTTCCAATAGTGAGCTATCGCCTTAAACTTGAGAACACATGCTAAAATGGTCAACTTACGCTGGTGAGTTCATAGAGTTTAATCACAAAATTTAGTAGTGGACCTGATAGAGTTTATTTGCTATGTGCGACTAAGGCAGATATATACATGCTTTACATTCCAACAACAACATTCCAGCAATATTCCAATAATATTTCATCAATAATCCAATAACATTCCATCAATAATCTAATGACATTCCATCAATAATCCTTCCAATAACGCAACGAGATCTCAGTAGGGCCCTAACGACTCTAGCCAGGTACCACAACCATAGCAAAGAATAATTCGATGCTACCCTGGTCTAGGTCGGATACAGATGTCTATTCTTAGCTAGGCACTATGCTATAGCAAAGCCAAGAATCAATGCTACCCTAGTCTAAGTCAACATTTGTCGCATATCTAACATTTCCTAGTCAACACATTAGCAATTCAAAAGAGTACTGGCAGGTCCAAGAAATAGTTTGCAACTCACATTTACTTCCAATAAACACATAAAGCTTTCAATCACCAATTCAAATATTCCAATTAACAGTCAGTCCCAAATAATATTTCACATATTCAATTATATTCAGTAAAAACAAGCATGTATTCTCCCCCAAAATAGTTATAAAAACCTTTGAAAATAGGGGCTATGAACTCACCTTAGTCACAACTATGCACTATTCACAACTAACACGACTGCCATCTAGAGCTAATCTCCACGGCATCCAGAAGAAGGTATGACGAGTACGATAGAAAAGAAACGACGCAACCTAATAAGTATATGATTATCTCAAAATGCGGCTCATAGGATGACAAAGTCGATAGAAGATAATGTGTCGTAGTTTTCGTGGATTATTCGTATTATTTCTTTCAAAGGTCCATTATCATTCTCCAAAAAGTTTAATTTTAACATTTCGTGTGGTGGTAAGAAACATAGACTCAACATACAAATCACGCAAAAGAGGAAAGACATCAAAAAAGAGATACCTTTAATACTCAAGCAAACCAAAGAAAATTAATAAATGACGAAAACTATTCATAACACATAAATAGGTCAATTGGTCAGCTTTGGTACTTTTCCCATAACCCCAAATAGTTTGTAAAAAGTCGATTTATTGTTTATAAAAATATAAGTTTAAGTTTTAATTATTAAGAACTTGAAATTTATTTAAACCGAATTCTTAGAAAATTGATAGGTTAACTCCTAGCTCTTAATGCTATAGTTTTCAATTAAATATTTAAGTCCGTTACGAATCAAATATAGTAACTTCGTATAGAGTCTAACATATTGTATTCGTCTCTAGTCCGAAATGTTCAATTTGTCCAATATCTAATAATAACGATCCATTAACACTAACATGTCCAATCCGATTTTATATGTCAAATTTTTTTTTGGGTAAAAGGGATTTTTCACCCTGGTAAAATGCATTACACCAAAAACATTGAAGTACAAAGGATGAGGGTGATTCCCTCATCTCAGTCCCTTAGGACACTTACAGACTCTCATATAAGAATGACACGCCATTCTTATAACTTACATAATAAAACTTACCACCTACAATGACTATACATGTGAATATAAATAAGGAATTACAACTTGATTCGCTAATGTTGTACCAAACGCATAGCCATCATAGAACTTCAAAGCAACTTCCATGTGATCCAGAAAAGCACCCAAAACATAGGACATGATTGATATCCTCTTAGAAGTGTGAAAGATCATCACACACCCATTGATCATCAAATTGAAATCAGTTCACAAATTCCACACAACACTTGGTGAGAGACTCTAAAACCACGGATAGAGCACCAAGCACAAACTTGCTCCAAATGTGTATGTTTAGATGCAAAACCAACCACCAATAAGAATAACCAAAGAGTACGTAGACAACCTACACACTTCCAAAGTAGCAACTACAATACATCATCAAAATGTCATGAAAAATACTAATCCAGATGCACAACATCACAATGCAGCCAACCTGCAACTAACACGCCACAATAACCACTTCCAATAACGGCCAAAGACTGCAGCAAATAGCATGACTAATGCCCAATACATAAGCCGCAACCAACACCAGGTCGCAATAACCAAACAGGGTTGTTTAAGACCCTAATTCCATCGTATTAGAAACAATAGGATCAAGTAAGAACCACCAATTCTGATAAATACGAAGAAAAAACAGCAGATAACTACCATTCAAGCAAAAGTCTAACCAAGCCTCAATCAGCGTTGAACCAAAGAGAATCAACACGGGAATGTATGTACCAATGATAAGAAACCAGTGTGAATGGTAACAAATAATGCACCGAATGTGCAACTTACAGCCATGATCACCCCTTCCAAGAGCATCACGAAGATCTTGCGAAAGAAAGATAAATAAGGGTTTTTTCAACAAGATACCCAGAAAACTTGACTTACAAAACATGGATCCGGTATAGCACATGAATCTGATATAGAACTTGTATTCGTCACAAACCTATAAACACGTACCAGCAAGTAGTAGATCGAAACCCTAAATAATAGGGTTCCATTCGAAAGTTAACGCATCAGCCTCATCCACATACCACGAAATCAGAAAATATATAAAAAAAAGTAAAACCCTACATCGTGGGTTCCTTGATTTCACTAGCCACCATGCATTAAAACACTCCATTAGATAAATAAAATCATAAACGAACAGATTTATGATGAAAATCACAAACCCTAAGGAGCCGCCACACTAAATCCACCCTTATATGTATATAATCGATTAGAAACCAACTTAGGATAACCAGTATAAGATGGATGATTTAAATTCGATACCCTAATTAATAGATCACCATATAACTCACTTGATTAGGGTTTTGGCCAAGATTAAAGAGAAATCGTTTTTGATATAAAGATAACAACCAGCCGCCCCTCCTATGAATGAAAACACCCCTAAATCATGTATTGAATACCTAAAAACTATAAGGATCGTTCAAAGGTAGAGAGGACATCATATAGGGATATCTTTTTGGCCGGAATTAAGGAAGAGGAGGGGGCGGCCTCTTTAGAGAGAGAAACTTTAGGGTTTTTTTTCTTTGTTCACATAAATGATATATGTCAAATGTTAAGTCATAAATCGGACCGTAAACTCTCTCTCCCATGGGGATTTCCAGCCGCCACCCTCCTTTCAATTTTCGGTCATAAAAACCACCCAAACTCGTCATCTCTACCTATCCTACGATCCTTTTTCGTTTGATTGGTATGCAATACGTTTTTCTGGGCTGTTTTTTCACTAAGAAGGTGGCGGCTGATGTGTGTTTTATATATTCCTATCCTGTCAAAATCTCCATGTATATATTTGATTACCTATCCCTAATTACTTTGATATATTAGGGATTCCTCATACGTTTTCGACTTGTTATCTATTGGTACGAGGTGGGTGTGATCTGGATCGACATGTACTTTCGATTATACAACTCTTTTTAGGGTTTGTTTGCCTTGTCGATGCGCCTATTGGAGAACGAAACCCTAATTTTGAGGGTTTCGTTATTTATATAGCGCATGATGTTTATTTCGATGATCATTCTATTACAAGTTTGGATTGGTTGGAACATGGGTTGAGATAATGAACACGATTGATCGATTTTGGTCCGCGTTGATGGTTCATGTTATCTAAAGTATATGTCATACTATCGTTTATGCTTTTACTTGTTAAAGATGTCATTCTATCCTGATTTACATGGTTAAATGAAGGCGTTTCTGCTGGGATTTGGGGTTCGATTCATCTTTGATCGGTTAATGTTTGGAAGTATGGCGGTTTTTCGCTGGTTGTTAATGGTCTGTCACTTACATGATGGTGGGTTTTCTGCTCAAAACGAACCTGGTAGGTGCGTATGGTGATTATACTATTATTTGGTGATTTTCCATTATGGATGTGCGGCTTTCATTCTTTACATGGGTGTTTGGATTGGCTGTTTCATTTGTTTCTTTTGAACGCCATGTGAAGTTGGAGCTGCTATTTCGTTAAGTGTGGATGATGCATGGGTTCACTTGGTTTAGTGTTATCGGATGTGTCACTCATACTTTGCTCAACTCTGATTGTTACTCATTCATGGGGTCGTTTGTGAGTGAGCTATTTGGAAGTTAGGGTGTTCCAAACCCTATTATGTTGATGGTATGTGGTGCGGTTCATTGTAAGTTAAGTTTTGAAGGGTTTTTTTTTGGGTAAAAGGGTTAATTCACCCCGGTAAAATGCATTACACCAAAAATGTTGAAGTACATGGGATGAGGGTGATATCCCTCACCTCAGTCCCTAAGGACACTTACAGACTCGAATATAAGAATGACACACCATTCTTATAACTTACAATAAAATGAACCTACCAATAATGACAAAAGTACATAAACATTTACAATACGACTCAAGAAAAGCACTTGAGCATTCTATATCACTATGGCGATCCACCTTAACTTTAATGAAGAATCCACGTAGAAACATCCAAGCGATCTTCAACATATAATCTGTTTGTAGTAGCAACGAACACCACAAACAAAACCAACACAAGTCCCATCCACCAAGTTTGAACATGCACATAAGATATCATTACGAACCAAACTTGTGTATTCAATGGACTTGTACGTACAATAGGGTTAACCCCTAACTTCCAATAATGATCGTAGGAGTTTTTGAATAGGAAAAATAAGCCTGAACATCCAAAACGACCAGCAGCAATCCGAGTAGTGATTTTTGAACAAGAACCAACTAAACTTGACTTACACAAGATTACCTTGACTTCCATAGTAGTAGCTTCTATCCGTCAACAATTGGCGTGCACAATATACCATATCATCCATATCCATCAAATAAACTAGAACGCCACTAACCTTACGAACAATCCTAAATCATTAGGAACCACTTCCATGAATATACTGTACCCTAATGACCAGCGAAATCCGGTTTAGCATCTCAACGCACACTTTTGGAGCGAGTTTTGCCTGCTGCTCTATCCGTGGTTTTAGAGTCTACCACCAACCGTTGTATGAAATTTGTGAACTGATTCTTATTTGATGGTTACAAGATCATGAAGTTGTAAGTGAGGGTTTGCAAAACCCTATTGTTAGTCTATGGCAGTTATGTTAGCTCGGTTTGATTCGGATCCTTGTTGCATTTAGCAACATATGGTTTCTGTAATCGTGTCATAGTGAATCGTTTATGTCTCCATGATTGTGGGACAACGAAGATGATTGGAAGTTCTATGATGACTAAGCTTTGGTGCTACTTTAGTGAAGCAAACTTTAAATTTCATATATTTATTCACTTGTATAGTCATTGTAGGTTGTTTGTTTTATTTTGTTAGTTATAAGAATGGCATGTCATTCTTATATAGAGTTGCTTGTAAGTGTCCTAAGGGACTGAGATGAGGGAGTCACCCTCATCCTTTGTACTTCAATGTTTTTGGTGTAATGTATTTTACCAGGGTGAAAAATCCCTTTTACCCAAAAAAAAGTCATAAATCGTATGTTAAATCCTTAAAGTATCCGATAATCCAAATTCAAACCCGGTCTCAATTTCCAAAACGTACCAATATCTCAAGTAACAAATACATATCGTTAGTCAAGTATTTCAATATTAAATACAAGTTAATACACGTATCATATAAACTAAATATGTCCGCGTATTTTTCAAGTTTCCATTCCATGTTTATTGTCCGTTTAACTCTAATTATCATTTAATCCGATTGTTTTATTCCGGTATCATTATATAATTAATTCGTTAAGTATATCAAATTAGCCCATAGCCTTATTACAAGTTAGCCCATTGACTTGTACCATTTACTATTTCATTAGTTCGATATTTCATATTAACAACAATTTACGACCCATCAAGAAATTTCAATAACCAATTATTACCAACCCGTTACCACTCGAGTCGACCCAACTCGACTGAGTCGACCCGACTCGGCTCAATGAGTTAATCTTAACTAAACAATCAACAAGAAACAAGCAAACACCCCTTTTTAAGATTTGTATTACCACATAATTACGACCAAGCAAAACCCGTCCCGACTTAGTTTTCCGAGTCATTCTAAACGAGGCAACCATCACAGAAATACCACAATGCAAATTATCACATCCTAATCTAACCAAATCCAAGACCAACAACCGCAAACCATTACCACCCAATGAAACTAACAATCTGAGATCAAATCGAAACCAACAAAGTGTAGCTTCTGCATAATCATCAAAAACAATCCAACACTCCAAACAACTAGTAACAAACCAATAGACATTGACATGGGTTGGCTAAGGTTTAAGGTGTAAAATATTTTTGTATTTTTCTGGATTTAACAAAAACGAAAAGATTGGCTCGAAGTGTGTAACTAAGGGTATCTAGTGCTAAAAATGAGCACTAACAAATGGGTCCATATAAAGTGGTTAACTAGCCGATGTGGTTAGCAAAAAACATTAGATGTAAAATGGAAGGTCATTTGGGTTAAATCCTACGATTGCCTCTTATCATTTGAACATATTTTTATCACTCGAGAGTGATTTTAACCGTAATGCATAACAAGTACAAGTTCTAGAATCGACATAATTACCGGCACACTCATAGCAAAATATAAAACAAAAAGATATGTTTTATACAAAAAGAATCCTCACAATTTAGTGAAAAAAGGCTACAATGCGCGCTAGTAAATGTTATCGAATCCTAAATGAATTACTTTCGTATTTTTGTCCAAATCAAAAATTTTCAAAAACCTATTTTTACCATTGAAATTCCCAAGTTTTTATATATATATATATATATATAACGTGCGAAAACAACTATACAATCAAGGGCGATTTTCTACTAGCTAGTTGAATCCGAAATTTCTACCTAAAAATCAAAAATAAGACTAAAAATTTAAAAAATCGTATCATTTTTCCTATTTTCTTCCCTCCCCCATACTCAAGTTTTGGATTGTCCTCAATGCAATAAAATGAACTTCAAAGTAAAGAAAATGGGAAAAAGAAATAGTCAAAAAGATACCATGGGGATAAAATATGCAATACGCATATTGGGTCATAGGCACGCATGTGAGTTATCCAACTCCAAATATTTGACCAACAATAAGCTTCCAGCATATCCATCCTGCAAACAAAACTGCAAAATATACACAACCCAAAAAACAAACAAAACTAAAAACAATTCAAACGCTACTTAAAATAAAAATAAACAAAGTACGATAATAATCCTAAAGAAATAGTAAGAGAAAGAGATAGAGAAAATATTGTTCGACACACATAAGCATTGTTTTTAAAATCACAACCCAAAGAATGATCCACGATCATTCGTCATCCTCGCTCATCTTATCACCATCATCATCATCTTCGTCATCTCCTTCGGTCTCATAGTTCTCTTCCTCGTCAAACACTGTGTAAACTTTCCTCTTCTTCTTTTTGCCAACTCCAGATGAAGATCCTCCCACATCATAGCTAGATCCTCCAACCTCGGGTAATCTACCCTACGCAGGCACTGGGTCGGAAAATGGTGCATAGCCAGGATACGGGTACGGATATGGTCCAGGATACGAGGTGTACGGGAAAGGATATGGTGGAACATTAGGCGGATTGTAGGGAGGCAACTCATAATTGGCTTCTTGCGCCATGTGTTGAAAGAACGGGATCGAATAATCATTAATGTAGTTGTTCCTCAATATCATCGAATCTCTCCAAACATCCCTACACTTAAATTCATTCAAGTGTCGGTTCCAATCACCCCAACCCGAGTCAAAGCTACTAGTCGTACCCATTGGCACATTATCCAGCTGTTGTGGTGGTGGGTCAATCCATGCTCCCAAAGTCTTTGTCGTCCTATTCAAAGCCTTTTCAAAACTCTTTTCATCCCACGTCTCACTAAACTTTGGATCTTCACACTTGGCCAACTCATTGTTATTGTAGTACCCTAGATTCTTTGCCAACCTCGTCACATAATGACCTCCACATATGTTGCTATTACCCTTGATACCCGGGGCTTTCCTAGACAAATACTCGGCTATAATCCAAGCCGCATTCCCATCCTTGGACTCCTCCAACAACATCATTATCCACAAGTCCGGCTTTTGGCATTTGTCCCTGCTTCCAATTCTATGGAACGGCCCCCATACTAGCAACTTATATAGGATCCTCAACAATGGATTCCTAAGGGTTGAAGAATTCCTACGATGACAAGAAGGATCTCCCACGCGATTCCAATACGCGAGGACACTAGGGTAATCTTTCTCAAACCTCTTAAGCCTCAAGAAATGAGCTTCAAACATCGATGACTAACCTCATCCGGTTCATACAATCCAAGAGCAACAGCAAACCTTGACAAAGTATATGCATGATCCTGCCCACAAAGCCTAAACCAAACACAAATTTCATTCATAATGTTTTGCAAGTTTACCTTCCTTTCAAAGTACATTGTTGAGAAGAACTCCAAACACCATTCACGGTAAACTTCTTTTTTTGGGTAAAAGGGTTAATTCACCCCGGTAAAATTCATTATCCAAAAAACGTTGAGGTACAAAGGATGAGGGTGATTTCCCTCATCTGAGTCCCTTAGGACACTTACAGACTTTCATATAAGAATGACACACCATTCTTATAACTTACAAAATGAACCTACCAATAATGACAAAAGTAAATAAAACATTACAATACTACTCAAGGAATGTACTTGAGCCTTCTAAATCACTATGGCGGTCCACCTACTTCCATGAAGAATCCTCCAACTTACACTCTCATGGATCATCAAATTCGCATTTCAGTTTACAAATTCCACACAACGGTTGGTGAGAGACTCTAAAACTGTAGCAGCAAGCACAAACTCGCTCCAACGGTGCATGTTTAGATGCAAAACAGACCACAAATAGGAATCACCAAGACAAACTTTCATGATGAAATCATAATCATTATGCCCAGAAATATCTTGTTCCAGCGGCACATCGAAACACTTCACCAACAAACCACACGTCATAAATCATCATATTATAGACCAAAGAAAGACGAAATCAGTCCACACCACCAGGTCTATGTAAATACGAATCAAATAACCAAAACGATAGGGTTAAAACCCTAACTCAAGTAATATTGATCACTATACAAGCATAACAAACGAATCGAGTAGTACCAAACGGTACGACATCAGTAGCAAACCAAACACCCGTGCAATCAGCATACATCAATCATAACGACCAAAACAACACCAGGTCGTAAACATACCAACACGCATCAAATTAGTCCGTCCATAAGCATACATACTACTTGACCCAGAACAGCGAATTGTGCCCACAAGAATGCAAACACACCGATAATCAGCAAACACCAAGTCGAAGCAAACATCAGCATACCAATGATGATACATCAATCAGTAACCAATAATAGGGTATAATGGCCCTAACTTACAGATCCCTCGTATCACGAACTAAAGATTGAATCCCAACGCACCAGGTTTGCTATGATATGAATCAAATAAGGTTTAATCAGACCGAAACGTCCAGAAAAACCATTCATGACCAGAAAATAAAACATAAACACGCTCAGGTCATTGCAATCAGATTAGGGTTTTTGAATAAGATTACCCAAAAACTTAACTTACATCTCTCTAACCCCATGTACATAACCACCTACATCAGATCATGAACATTCAAGCAACAATAAACCCAAACATAGGTTAACGTGCAGAACCAATAGCAGCGATATATATAAGGAGTCAATTTAGAAAACCAAACCGACATGAGTTATTCACAATCGCCCTAGAACAAATTAACGAAACCCTAATCAGAAACGAATCACGGTAAACTTCTTCATTAATGCTAAAAGCTCTCTCTCACGAAAAATCTTCGAACGAATCTCCATCAATCGGATAGACATAAGACATTCCGTATCATACCCCTCAACTCATTCTCACACTCATATTCATTAAACAAGTCCCAATCTACTAACCTCGGAACCGAAACAGTTCTAGTTTGCAACTTTGACAAATGTTCCCTAAAAGCATGTTTTTCCTCATTGGTAAGATCTTTAAACTTCAGGTTTGCATTCCCTTCAACTCGCATGCTATAGGTAACCTTCTTCTGTGCATTCCTTTGGCAATACTTGGTCACGAGCGGGTTCGTTGGAATCCGCATCGTACTCGAACAACCTACAACATTTCTCTGTAAAAATCACAAATATAAGTTAATATAAGAGTGTTAGAACCAACGATAAAGTTTATAGAAGCCCCTAGGGTCAAGTTCAAAATTCGTATTTTTTCACATCGAACACGAAACCGTTTGATCGAGGGCATCCAATCCGCTCCTCCCGACCTTGGTCCAACCGATCGGTTGCGTTGCGCAGCCGATTCGGTCTTCTGTTCGGCATAAGGCTTTGGCCTTCCAATTAACTTCCCACTAGATTTTTCCAATTTCTAATTCACTCCTAAACTTCCTTTGAACATCACTAATGATTTCTACAACCTCAAATTGCTCTTAATTCGCATCCAAAAACATCCAATCATCACTTGTTCATCATGCTTAGAACTTAAAAGCTTAACTTCAATTCATTAATTAATTGTTCTAGCAACAATGTGGCAACTAAAATTCATTGAAAATGCATCATCTAACAACTAGGAATCATCAATTGCAACTTAATTTGATTCAAGGGTACAACCTAATTGAATCCGAAAATTCAATCATCTAATACTCATTCAATGTTGAATCAATCACTACAATTCTTTTTGCAATGCATTCATATATCAATTACCCACTTAATTCAAAAGATTACATCTTAATTCGCATCCCATCAAAAACCCCCAATTGGTTACCTAATTTGCAATTCGAATCAAAAACTCAAATTCAACCCTAATTAAGCTAATTGATTGCAGATGCTTACTTGTTTAGGTGCCATGGTGATCTTCTAATACTCTCACAAACTTCAAACAACTTCTTAGTGGTCGAATTTTGAAACCCGGATGGAGGATTAGTGTGTGTGTGTTTTTTCTCGAAAATTAAATTTTGGCACTTATACTTGCTTGCAACCGATTCATTCATGGACACAACTGTTTCGGTTTGCATTTTTGATTTTTACCTTTTAACTTTACTTGGCCATTTTATCTTCCAAGAAAAATTATTTACTCAAAATTCGATTAAAGATGCACACAACATTCATCCAACCATTTGCAAATATCAACACCATCTAAACTCCTAACTCAAAAACTAAATCAAAAAGCTTATCATCATAAAACTTAAACTAAAACTCAAAAAGGAATTGATTAAAATAACTTCAAACCATAATAATAAGAAATAAAACAAAATGAAATCAAAAATCCTAAGTGCATAAAAGTAAATTTCATCAAAGATGAAGATCAAGCAAACAAATGCTTGTTATTATTTTGGTGTTCTATTCCTCATCACCCTCAAAATATTCATGTCTCAAGATATCCTCGCTTTGAATTTTCCGTCAACTCACGATATGTCTCATGAGTCTTGAATTTTCTAACGAATCTCCTTCCATTTGGGCATAGTATATCGAATTTTACATGCCATTCCCCATCACCTTCTTCTCTTTTGTATACACTCGCTCCTTCGGGTCCTCACTCCAAGTTTTTCAATTGTACGGGCAAGGATCCTAGGAAGTCCGTAAGCTTTTTGTACACAAGAATGTTCTTAAACGGGTTCTAAAAAGCTTCCATAGCAAGTGCACGTTCCATTTCATCTTCTAGATCAAAGTACGGTGGGGCAAGTGGTCCATACATAGCATTTCCTTGGGCATCACACCTAACTTCAAAGCAAGTCAAATCATCATCTTTATCAAAAAATTCCAAGTCCTCCATAAAGTTTAAAACTTTACCCCCTAGGCTTGGGATAATAAGTTTGCTTGGAGATCCCATCATCAATTGTCATAGTCCCCCTCCTCATGTCTATTATAGCTCCACAAGTGCGAAGAAAAGGTCTTCCAAGTAAGAGAGGCAAACTTTTGTCGACCGGAATATCCAAGACTAGGAAATCGGCTAAGTAAGGTTGATAGCCAATTTGTACCCTCACATTTTTAACTTCCCCCATAGCCTTACCTTGAGAGTTGTCCGCCATGGTTAGCTTCGATTGATTTGGTTGAGGATTGCTTAGTCCCAAATTCTTGAATAACGGATATGGCATCACATTGACACTTGATCCGGTGTCCGCCAAAGAATAAATCGGAGTGGTCCCGTTAACTTTTATTGGTAGAACGAAGTTACCCGGGTCACTCTCTTTCCGCGGCATCCCCCAAAATAAAATTCTATCCCTATCCTCATCCGTAAGGTTCTTGTCTTCCAAACGTGCTCTAGCCAACATAACCGCATCGAGCTTTTTGCGGTAAACAACATAATCTTGTAACACTTCGATCACGGGTTTCTTTTCATTAAACTCAAGGAATTTTTGTTCTAGGTTTGCTAGAATGGCTTCCTTTTGCTCTTGTGTCAAGGGCTTTAAAGTTTTTTGGTGAATTTGGTGGTGATGGTGTGTAATCATGGCTTTTGGTGGTGGAAGTTAGTTTATTCGATGAGGTCTTCTTCCTACTCGCCTTTCCCATTTTCACAATCTCCACATTTTCCTTATACTCCATGTTTTCACACAATTCCGCGAGCATGTCGTTCACTTCCTTCTCTTCCTCCAAATCAGTAATATTAATTCTCATTTCACCTAGAGCAAAGTCCAATTGACACTTAGTTGTCACGAGGAAATCACGTCCAAAACATACATCCGGTTCATCCGGATTCCCTTCTTCCAAAACCACAAAATCGGCCTCAAAGATATGACCATGGATATTGATCCGAAGATTCTTAACAATTTTCCTTCCATAAGCTTCATAGTCTAAACGAACGTGGCCAATTTTGTCAAGCACCTTGTCCATAATATAGTTGTCCCCATAAGCCATGTTAAGTTGAGCATCCCAAGCACTTACTCCTTCAACACTACACGGTGTCCCAAACCTCATGAAAGGTGAGCTGTACCCCGTTAAAGGTGCTTGCGTGAAGATCACGACCCTAATCTTTTTGGGAACATGAACTTTGTTTTCCCCAACTTCTTCCAAACCTTCCGAATCAATGGCTAACTCTTTCTTACTCTCCTCCAAGTTGTTTCCAATCTTCTCCAAAGAATTACCAGTATCCTTAAACATTTCATCCAAGTTGCGAAGATACTCGGAAATACCACTCAAACTATCCATATCAAACTTATCTAAACAAAACAAAACAAAATAAGAACAAATCATCCAAATTATTAGCGTTAGAGTTAGTTACAATCAAAACAAACTACTGAAATACATTCTAAACAAGTAAAGTCACTTATTAAGGCTAAAAACTAAAACTTGAAATTAAGAAAATAAAAATATTGTTATCGAGAGCTCCAACCGGATCGGTTGGCCCTCCAACCGATTCGGTTGGTCGTATTCCTCAAAACCAAATTCGCCCAGCCGAAACGGTTAGGGTTCCGACCGATCGGCTGGAGTGAATTTCCAGAATTCTTTTTTTAATAATTAAAATTTTAATAAAAGACAATTAATTACAACTTTAACTCTAATAAGTGTGACTACTCATTTACCTATTAATTAAAATCATTAACTATAGTAATTAAACATAAACTAACATTAACTAGACTTAATTAACTAATCATTATAACTAACTAAAACATCTAAAACTGAAAATTAACTAGATAGTTAAACTAATCAAGAAATAATTAATTAGAGATTAAATAAAACTAAGAATAATATATAACCAAAAATCTAAAAACAATAAAAACAAACATAAGCAAGCATCTATACTAGCCTAAAAAAATCAGAAATGACAGGAAATAAGCTAAAAAATAAAACACGCGACACTAGATTAACCAAAAACTATAAAAAAAAACATAAATTTTTACCGAGAGGACCAACCAGATCGGTTGCTCGCGCAGCAGATCGGTTGGTCAAAAAACCAAACTTTTTTTTTACTTTTTACTTAAAAACACAGGGAACTAAACTCAATTACTATGAAATATACAGAAAGTAACAAATAAAAAACAACTCAAATCCCCGGCAGCGGCGCCAAAAACTTGATGTGTCTACCCTGTGCAAGTTTTAAAATTTATAAACACGATTTATCCGGTTAATTACTTCAACACATACGAGCAAGTATACTCGTTCGTGATAGCAAAGGTGGGTAAGTCGAGGTCGTCCCAAGGGATTTGCATTTTAATTTGTTAAAGTATTTGAGACAAGAAAGCTTGTCAAGGCTTCCTTCAAAGTGTTGGTTTTATAAAAATCCAAATTTAAGAAACATATACTTGTGTGAAGTCCATAGGTAATTATAAAAAGTGTTCATGAAAGCTTGGTGTGAACTTGATGCAATGCACAAATCGTAAGCAAATGATTTCCAATCCATGGTTTATGTTTTGTAAAATCATTTTAAGAATACAAACATATAGGTAATCCTTTCGGTCCTTAGCCTAATGGTTATTCTTTAGAAAATCCATTTGTTTGTAAAAGGTTCTTATTCAACTTGTTACTACGAATCTTTTGACCCTTTCGTGATGAAAACGTTTCTAGTCTTGTTTTAACAAGTAAACATGATGAGTGCCAATCACCATATCCCCATCTTGGTTTGTCACTTAACGCTTTGGAATAAAACATAAGAGAAATCCTTCGGTCCTTTATCTTGAAAATGTTTTACCAACAAATCAAACAAGACTAGTAGTTTTCCAACAAACTCATTTAAATAAGATCATTTACATGCATCACATATAAGAACACTCCTACAATTGCCTACATCCTTACACACAAGTATATTCAAGAATTACTCCATGAAAATCATAACATAACACAAGTAGTAACAAGGTAATTCATATAATGCAATAGAATAGAGATTCATAACAAGGTTCAATAGAATACCTAAACTTTGGATTACAAGAACTAGAAAATTGTGGAATATAGCAACCACACGCCTCCAATCGTCTTAGCCTAACCGTACAACTCCAAATGATTACACAATGGTTGAGAATTGGTCTCACCACTCTCCGGACGTTCTGACAGATATAGGACTTTGGGATGAATAATAAGGGTTGGTAATAGCTTTGGTGTAAACTATTACTCTTTTGGATGTGTGATAACGCTACACGCGTCGTTCGGGGTCAAAGGAACTTCCTTTTCTTGAGCAAGTTTTATAACACCCTAGGCGGTGAACCTAATCGTTGTAGTGTAGTAATTAGGGTAAGCCACGGTATTGATATCGTTCTCTAGGGAATAGGAATGCTAGTAGGAGTTACTACGCTAAGGTTAAGGTTGAGGAAGATTATTTTTATCTTTTTATTTTATGAAAATGGAAAGGTACAATTTCGGTATTGGATTTGGGGGTTGGTATTGCTACCGATTACTCTACTATTATCTAATTATCTAAACTAAGGTTGTGGGAGTCTATGTCTAATTAATGTGTGCTCGTATGATAGTTTAAAAATGTGTTTACTTAGTTTGTATTACTCCTTAATTATCTCCTATTGATGGTTGAGTGTCACGTCTTATTCCTAGTTGCGTTGTGTGTCTAAAGTTGTAGGGTATGCGTTTCTCCCAACTCTTTGAACTTACCAAAGGGTCTTGTCTACAAACCCACTAGAGATTATAGACTCTACTCTAAGGCGCTCTTGGATGGTTTAGCCTACAATCACTCGGGTAATTATACTCTAAGGTTCACAAAGATGAATCAAGCATTAAGTACACAACGAATGACCTATCGCATTACTAGATCATAAAACAACTAAGATAAGAAACAACCAATCAATATTCAATAATTAAGTTTCATACTTCCTAAGCAAACACACAAATAAATTAGCGGGACATGGAGAACATGCAAGCATACACACAAATAATCAAAGACATAATTGAATTAATGAAGCAAAGACTTATCTTGATGTAAGATAGGGTTAAAACCCTAAAATCTTGTACAAGACACCTTAGGTTCGGTTTTAGGTTTTACTCCAAAGACTCTCCACACAAAGACCGAAAAATTCGGATTCTATATATAAGATTACAATTGCGACGGCCACCTTATGTTTAGTGACGCCGTGTCGCCGCCATTAGGGTTTCGTCTTGGCCATGTTAACCTTGCGACGGCGTCACCTTATGTCCGTGACGCCGTCCTCTTGACCGGCGTCGTCGGATTGCATCTAGGCCGTCGAGTAGCGACGGCCTACTCTTTCACCACTAGACGCCGTCTCTTGAAAATCTGAGTTTTGAGTTCGTCCCGTCACAATAATTTTGGGACGGCGCCATGTCTTTTTGGCACCGCCGCTTTCTACTTTCAAAGAAGCTGTGAGTGTCTCGATTTCGACTTTGGCCATTTTCTTCATATATTCGCCATTTCGTCCAAATAAGTGCCATTCCAGCATTTTGCCTTCACGAGACCTAAAAGTGAAAAGGAACGATATTAAGCAATAACGGATACAAAAGTGATCAAATAAGGACTTAAACGACCCTCAAAATGGTACCTTTAAAACCTTATCAAATATCCCTACACTTGTTATTTGCTTGTCCTCAAGCAAATGTGCTTTTAGCCAATTAATTTATAAGTTAGGGTCATGAAGCATTAATTCAAAACGGTCCACAACACATATAAGCCCGCAAAAGTCATAACAAACACGGAAATACATACTAGCACCTCACATGGGGTGTTTGGATACTCACATCTCTCGGTGTATATATGAAATATAACAAAATAGAAAATGGAAGATAAACACTCATTAACCGGTCCTAGTACATAGATTACCATAGGCTTGAGAATAGATCAAACCTCCATCGCTTTGGCGTAAGCACCTAGGAAAGACTATCAAAGAGGTCTTTAAAGGGTTGTAACGTTAGGCTTACGGTAGGGAAATAAGGGTTTGGTGGGATAGGCTATTTGGTGGTGGCAAGTCAAAAATCTTTATGTTAACTGCATATGAAGAATGGCGTTGCTAAGCCAAGACTCGACACTCTAAAACTTTAGTAACGAAATAAACAGACATAAATTTAAAGATAGATGTAGGATGGTAGCTCGTATGTATATATATATATATATATATATTTTTTTTTTTTTTTTAACACTCTATTTTTATTTTTATTTTTCTCTTTTCTATTTTTTTTGAATTTTTTTTTTTTTTTTTTTTTTTTTTCACATACACTTTTACTCTACCATCCTCTACGATAACATCAAAATACTAGGGATTTATAGGCACATCCCTACACTTGAGTTTTATTACTCTAACACTAATTTGACCCGATTTGAAAAGATCAAAACACTTGGGGTACATTATTACGCAAACAAAGGAATTTGAATTTAACGTTCCCTTCCGTCATTTCATAAACTTTAACTTTTCCCATGAATCCCAATCGTCCCAAAGCGTATACAAAGGATATGACTCGACTTAGCAACTTATGCAAGCAACTAGATAATTGAACTAAGGGTTTAGGGTGATAATAAACATCCGCACTAAAAGTGAGTGCATAAGGGGTAGGCTAAGGCGATTTGGGTGTATATTTGGGGTGGGGTGTAAACAATGCTCTTCATTGATATTCGGAAAAACCAAAATATCACGAGAACCGCGAAAAGGATAGGCTCGAGGGTTAACTAGGGTATCGTGTACTAAAAATGAGTACAACATAAAGGGTGTGGGGAATTACTCAACCAATGTGGAAGAAGTAATTATATTACGGTATCAAACAGGGTTATCCTAATGCCTCTTATCATTTAGTTATTCCTAACTACACAAGTGTAGCCTCCTCATGCGATCTCGGAATGCATCACAAAACAAGTTCTAGAATCAAATGTACTACCGGTTCACACTCTAAGCATTGAAGATGAATGCTTTAATTCCTACTAATCTAAGTGGCGATCCTCACATTTTGGGTGGAATTTGGGTGGTAAAGGGTTTTTGTGCTAGTCATGCAACTTCCTATCCGTGAGACGCTTTTGTTAAGACTAATGGCCCACTCCTATATGTCATAAAAATTTTAAATTTGGTGCCAAAATTACCCTAACCGACATTTTCTCATGGTTTATTACACAAATACAATTGATGAAACAAATAATCAAGGATAAGCATAGTTTCAAAGTTCCGTTTTATTTTCCCTCCTACACTTAAACCGAACATTGTCCCCAATGTTCCCGAAAGTATCAAAGTTATGATAGAAGAAGGTAATTAAAACGAAAGAAACTAATACTCCCACGATTAGCTCGGTAGGATCCATGTAAAGTGGTGGTTAAATCCTTTTCAAGAAGAATTATTGCGTGAAAAGCTCCTTCCAATCTTATGTAATTTCTTCTTGACAAACTAAACTGCACACTTGAAGAAAACAAACGAAACCTTCGTGTAAAATCGTGTAATAATATATATAAGACTCGATTTAAACTAGGATATAATGCTTGTGGAATGGATGTTTACAATTTCTAAGAAAATTAAGACACGGAAAATTCCAAAATTTATAAGTAGCTCGAAAACGAGAAAAAGTACTCGATGTTTTTACTCCTTCACAGCCGTTAGGTTGCAATCTGACGCCGTCGGTTATCTGACAAAAAGCGGTATGCGATTTTCGGAAAAATTACGGAAAATTTACATCTTTAGAATCTGGAAAAATTTACGCAAAACATCCATTATGACTCGATACAAGCATTTGACTCGAACAAACAAACATAAATATCTTTTAGTTAATTGTTATTCTCATGTTTACATTTCTTTTGAAAGCGTGTGTAATCCTCCCTACACTTATCCCTTATGTAAAATACCTTTATATGCAATTAAGACAAGGTTAAAAACAAAATAAAGCATTTTACAAATTTAAACATGAGGATAAACAATCGATAAAAGATATCGACACAAATGAAAATGAAAACAAATACACATGGGTTGCCTCCCAAGAAGCGCTTGTTTTTGTTCGAGTCACGAGCCCGACTCTACCCTTATTTAACAGATAAAGGGAAGTTTTCCTACACTTAAGTTTAAGTGGGTGATAGTAGCAATACACACCCTTAGGGTGGAAATTTGCTACGTGAGGAGAGGGTGATGGGTGATTTATATGCTCAAAGGAGTGTGCTCCATTCATTATAACCTTACCTAAGTCTATTGGTGTAGCGGGTGAATCAAATCTCCCTCCTAAAAATGGATCATCTTCTATCAACTTCAAAAGATTCTTAGTTAAGGATCCATCTTGACCTAATAAACCCGGTTTAAACCCATAGTGTTTCTTGTTATCAACCATGAATGGGTGATATAAGTGTGTAAGGTCATGGGTTACTCCTATATTAGCTTCCACTCTACATGGCCTAGAATCTACCACCTTTATCAAGCAACTACCCGGACTATCTATTTTGATGGGTGGATTGGGGCCTAATTCAATTCCAAGATTCACATCTAAAGGCGGAACATTGGGTAAGGTTTTGGTTGAGGCTCCGGTTCATCAAAATTAGGAACTTCCTTAGGACTAAGAGAGAGGTCATGACAACAAGAATCTAAACCTACATTCTCTAGTGGCGTTTGGTCCAAAGGTTCTACAATCGGGGTTCCTATAGTCTCTTCTACTTCTTAGGGTAAGTTATAGGCGATGTGTGTTCCTCAGTGATGGTAGGACTTGTGGGTTATCCGATGGGATTGGATTTTCTACTCTATCCTCCATCTTATCAAGATCACCTATGTATTCATTTTGTCTTGTGGTAGCGCCTAACCATGACATGCACCTTGGTACCTCAACTCTAATCATCTCCTTCCTAAACAACCTTTCCAATCAAGTTTCCAAATTGAAAATAGGTCTAAAGATTCGTTTTTGGGTCCCATGTTCCACTTCTAAATTGGGCGTGAATCTCAAAGGTTTCCATGCATTTGAACACCACGTCCCCAAATATCCCCATCCGCTACATAGTCAAGTCTCCTTTGGGTTTCGTGGGCGATACGAGTGTAAAAGAATTGTAGTGGAAGCGAAGAAATCAATACCATGATAAAGGACTTTTTGTAATAAATATTTAATTCGAGTCCATGCCTCGTGAAAGGATTCATCATGATATTCTTTGGAACCTCAAGATCTCATTTGGAGTGGAAAGGGTAGATTATGTAGTGGATTTCGTTGATTGGGTGGCGGTTTTGGCGGATTCGCGTTCTCCATAACGGCTAACGGAATAGTTAATGAAAATGGTTACGAACAAAGGTCACGAAGAAGGGGATAGACTATGAGGAAGCTAAAATGAGAAAATTTACTTGATAGGAATCAAGTAAAGAACCTAAACGAGGTGGACTACTAACTAGCTATTCTATTCCCGGCGGCGCCAAAACTTGATAACGCTACACGCGTCGTTTGGGGTCAAAGGAACTTCCTTTTCTTGAGCAAGTTTTATAACACCCAGGCGATGAACCTAATCGTTGTAGTGTAGTAATTAGGGTAAGCCACGGGTATTGATATCGTTCTCAGGGGAATAGGAATGCTAGTAGGGAGTTACTACGCTAAGGTTAAGGTAGAGGAAGATTATTTTTATCTTTTTATTTTATGAAAATGGAAAGGTGCAATTTCGGTATTGGATTTTGGGGTTGGTATTGCTACCGATTACTCTACTATTATCTAATTATCTAAACTAAGGTTGTGGGAGTCTATGTCTAATTAATGTGTGCTCGTATGATAGTTTAAAATGTGTTTACTTAGTTTGTATTACTCCTTAATTATCTCCTATTGATGGTTGAGTGTCACGTCTTATTCCTAGTTGCGTTGTGTGTCTAAAGTTGTAGGGTATGCGTTTCTCCCTAACTCTTTGAACTTACCAAAGGGTCTTGTCTACAAACCCACTAGAGATTATAGACTCCTACTCTAAGGCGCTCGGATGGTTTAGCCTACAATCACTCGGTAATTATACTCTAAGGTTCACAAAGATGAATCAAGCATTAAGTACACAACGAATGACCTATCGCATTACTAGATCATAAAACAACTAAGATAAGAAACAACCAATCAATATTCAATAATTAAGTTTCATACTTCCTAAGCAAACACACAAATAAATTAGCGGACATGGAGAACATGCAAGCATACACACAAATAATCAAAGACATAATTGAATTAATGAAGCAAAGACTTATCTTGATGTAAGATAGGGTTAAAACCCTAAAATCTTGTACAAGACACCTTAGGTTCGGTTTTAGGTTTTACTCCAAAGACTCTCCACACAAAGACCGAAAAATTCGGATTCTATATATAAGATTACAATTGCGACGGCCACCTTATGTTTAGTGACGCCCGCCGTCGCCGCCATTAGGGTTTCGTCTTGGCCACGTTAACCTTGCGACGGCGTCACCTTATGTCCGTGACGCCGTCCTCTTGACTTTCGGCGTCGTGCGGATTGCATCTAGGCCGTGCGAGTAGCGACGGCCTACTCTTTCACCACTAGGCGCCGTCTCTTGAAAATACGAGTTTTGAGTTCGTCCGTCGCAATAATTTTGGGACGGCGCCAATAGCACTTTTGACGCCGTCGCCTTCTACTTTCAAAGAAGCGTGAGTGTCTCGATTTCGACTTTGGCCATTTTCTTCATATATTCGCGCCATTTCGTCCAAATAAGTGCCATTCCAACATTTTGCCTTCACGAGACCTAAAAAGTGAAAAGGAACGATATTAAGCAATAACGGATACAAAAGTGATCAAATAAGGACTTAAACGACCCCTCAAAATGGTACCTTTTAAAACCTTATCAATGTGTCACACTAAACTACTAAGTCTAGGTGCATTATATAGCTAGGAACCCTTTACTATCAAGCCAAAAACGTCCTCAATAAGTTATTAACTGGAAATGATCAGCCTCTCATGATTAATAGAAGTTAAGGCATCAATAAATGAGTAAAAGTGTAACTGCAGGTGCTCCAGCCGGATTGGTTGCGACGCAGCCGATCCGGTTGTATGTTTGTCCATTCCCCAGCCGATACAGTTGCGGGCTCCGACCGATCGGCTGGGAGCCTTCCGTACACCATTTGTTGACTTTTATTGACTTTTCTCGATTCGTACCTTTTTCTTTGCTTTCGACGCTGATTTCCAAGATGAAACTTGATACTTATTTGATGTAGACATTTGGAAATCGTTGTGCTTCCTAATCATTGAGTCCTTGGGCTTCCTCACTTATCTTTCTTCCTCGGGAATTGTCCAAATGTGCATGAAATCTTCATTTCTTCACCTTTTACGATACCTGGCTACATTTACAAACAAATACACTTCTTTTGCACTTTTGCAACAATTATGAGTAAATATAACCGATTATCATACACAAAACCAACAATAACGCTACTAAAAACATGCTCACCCGAGGTTCAATGAATTTTGATATACTCGACTTAGTTATACTAGCATCATGTCCTCTACATCCCAAATCATTCCCAAGGCTACTACTAGTGTGCAAGCTCTAAATCGAATAATGAGATTACGCAAGGGAATTGCGTAACTCTGTTTCAGGCATAGTGCATGCATAAGTATGTGGAAATGCTTATAGTGAACTACTAAGATAGGTAGACTTAAATCATCTACTAGCTAGGCACACATTCAACAAGTATCCCGTCAAACAATTCATCAAATATACCATAAACATCTCATCAATTATCTCATCAATCAATTCGTCTAATATATCCTCAATCATCCAATCATTTACATCCTTAAAGAAATCATACACGAGGCATCAGCTTGGCAGGCAGGCACGTGGCGGTCATAGGGTTAAGTTTTCGCAAAAGTGGTTATAGTCTAGGTTTTCAAAATTACCCAGTTCTCTATAACCTAGGCTCTGATACCAATCTGTAACACCCCCAAAATAGGGTCCAACGGAAGCATACAAACCTTGGGGTGCTACCATATTGGTATCACAACATAAGGTACAAAGAATGGTTCTTATCTTCGTTTAGAATAAAATACGTTAGCAAAAACATTAAGTTTACATTATATGAAAATAGTGCGGAAATAGGCCCATGAAGTAATTAAAGCGGTCCCAATTATTCATCAGAGTTGCCTATGACCATGCCCCTTGCCAAGCGTCTTCCAATAGTGAGCTATCGCCTTAAACCCGAGAACACATGCTAAAAGGTCACCACTGTTGGTGAGTTCATAGAGTTTAATCACAAAATTTAGTAGTGACCCTGATAGAGTTTATTTGCTATGTGGGACTAAGGCAGATATATACATGCTTTACATTCCAACAACAACATTCCATCAATATTCTAATAGTATTCCATCAATAATCCAATAACATTCCATCAATTATCCAATGACATTCCATCAATAATCCTTCCAATAATGCAACGAGATCTCAATAGGGCCCTAGCGACTCTAGCCAGGTACCACAGCCATAGCAAAGCATAATTCGATGCTACCCTGGTCTAGGTCGGATACAAATGTCTATTCTTAGCTAGGCATCGTGCTATAGTAAAGCCGTAATCAATGCTACCCAAGTCTAAGTCAACATCTATCGCATATATAACCGTTCCTAGTCAGCACATTAGCAATTCAAAAGAGTAGTGGCAACTCACAAAAATAGTTTGCAACTTGCATTTACTTAAAATTCAATCGGTTCTCTCTCTTGATGGAGATTTCCGGCCGCCACCCTTTCTTTTTTCCGGCCAATATCTAATCTTATATCGTCCTCTCTACTCTTAATTGATTGTGATGATTCGTCTTGAATCTGATCTATTGTTTAAGGGTATGCAATACGGTCTAGGGTTGGTTATTTTAAAGGGGTGGCGGCATCTTCACATCTTCATATCGAGATCTCCATTCATCCTATTCGTCTCGGTTGATTTTAATGCTATTTTACTAGAAACGTTTTCCATTAATTGACATAAAGTATCTATTTATGGGTTATTGGATCGTGGGTCGGTGGGATCAGTATTTGATTTCAATACCATAACAAGATTCCATACTTTAATTGAATATATTTTTATATCTTTGTGGTTAGTTCATTACATGGATTGCAAGGCGGTGGGATTATGATAATACTTTTATTGTATCATTCTTGGTCGGTGGTGTTTACATTTTTATGATACTAATTTATTTAGTATCATTCATTGAGCCACGACATTACTTTTCTACCATCCCTCGCCGATTAGTTTCAAGTTTATTTGAGGTTGTTTTGGTGGGATCATCACTAACGCATACAAAACCTCTCGGTTTTTGCAAGTAACTCTATTCTGGGTTTGAGTGATCTTCTAAGTGATTAGCTATTTGTTGGGTACCTTCTACAGGTTCTATATCTGATGTATGTGTTATGTAAGTGGGTTATAGAGAGAGTTGGAAATCAAGTTTTGGGGTTCTTGTTCAAAAACCTTCATCTTGTGGCCTGGGCGTTAATGATTACTGGTTGGTCTCCTGCTCATTTTTCTATAAGTTAGAGTTTGTTAACTCTATTTGGTGCTTCCTCCATTCATATTACATTTGATGGTGTTTTGGCTGATTCATATCTTATGGGCTTTAACACAATGGTATGATGGAAGTTGTCTGGAAGTTTGGGGTTGTTTTCACCCTTTTGTTACCGATCTGATGTGTTTTCACGAGTCCGATTTTGTGATCATCATGGGCTGGTTTTTTGGGAAGTTGGGTTATCATAAGACCTATTGCTGGATGTTCGGTCTGAATTGTTGTGTGTTATATGGCGAATTAGGCAATATACTTATTATTGCATATGCAAATGATCGTGCTTTTGGTGGCGTTTGGTGACCAACAGATATTGCGGGTTTAATGATGTTGTTTGTTGTTGGTCAAGGTTTGGATAACCCACGGATTTTTCCAGCTGGGTTCGTCTTGTTCTTCACGCCTTCTCTTCATGACCTACTGATATTCTTTATTATGAGTGGGTTTGGAGAGATGTAAGTTTGTTTGGGACGTTAGGGTGTCTTGTTGTACCCTATTTTTTTGGTTCTTATGATCCGATCTGTATTGGCTACACTTATAAATTAGAACAGATGCCGGATCATGGGTTTGTGTTTGTATTGGTAGGATGTGGTGCCGATTGTATGATGTGTGTATGTCGTGACTATGATATCATGTTGGATCATTTTTGCGTTGGAGTCTTGGCTATTTCCTTGGTGTCGATTCTATGCTTTAGGTGCCGTTCTTTTCGGATGGTACTTGGGCTCGACTTATGAAATTAGACGACTTGATCATGGTGCCATTGTTTTCGTGGTATTCATGGTTCTAATCGACTTCTTGTTTGGACAACATACATGCCCGAGGTCCTTGTGGGTTGGTGATTGGAAGTTAGGGTTATCATTAACTCTATTTGTGGGTGTTTGCTTATTGTTACTCATTTTGCTTAGACCTGGTCTACACTCTTAAGTTGAAGGCTGCGAGTACATTTTGCTGGAAGTTAGGCTCTTTCGACCTCTTTTTCTGTTCGGATGTTATGCCTTATGGTTAGTGGTTATGAGAGAGTTTGCTCAATTTTCAGGTACTTCGGGATGTTAGGGTCTTGTAAACCCTATGCGTTGCTTTTGGCAGATTCATTTGTTTGGATTCCATTTTGATTATTACATTTGTATTGGATCTGCTTATGTGATTACTGATTTAGAGTACATGTTGTTGGGGTACGCACATCATGGTTTAGTCGAATCTTTCTATCGTCTTCATTCAGCCTGTGAGGGTGCGTTTGGAAGTTAGGGTTGTCCTAACCCTATGAGTATGTTTCCTATCCATACTTATTGGTTCTCATTCATATCTAGTGTCGCGGATGGTGAAACTTTTGAGTTGTTGAAGTCTACTTGCTGGTAACTTTTCTTGGCGCCATTTGTTTTGACGAGTTTCATTGATGGAAAGCGTGTAGGTAGTTACATGGAAGGGCTTCTACATGTGGGTTTGCATCTTTTATTTCGGTCACGGACTTATCTCTTTTGATGATTTGTTGATCGGCATGGAAGATGTAATGGAGTGCTATGATGGCTATGAAGACTCAGTGTCATGTACCTGAATAGGCCTAAATGTTTTTATCTTTATTATAGTCATTATGGTATGTTTATTTTATTTTAAGTTATAAGAATGGTTTGTCATTCCTATATAGTGGTATGGGTTGTTGCTAGTTGTTGCATGTAAGTGTCTGTTGGGACTGAGATGAGGGACATCACCCTCATCGGTTGTACTTCAATGTTTTTTGGTGTAATAGTATTTTACCGGGGTGAATTAACAGTCATTTCCAAATAATATTTCACATATTCAATTATATTCAGTTAAACCAGCATGTATTCTCCCCCAAAATAGTTATAAAAACCTTTAAAAATATGGGCTATGAACTCACCTTAGCCACAATAATGCACTATTTACAACTAACACGACTGGCATCTAGAGCTAATCTCCACGACATCCAGAAGAAGGTATGAGGAGTACCATAGAACAGAAATGGCGCAACCTAATACGTATATGATTATCTCAAAATGCGGCTCATAGGATGACGAAGTCGATAGAAGATAATGTGTTGTAGTTTTCGTGGATTATTCGTATTATTACTTTCAAAGGTCCATTATCATTCTCCAAAAAGTTTAGTTTTAACATTTCGTGTGGTGGTAAGAAACATAGACTCAACATACAAATCACGCAAAAGTGGAAAGACATCAACAAATAGATACCTTTAATACTCAAACAAACCAAAGAAAATTAAGAAATGACGACTACTATTCATAAAATATAAATCGGTCAATTGGTAAGCTTCGGTACTTTCCCCATAACCCCAAATAGTTTGGAAAATTTTGATTTATTGTTTATAAAAATATAAGTTTAAGTTTTAATTATTAAGAACTTGAAATTTATTTAAACCGTATTCTTAGAAAATTGATAGGTTAACTCCTCGCTCTTAATGCAATAGTTGTCAATTAAATATTTAAGTCCGTTCTGAATCAAATATATTAAATTAGTATCTGAGCCTAAATAATGTATTCGTCTCTAGTCCGAAATGTTCAATTTGTCCAATATCTAATAATAAAGATCCATTAACACTAACATGTCCAATCCGATTTTATATGTCAAATGGTAAGTTATAAATCGTATGTTAAATCCTTTAAGTATCCGATAATCCAAATTCAAATCCCGATATCAATTTCCCTAAATGTACCAATATCTCAAGTAACAAATACATATCGTTAGTCAAGTATTTCAATATTAAATACAAGTTAATACACGTATCATATAAACTAAATATGTCCGAGTATTTTCAAGTTTCCATTCCATGGTTATTGTCCATTTAAGTCTAATTATCATTTAATCCGATAGTTTTATTCCGGTATCGTTATATAATTAATTTGTTAAGTATATCAAATTAGCTCATAGCCTTATTACAAGTTAGCCCATTAACTTATACCATTTACTATTTCATTAGTTTCGATATTCCATATTAACAATAATTTACGACCCATCAAGAAATTTAAATAACCAATTATAACCAACCCGTTACCACTTGAGTCGACTCGACTGATCGAGTCGACCGACTCGGCTCAACGAGTCAATCTTAACTAAACAATCAACAAGAAGCAAGCAAACACCCTTTTCGATTTTTATTACCACATAATTACGACCAAGCAAAACCGTCCCGACTCAACTGAGTTGACCTACTCAGTTTTCCGAGTCATTCCAAATGAGGAAACCATCACAGAAATACCACAATGCAAATTATCACATCCTAATCTAACCAAATCCAAGACCAACACCCGCAAACCATTACCACCCAATCAAACTAACATAATCACCCACGGACATTTTCAGATTCATACACCACACGAAACATATTAAAAATTGGTTTAATACTGTATTTTAATTCCACCAACACTTAATGGCTCGTTTTTATTACTTTTGTCCACGAAAACATTGACAACAATATATATGATCGGTTAAAACACAAAAAGATAAAAATATATATGAACGGGGTTTGTGTTTTACCGAGAGAACGAGAGAAAGAGTGTCGGAGGTAATGTGTTACTAACACACGATCTCCAATCTTAGTGAGGCGTTGGTGGTGTCTTTTACGAGTAAAACCCATACCCAATCCAAGCACGAAACCCTTTGATTGGTTACCATTAAAACCCTAACCTACGCATCACCAAAACTTAGATCTAGGACGCGTAAGGGGTTTTTAAGGCGTGTGTGACCACAAGGACCCGATCTATCATTTGGGGTGGGGGGTGTAAGAGGTGGTGATGGCCGGAGGGTGGCCGAAAAATAGTGGCGGCGCCGGAACCCTAGAAAGAGAAGGGATTCTGGTGAGGGTGTGTTAAAAGTGAGGGAGGAAAGAGAAAGGATGACTATTTATACTTTCAGGAGGGACTGAAAGTGTAAATAGGCCAAAGATGGGGGTGGTGGATGGAACTACCACAGACCAATCTTGTACAATTTATTAATCTTTACGATAATCGTTTCTCGAGCTCCTTTCGGTCATCAAAAGTCGTCGTGTGAATCCGAAAATTACGCCATCGCCTTAAAATAATAATTCGATAAAAGATATATAAATAAACCTCGTAGCCAAGTAAAGGAAAAGGGTCGATCTCTTCGTCGTTTCTCCATATAAGACGCGTCGGGAAAATTACAGGTTTTCACAGATCTGTTACATGTATGGCAATTACCGCTCCCTTTTACCAAAAAAAAAAACATACATCATACATCATGTCCTAAACATAATTCTAACAACTTCTTATTCTACCAAGCTTGTGTTCATCCAAAGGAAACATCACTAGGTTTCCATGTCTCCCCTAATTCATTCATCATTAGGGTCTTGGAGCAAGACCCTAGTGATGTCCCTAACGACCGCGATCAGAACCTTGAAGTCATTGTTAATGGACATATGTAACTTCCTCATTTCCTTTATGAGGGAGTATACATTTTTCTCGAACATGATTTGATTGGCACAACATTTACATCCTTATGTATGCTCATCGTGAACCATTTTCACAACCTTTGTTTGATATTTCCTCCAAAGTTCATCTTCAACCAAACATAACTTAAGGAAGTATTTTACGATTGAAATCTTCGAAACCCAAAATTAACTCCAATCGACACTTGCTTCTTCCTCCGAGGTCATCATCCTCCTACCATTGTTATCATGGTGTGATGAACCCTCAAAATCTTCCATTTTCTTAAATTTTACTCTATCTTTGTTATATAATGTTGGTTGTGGATGGTAAGGGTGGTGACTTGTGTTCCGATTGTGGTGGTAGTTGTGTTTTTTTGGGTTGGTGGCATAATTTGTGGTGGTTGCGAGAGTTACCGTGAGCTCCAAAGTGTGAAATGGGTATTGTTGTTGAAGTTGAAGTAAAGCCATTTGGTTAAAATGATATTTTATTTGTAAATTTTGTGGTGTGAAAGCGGTTTTATGGAAAATATGGTTGTTGGGAAGGATGTTGTGCAAATGATTGTTGTTGGCTTGCATTTTGTGCAAATGACGGCAGTGGGTGTTGTGAAGAAATAGAAAGGTAGATGATGGTGTAGCGGGTGCTGGGAACTCGAATTAGCGGACGAATAAGACGGGGTAAATGTATTGTTCATGAGCCAATCTTTTTGTTGGTTACTCATTTTTGAAAGAGGTGACCGAATTGTACGTGAAAGCGCATATAAATTGTGATTCGGTTTGAATGTTTGAATGATATACGTTAAAAGTGGGTATTTATAGGTGAAAAAGGGTTTTTTGCACGTTCCTTTCCTACCGTTACTCAACGTTCATTAAAAAAAATACAAATACAAATAACACCGTTAAAGGGCTGGCGAAAGGACGGATAATGCACGGATGGTGCAAGAATAGGAAAGGAAAAAAAAAGAAAAGTAAAGGAAATGTTGGTTCATATATTCTTGAGATGAAATGAAAGGAAAATGAAAGTAACTATATCTCATGTTCTTAAGTTGGAGAAAAATAAAAATGATTTGTTCAAATATATGTATGTCTTTTAATTGATATTACTATAACTTTTAAAATAAGCGTATCGGTCTTTATACAATAAATGGGGTGAAGATTTATAAAAAAAATCTTATTAACTTTTTCTACAGTTTTCTTTCTTTTCTTAAAAATAAACTCAAGAACAAAAAAAGCATTCATTTTCCTTTAATTTCTTCTCAAATTGTAATTCCTAAATGCACTTTTATAGTTCAACTGGACGACACTGGATGTTTGGACTACTATGGTGACTTGAAGATTCAAGTATTTCTACTTGAAGTGCATTTATTTTATTCTTTGTATCGCTGTAGTCTGATGTTTAGTTATATGTGTGGTCTGTTACGCTTATATTGTAAGTTATAGGAATGATATTGCATTCATATAGGAGAGTATGTAAGTGTCCTAAGGGACTGAGATGAGGGATTCACCCTCATCCTTTGTACTTCAATGTTTTTGGCGTAATATATTTTACCGGGGTGAATTAACCCTTTTACCAAAAAAAAAACACATTAGTATGAGATATATACGTGTTATAAAAAAATATTAGCCATCAAATATCGACTGTGTAAATAAAACAATGACTATTTAAAAGTAAACGTTGACTCATCCCATGTCCAAACCAAGTTTTTGACTTCAATATGTATGTGTTAAAGACTTGATATAAATTATGTTTTTTCTATTGTACATTTCAAAGTGAACATGTGTAACACGAATAGCTTCATTTGTTGCGATACTTTTTCTTTTCTTTTTGTTTCTCCAGTTTTTTTAATTACTATCACAACTTTTGATTTATTTGATTTAGTAGGAAATTATGTTTAAATATGACGAGTCGATAACTTTGTTGTTTTGTTTGAGAAAGTTTACATTCAACCCTAACCGAGCCAACTTTCACCCTCTAAGTATTTTAACAAAATAAATTACATCATAATCAATTGAAAATTTTGGCGATTCAATTTTTATGGATTTTACTAGTATATACCCACTGGTCATATGCTAAAGACATATAAAAGGAATGTTCAAGTTGATTAAGTCATAAAATGCATATAATTAAGCTAACTAGCTACTTGACAAATTCCCGCGCAAAGCGATGGTATATAGTGACAAATAATATTATACTTGTAAACTTGTGTTTTGGGATGACCCTTTATGCAACTTACGAGTTCAATATGTAGTCATTGAGAGAAAAAAAATTTATGGGTTATAAACGAAAAATAATAAAAATTTAAGGATTAAACAATATTTAAAATATTAAATTAGTATTGGATGTTGTTAACATTTTTAATTAAGGGTATTTTAGTAATTGAAATGATTTTTTAAGTTTTCAAGATTAAGAATTAAGGAAAATGGTGGGAATGCTTTATAGATAATACAAATAACTAATGTTTATTAAATGCGTTTTTTAATATAAGAAAAATATAGATTCATTTAATACACTCTATCATGTACCCGGTGGCACATGTTAGTAACACTTGACTTTTGTTACAAAGTTATCTAAGGCTAAACGTAATAAGACCATACCAATTCGATTAGTCTAGTGATTTTGTTCGTCTCGTTCTGTCCCCTTACCCTAACCGAGCTCATCCCCCACCCCCAAATTTTGATTCATTTGGTCTGTTGTTGGACCGAATGAAATGAAGAGTAAAATATAAACGTTGGGAGTGTTTATTTTGCATATCATATGTCCTAATTCATTTCAAGCTATATTCTATGCCGTCACGCACTCCCCAACATGCCATACTACAAAGAAAACGCAAACAAGATTGGAATACAAAGATATTAGGTCTTTTACTTTGATCTTGACCAAACAACTAAAAAAACAAAGAACTACGTTATGTGATTTGGGTTCGGAGATTTGTAGTTACAAAAAGTGATGGAGGAAATAGTTGTGGTTTTAGATGGAGAGATAAGGAAGATGATGGTTTGTATTTGTGTAAGTGAGTTTTAGAAAATGATAGGTTTGTATTTGTCTTTAAGATAAGGATGGTTTGTATTTGTAAGTTTTACTTTATGTGATAAAGAAAATGAAATTTTAGTTTAAAAAAAGAAAATGTGTTCGGTCGTATGTGTGATTCTCTTAGGCTAGTCCCACGTCATGACCTGACAACTGACAGACAACCGCGCCACGCCGCCTTTCTCTCTCCAAAGAACCCGAGACAACCCGGATGCCCGGTCGACGACCCAAGGGATTTTTTTTTTTTTTTTTTTTTTTTTTTAATTCAAACATTTTAACATTAAATTTAAATTTCATTCAAATTAAAAACATTACATTACGAAATTAAAAAAAAATTACATTATTAATTAAAAAAAAAAAAAAAACATTACAATACGAAATTCAAATAAGCACTAGAATACTTAAACTAATAATCTAAATTGTAACGTTCTTTGATTCTCGCTTTAACTTTCTCCAACTCTTCTAATTGGCGGCGGTCAAATTTGGATCGATTGGGTGTTGTAGAAGATGATGTCGACTCCGTTTGATGTCCTCATGAGCTCAAGTTTTGCCTGTTTTATCTCGAGCTCTTTTTCCCTTAACCGTAACCAAGTATCCTCTAAACCCTGCTTATTCTTATCTTTATCCTCTTTTGACGGCTTCTTGGTCCTTAAGAAATTTTTGGCCAACGATTGCATAAATGAGTCTGATGGAACATCACCATCACGAGAGGAGGAGGATGCTTTCTTCTTTGCTTTGTCACGACCAACCGGTCGTGATTCTCTAGTCGCTTCCTCAGCAGAATCATCAACGTCATAGACATCGAAAGGATCACGAGCTGCAGTTGAACCAGAGGTAGTGCTAGAACCCTTTGTTTTCTTCCGACTATTTGTTGATATAGCCGGCAACTCAACCTCCTTCCAAGCAGCATGACCCTTTAACACATCGTAGCACTCCTCTAAAGTGAAATCATGACCGTACGTCATACGGTATTCTTTAAGAGCTTTTGAGGTGTCGTCGATATCATTCTCACCGCTTCCATGGGTGTTCTTGATATTCTCCATGATAGCACAATAATTTCCAACCCTGTTACGAATCCTGCTCTTCCATTTGGTAGTGATGGAGTCATAGGTTCGGTGTTTGCCAGTTTCTTTGTTAAAGTACTGGATCACTTGCTCCCAAAACTTGAAGCGGTTCTGGGCGTTTCCTTTCACCGCGTTTTCCGACACATAGACCCAAGCTTTACAAAGCACCACCTCTTCCTCCTTTGTCCATGGATCTGCTGCCTTCTTGTTTTTCCCCTTGCTTGTTTCCGGCATCTTGCCTTTGTCCTTGGCCTTTGAAGCACGTCTAGATGGCTGCCTTGGTTTGATGGGGGACATCTCTTCACCAAGCGGTTTTCTCATCATCAGAATCATCAACGGAATGGAACCATGGAACGAACCGTGGTGCGAATCGTGACCGAACCTTGTCCCATCGAAGCATCTTGACTTGGGTAGTTTTGTGTCGGATACTCGGCATCCAATCTTCCAAATTCATGTCTAGATTAGTGCTTGAATCGGGAATAAGGTTGATACTGGTTGAGACGGATAAATGAAGTCCATGTTTGGATGGTAACCGGACCCACTAGGTTCTTGCCGGTAATCTTGGTAAGAACGTTGCGGTGGGACAAAAGGACTGTTAAGATAAAACGCGTTTTGGTTTTGATTTGGTTGGAGTAGTTGTGATTGATAATCAAAACTTTGGACGAAGCGAATAGAGGCCGGTTTTGTTGTGGTGATATCTTGGGTTAACTCAAGTTGTTTTCCGTGAGAAATTTAGATCCGGGGCATTTTGGGGTAGTCGTGATCGTCGGTTTTGATTGTGGGGTATTTTTCTTTGACATTTGAATTTGGAAAGAATTAGATTGAGTTGAATATAGATGAAAATGGTAAGTTGTGAATTGTGTTTGAGGTAATGTGAGTATTTATAGAGTGGTAAAATGGGTTTGATTTTTTTTTTTTTTTTTTTTTTTTTTTTTTTTAATTAAATGACCAAACGGTCTAAATTTAAATTTTGTATTAATGTGGCGTTGGAAAGTGAAGCAAACAACATTTCACATCGGGTGGCTAAGCAACCGATGTTGCAAATTAAGGTCCTTCGACCGATCTCACGCCCGGCCACCACACTCGATCCAACCGATCTCCACATCGGTTGTCCTTCGATTTTTTGCATGCCCAACCGACTTTTTTTACTCCACTGCGACAAGCCTTATTACCAATGTTGGGTTTATGAGAGAAAAAACTGAGGTTTCGTAATATAGCGGTCCAGTTTGTGATCTTGGTATGTTCTTATCTCTTTTAGTCTAATGAAAAAAGGCAAGTAAAAAAGGTAAGGAAAAGTAAGTAAAAAAAAGAAGGAAGTATCTAATTCTATTCCTTCCATTCCATTTGCAAAGGCTAGTATTCCTTTCCTTTTTCCCCTGATCGATCCGATCCATTCTGATCTTTTTTTTTATTTTATATTTATTTATTATTTATACTTGGAGGGTTGGGCCGCATATGGGTGGACCCACACTCTCGTCTTGTTGCTTTTGCATGAACCACCAAACAAACACAGTTCACCGATTCATTACCGTCACTCTTTACTTATCATAACCAAACACATCTTCCTGGTCAGTTTTTTATACTTATTTAATTAGCTTATCTGAATTATTATTAGTAACTTTTCTTAATCTTGAATCTGTTTTGTTTGTGAATATTTGTATGATAAGAATTGTGTTTTTTTAATCTTGAATCTTCTTCTCTATCTTTTTAGACTTTTGTTTTTTTCTTTTATCTGATTGTTAACATAAGAATTAATTGGTGTTTGGATTAGCTCACTTTTTTCGTTTTATAAACCTGAGAGAGATTATGCCTAATTTAATATGCTCAGCTTGATAAGCCGGGAAATTAAGACACCCCCTCATCATGTGTGTTTGTATTTGCTTCACAGCTTAAGTTGGCAGGCTTTCTGGCTTTTTTACCTTTTCTAGTAATAAAATAATAGTTTTTCAGGGTATTGTTGAATATATTTCTAGTTTAATCTCTAAACTTTATAGTATACAACTAGATATATGTTTTCTTTTATAATTTAAGATGGTTGTCGTCTGGTTTGTGATAGATCTGATTTAAGGTTGGTAGATGGAATCTCAATGGTCATTGTCCCTCTTGACCTTTAGTTGACCGACGTTTTTGGTTACATTAATTGCTATCATCTAATTGTAGAAGTTGATGATTCATGTTATTATGTTCGTTTAATAATTTACAGGTTTTTCTATAGCTTTTAGGAAGATTTCCATGTGTGGATAGAATTTCAGTGACAAGATCATGGGTGCCACTAGTTCAAAAGTGGAAGAAGATAAGGCGTTGCAGCTTTGTCGTGAACGGAAAAAGTTTGTCAGACGAGCACTTGATGGAAGGTGTTCTCTTGCAGCTACTCATTTTACTTATATAGAGTCTTTAACAATTATTGGGAATGCGTTAAGGAGGTTTGTTGAACCCGAAGCTCAAGTGGAATCCTCTCTATACACTTCCACTAGTGCAACCCCAGATCCACGTGCGTTTTCATTCTCTTCAACCATGTCGGCTCACATTAATGCACCTGCAAATAGATCCCCAACTCCTTCCCCGCCGACCTCCAGTCGTTTTTATGCAAATCATATGAAGGTTAAAGCTTCTTCTTCTAGGAAGGTTGAAGAAAAGCCTTCCGTTCCTGTAATAGTTTCTGTAACATCTTCAACTACTCCTAGGAATGCCACTCCTCATTCTGTAGACGAACCCGAAACACCGTTTGAACCTTCTCCCTTGCTTCCAGAAACTCCACCGTGGGATTATTTTGGTCTTTCACATCCAATCGACAATGATTATTCTTCACATGAATTGAATCACGGTCTGGAACAATATAATGACATAACAACTCCTTCTCAACGGAGTATAGAGGGTCAAGAATCAGAAGACGAGTTTGATGATGAACCGTCTACAGATGGGTTGGTTAGAAGTTTTGCTAATGTTAATAGGGTAGCGGATAATGTTAGTGGGAGTGGTTTACATACCATGTCATCTGTAGAAAGCATGTCATCAGAAACTGAAATATTGAATGGGGAGAAGTCACCTCATTTGTCACCACTAAAGCGAAAAACTTCTGGTGTTAGGAATGTTGCGATTCTTCATGATGAAAAGACTGAAGTGGTAAAAGAAGGCCTTGAAAATAAGACGGTACCGAAAGATTTATACTCAAGCATGAGAGATATTGAACAGCTCTTTGTTAAGGCTTGGTGTGGAAAGAAGTTCCAAGAATGCTTGAAGCCAACAAACTTCACTTCCGTCCCATTTTCCCGGAAAAGAACGTCGTTTTCTTTGCTCTTAAATAGATGAATTTAATATATTGCAAGTTCTTTCTTAAAATGGCATTATTTTTTCTTGTATCACTATAATTATCAACATCGTATTTGCTTTTAATTAGCCAGAGATCCTTTTATTATGGCAGGTGGATCATTCACTTCGAAGTTTTTGAAAGCATGTATGGCATGTGGGGAAGATCCAAGCCAAGTACAGGAAGGTACACATTCTTTTTACACGAGACATATTAAAAATTTGTGTTTTTAAGTGAATATAGCGCTGCTGTTTTAATATGCATTCATAAAATTCTGCTCATGTAACTATTAATTTATGATATAGTCCTATATGCTTATCTTAGAAAGAGGGTGAGTATTGTTAAAGTTTTTTTCTTCAGGGGAACACTCTCTGTATCAACCAGTAGTTACGCTGCTTGAGACGACATGTTATAATACTCCACGCCATATGCTTATTCAACAGAAATTGTGTTTTCAGTCTTGACTTTGCTTGATAAAAGATGGCAGAAAACTAAGAATTTCTTATGGATAAAATATTGAAAAAGACTCCTATGTATTCTGAGGTCACATGAAGGAAAGAAAAGGCTGTAGATTAGGCAAGAAAATAGATTTAACAACAATGCCTTTTAACATTATAGAAAATGGGATATGAGTAATAGTATAAGTTAGATCTAGTGATATCTGAAAGTAACAGGGCTTATAGAATAAGCCATTTCTGTAGTTCTCTGATAGTAAAGTCGGTCCCAACTCCTAAGAGTGAAAGCGGTGTACATATAAGGCAAATACTTTATAGTATTGTATGAGATTAGTTAAAAGTTTAGTTACTGATATCCTCATCTGTGTTTATTAGCTTATATGTCTACAGTGTCATCAGTTCGTATATGCTTTCTTTGCTAAAAGTGAAATACCTAACTTAGTCGTTTTTAATATCTTGTATAAGATTGCCTCTCATCTTTATTTTTTGATTTTAGGTGTATATCAAGTTTTATTATTTATGCTGTTGGTTCTTATTTAAAATGTCCAAAGCCAGAGTTCTACGTACATCATGTCACATCCATGACCATTGCTTGTATGACATGTATGACAATCACAGATGTAATTCTTGATAGAGTGTAGGCGTTCCCTAAGATTAATATGTCATGTTGGTGTTAATCTCCCTAGTATTTTACATGGCCATGCAAACATCGATTTTATCACCTGTCAAATGATTACTTACAGGCTTCAATGGATTATTAGTTAGCTGATGCCATTCCTTTCACTTTTTAAGGATCATATGTACAAACATAGACAGCTAAACTCAATTGTGTCCTTAGGTTTAACTAAAAGTTGAAAAGAAATTATTGGCAAAAATTCATGTAAATTATTAGGGATCACAAGGCAAGTTATTTTCAAAGGGAAAACCCCAAGTATACTCAATTTTATATAAAAGCCTTAATACTTCTAAGAGAAAAAAGTTCTAAGAATGTCAGTTTAGGTTCTTGACTTGAGATTCTCGTATCAATGAACTTGGGAAATAAATTAACGCAGCTCCTCATTTTGTTATAATTAAATAAAAGTTCCTAGAAAGTAAGCCTTTGATAATTAATTTATTTTCTCCAAACAGTTAAATAATGACAAGGCTATTTAGTTTCTCTATTATCGTTCATGGAAAGATGCAGTTCTGCATTAGGCATCTGGATATTATCGTATACACCTCTATCGGTTGGAGCGCAAGGGTATATTCTCTAGATCACATGCTTAAATGTTGAGATGCTTATCTGGAGGCTTATCTTGTGTGCATAATATCATCCTATTTAGCTACAATAAGTAACTGTTTCTTTGTTTTTTGTCCACTTAGAACCTGTTCAAAATGACACCAAGTACTTAACATGGCATCGGTCAAATTCATCTCGTGCATCATCCTTCAGGCATGATCCCGCTGTCAATACTAAAGAAAATTCAGAGGACCTTGCGAGTAGCCTCTTTGATAACTTTTGCATGAATGCTGGAAGCCATGCTTCAACCTTGGATAGGCTCTACGCATGGGAGAAGAAGCTTTATGATGAAGTCAAGGTACTGGTTTATTATCATATTATTGTTTCAGGAGCTCTGTATCCTTAAAAACATATATGATTGCTTGGTCTTTCAAAATAATCATCTTTATGATTAGGAGACCTGTCTAATGTTCTTGGACTATTTAGCTATTTATTTGCCATGTTTAATAGGCCCAAGCTGTTTGTAATGTTGCTTCTTTCCATTGCGCAAACATAAATCATTCGTGCCCATGTAGTGAACACGTACAAATTTGTGTAGGCTGTGATGTGACCCTTTTGGTACTTCCTCGTAGTATGTAAAAGTTGCAGTTTGTGCAATATGCATAGTAATGATTTAGTCTTTGTCTTTTATGCACCCCAACAACCAAACCATACATGAATATATAATGTTTTTTAGAAATTGCTAAAGGATTTTATGATGATTGCTTCTCTTATGATTATTGGTCAGCACAGGTGTGCGTGTACAAGCGTCTCATCTAGCGTACCCCTCAGCACCCATAACTAGAGCTCACAGTTTTATAACTTTATTACAGAACAGAACATAACATAACATCGCGGTTAGCGAAGTTTTAAATATTTGTAACAATTTCTGATTAAAATTAGAATAATCGACCAAACATAATAAAGAAAACCCAAAGGTGGTCCCACTTTGACTTGTTTATGTAAGGGTTATATATTTTTTTCATAAGAAACTTGACATGTTTGGAATTTTCTTGTATTCTGGTCTCACTATTATTTCGAGTTGATAATTGCTTTAAGTGCATTGCAAACTATTTCAACTTATATGTACTTGCAGGCAAATGAGATGCTCAGGAAGGTGTATGATCAGAAGCGAAAACTTCTTAGGGAATTAGAATCTGGTGGAGAAAGTTCTCGTAGGATAGATAAGACTCGATCAATCGTCAAGGATCTACACTGGAGAATTGGAGTTGCTATCCACAGGATTGATTCAATATCAAGAAGAATCGAAGATCTAAGAGACAAAGAACTTCACCCACAGCTAGAGGAGTTGATTGAAGGGTACGTAGCTATCTAATATTCTTAATTAGTATTAGTCATTATCTTTTTATGGTAAAATCTCTGGGTCGATAACTTCTTTCACATGTAACGTATATGTGCAGTTTAGGTTCGTTAATTAACCAGTTTAGGGGATATTGGATTTGTGTTTTGACAAATTAAATAGTTATTATTGCTTCTTACTATATCAGGGTCATGGTGTAGTCAATTTTAATAACAAAGCTAATTATCAGAGTGTAAAATAAATTTACCTAATTACCTCTTCCTGAAACCTAATTTGAGAGATTTTGACTCCCATCTCACAAGGTGCATCTCCTTTTTTCACTAGTGTGTCCTTTTTGGTCTTGTTATGTATTCTTTTCCCGCTTAATCGGAAGATGTCAAATACCTAAAATTCGATTAATACAACTTAGAACAGCAAAAGCACGCACCTCTAAATACTTTTACATAAGAGTCCATTTTGTATATTTGCTACAGCTACCTATCTGGTTCTAAGATTTCAAATCCACATAATCACTTTTAAAACCCACACCCAAACATGTAGTGATTATAAGGCACGTTTGGTTTATACCTTTTAGAATCAAGGAATTGTTTCATTCCAAAGTTTATTTGTTTGGTTCAAGTTTTGGGAATAGTTGTGGGCCCAAGAATGATAGATTGGTTCCTATCAAATATGGTGTCTTTGCAAATCAAAAATATAATGGGCCCCACATTTATATCTTCACTCACAATCTATACATAAATTAATTATTAAAAATAAAACTACCCCACTTTTCTTTAATAAATTATTTATCAACTATTATAATAAACTTTTAATAAAATATTAATTTTTTCTCCTATCTTATTTTCTTTCATTCTAAACCGAATCCAAATCCGATTATAAATCCTTTTGCAAACCAAACGGACCCTAATTATGAGAAATGTTTTAAGTTATCCTTGCAATGTTTATTGAATTCAAGTAACAATTGACTTGTGTTCTATGCCAGGTTAAGGAAGATGTGGGAAGTAATGCATGAATGCCATAAAAGTCAGTTCCTCATCATATCAGCATTACATAAAAACACACTCACCAAAATCTCACTGCAATCAGACTCACATCGTCAGATTACCATCTACCTTGAAAGCGAATTGAGTACGCTTTCTTCTAGTTTACAAAGTGGATTGGTGCACAAAAGCATATGTTCAATCTCTAAATGGGTGGCTTCACAAATGTGTTCCTCTTCAACAATCAACCAGGAAAAAAAGACGCCATCAGCCATCTTTAAGAGACTACGGGCCTCCAATATATGTCACTTGTGGTGTCTGGCTCGAAAGGCTTGAATATTTACCTACTAAAGAAGTTGCAGATTCCATAAAAGAGTTGGCTGCTGAAATTGATCATTTCTTGCCCCGACAAGAAAAAGCAAAAGGTGGTCATTCATTCCCATGGCAGCATGTTAATCATAGTGATGATCCTGCAGGGGTAAATTTGTTACATGATGAAGTTTCAGATGACCAAACATAAATTTTGATCGTCTAAAGTCCCGTTTAGAGGTTTTTCTTGGACAGTTGAGTAGATTCTCAGGGTCATCTGTGGAAATGTTTACAGATCTGCAGAAGGCCATTGAAGATAGGAAGCTCATATATGCACGGATGAACTCCCAATCTTAGAAGTCAATGAGGTAGAAGCAAACCACAAAGGGAATAAGTCTTTGGACAAATGTACCAGAGATTTTGGAGATTTGTACATGGAAAAAGGAATAATGGAATAAACGCGAAGAGCTGCTTATCATGGTTTAGCCAATTGGTGGTAATATATGAGTATAATATATACTTTTTATATAGTTGGTTTATGAGTTGACTTGTGAAATGTAGGAACCTGTATAGTTTAAAAGGAGTCTTGGATACAAATTCTGGTGCATCAATGCTTATTCGGTCTTTGATGGTCTTGGGAAGTCTTTGTAGTCAGTTTAGTCATTGCATTTTCTTAAGTTATATGTATCGTAGTGTTTTTCATACATGTACATTGGTTTCTGTTGCAGTATGAGTTGAACTTTGATTTTCTTGTTTTTGTTGGGAAATGGTATGGGGCAATTGGTTTTGAAGAGATGTGGTAGTTTCGTTTGATTAATAGGTGAATGGGTTGATCTGAGTTTTAGTCTTATGTTTAAGAAAAAAGTAAATAAAGATAATATATGAGATGGAAATGACTTGAAATGATGTGCATTGTATTTAGTTTTAAGTCTACAGATACTCCATGAACTTACCAAAATTTTGAATTATAGGTTACGGACTTTATAGAAAACCATTATTACCATCCAAACTTTTACAATTTACGTATGGGTAATATACTTTTATCTTGGTCTATCATATGAGTAATGTACTTTTATATAGGTCCTTCGTATGAGTAATATATTTTTACAAAATTTTCACATATACAAAAATGTTTGGATGGTGATAATGATATTTTATAAAGTCAGTAACCTATAATTGGAAATTTTGGTAAGTTCATGGGCTATCCGTGGACTTAACCCTTAAGTTTTTATCCTCGCTTGGTGCAAAACAACCAACCCTAGTTAGAGGTGAAAAAAAAACCAAAACCGATCCAAAAAAAAAAAAAAAAAAAAAAACCAGAATTTCCCAAAACCGGTTTTGAAACCGGTTTCCTTGAACCGAGCCACGGTTTTAGAACCGTTTCAATTTTTCTAACGACCGATTTGAAAACCGGTTTTTATCGTTAGATAGACAACAACGAGTAGTAGATCAGACACAACGATCATATGACCATTTGGGGGTGCTTTTTGGCCATTTTTTTGTCCTAAACCACCAATTTGATACCCCATTACTAGTATCAAATTACTAGTATATAAGTGGGGCCGTGTGTTGAGGGTAAATTACACTTTCAAAAATAAAAAAACACTCTTTAAAAACGCTCTAAAAAATGGCATCCGGATGTGAGCAATATCAAGCTTCCGTTGGGAATTCGTCAACCAACCCACGGTGGTTTCTATCCTAGATATGAATAGAAACCCGAAGATTTGGTCAAACTACAAATTGTGTTTGATGTCGGACGGTTTGAAAAAAGCGAGATGTAAGAAATGTGCGAAACATGACGGGAATACCCCGTTGAAAAATCATATGTCGAAAAGTTATGTTTTGAAAGCGGCGTCGGGAACCAGTCAAACAACAACGGGGGTTGATGGATTGTTATGGCAATACGAGGCGGCTCGGGTTCGAGATAGGATGGCGAAATATGTGATTCAAAAAACCTTGCCTTTTGACCACTTCGACAATAGGCGAATGACCTCGCTTATCCAAGATACGCTTCAACCTTGATATACTCATGCAATTCGAATGACCCTTAGACGTTGATGACGTATAATATGTATTGCAGGCCTACGAAGCCCAATACACACTATACACACACTGGGCTCAGGCCCAATGATTACAAATCCTAGGCCCACAGTAAGCCCAATGGCTAATTTGGCTATGGCCCGGGCTTTGAGATGCGCGTAAGGCACATGACGAGCTGCACCTTCAACCGTCAGACCCCCTACGTCCGCATCCGCGATTAACACGGAACCCTTGTCCGCCAAGGGTCCGGCTCAAGACCCGACCATTATATGCGAGAATCTAGAGGCCCCGACAAACCTCGCCTATAAAAGAGGCTCTAATCCCATACCGGTAACAACTTTCTTTCATAATTACACACACATATGACACAAGGTAAATTTTCACTGAAATTTAACTGATAATTAGTAATTTATTATTACTAAGCATGAGTCATGAAGCATGCATAAGCTTTGCCTGATCATTTGAGTAGGTAACTCGCATACAGTAGATAATTGCACCACTCTTGCATTCATATCATTTTATGAATATTTCATTTTGTCATATGATTTAAATTGTAAGACGAAAGGTTATCTCGTTATCCCCAAATGACCGACATCGCACGCAGCATCGAAACACTATGATAAGGGCTTGATAAAACAAATGACAAATGTCCGTGATATGGAATATTACAAAGATAAAATATTTCGACACGTAACTATAAGATACTACGTTATAAAAGTTATCAAACAATAATACTCCGGCCACAATTTAATATCGCGGGACACAAAATATTTAACACACTTTCACTTGAGCAATAACTCTTATAAGACTCAAATACAATTGATACATAAGTATAATGTATAAATATACATTTTCACAACTTGTACTATAAGTATAATACATATATATACATACACATTTTTCATAAAAGAAAACCTTTACTTAAAAATTGAGATAATATCTCTTTGTCTTTCTCTTCCACACACGACAAAACCAAACACAAAAGCGAGAGAAAGAAAAGATATCAATCTTCTTCTTCATCTAGACTGCGCATCTCACCTAGGTCGAATCTCCCAAAGAGGAAAACCCAACATGTTTATCCCATCATATTCTCTCTCTTACCAAATCCATGAAAGTTTTGCTTCCCAAATCTCTCCTTGATGCGCTTTGCTACTATTAAATGCGAATCCAAGAGGAATCAAGACAAAGTCACCCAAGAGAATCATATCTCCACACCAATCTATCTTGAGCCAAAGTCCAATATCTTCTAAGGTTTTGGAAGCTAACCAAATTGCTTCAAACCAAGACACAAGAAGAGAAAGGTAGTAAAGCTCCTTCCCAAGATACTCCTTTATCTCTAGTAGAGATGCAAACGCCTAAACTAGTTTCCTCATCAATTTTACCAAAAACTAGGGTTTGTGAAAGTTAGGGTTTTCTAAAATTGATTTGGGGGTTTTGCAATTGGAAGTGTTTTGGAGCTAATTCAAGTCTTGTTTGGTTCGAATCCACAAAACAACCTTCGTCCCTTCACCCATCACTCTCGAGTTGAGGTTATAAATTCTTCCTTTGTTGTAATGTTTTATGTTGTTATTTTGATGTCAAGTTTGGTATTTTGTATCAAGGATTTGTTCTATACTAAATCACGTTAATAATATGCTTGGTTGTTATGTTGAGTTTTGTTTTAATCCTTACTCGTTAAAATGATTGTTGTTGAAAATAAGATGTCACTTTGGTGTTGTGTTCGAGTTTCTGTCGAGACATAAGAGCCAAGAAAAACTAGAAGTTGAGTTTTGGCATGGTTTTGTTAGCCTTGTTTTCTGTCGAGTAGTATAACCAAGAAAATAGATGAGTCAAGTTTTACAAATCTACTAGTAACCCATGTTGATAATCACATTTTCAGTCGACATTCATGTCATTTAAAAGTGTGTCGAACCTTGATTAGAACTTTGCTTAAACATGAGAAACATGCTAGTATCTCATTGTCTTGTGACTCAAATCTTAGAGGTGAATCTTGTGTCTAAGTCGCTAGGTATGACAAGGGAGAAACCCAAGTCAAGAGTGCTCATGTGCTAAAATGTATTTCGAGTAATCTATACTTGTCTAGTTCCGTAAGAGTAAAATGGTTGACGATTAGAACCAAGTCGAGTAGTACTCAACTAACAAGAGGTATCGTCACCCCTTTTGCTCTCATTTTCTAGTTAAAAATGTTAACCAAATCTCGTTCGAGTCAAGTCTCGTACTTGATCATATTCTCTTGTTAGCTTGTCCTTAGTAAGTACATAGTAGTCATCAAAATGGAGGTACTTGAGTCTATGTAAGTGAGTCGACAACTTCATTGTGGTAGTACCATAGTGATGGGTCGTACTCACTAGTCGAAGAGTTCGACTTCACAAAATGAAGCATGAGCAAACAAGTATATTTCGAGCCAAGTTACTCACGTCAAACTTTGAAAACAATATGTAAGTTTGTAATAAAATCTGAAATGAAATCTTGGTATATGTCTTCTAAAATTTGAGCATGAACTGTTATATCACCTCTGTTGGATCGTGCCAACTTCCGCACCATCATTGGGCGAAGCCCATTCCTACATGTACAACCACACCGGGCCAGGCCCAATACTTATTACCATGTTGACATGGGCCGCAGCCCATGGACATTTATGTGGCGTCTGTTGATATATCGAGTATAGCCGAATAACTTGATACCCGAAACAATTTATTTGATGTCAAATAACGAAAACCATTCATCGTCTATCCTTCCTTTTCACTTCGTTGCGTATCGTCTTAACGTCAATAATGTACGCTAGTTGTAACTTAACGAACAATATACAAAAGTTTGGCATGAACAACCAATGTTTAAAAACATGATTCACTTAATAATGCTTACGTCAAAATTTAGCATCAATATGTAAACAAATGTATGTCAAGTAAACTTTCCGTTTAGAACTATATATTAAGAACAAGTTGTGATAAATAACTAAAGACCACTATGTCATTTTATCATATATTAAATTTGAAAGTCTTCAAATTTAACTTAAACATTTTCTAAATACAATTAGAAAATAAATCAATTATATATATATATAACTTTGACAATACCATTTTGTGTCAACTTAAATAAGTATATACACATTTATATACTTACTAGTGGAATATTGTAAATATTTTTCAAATCAAACTTTGAATTTCAAAATCATATTATAGTGTCTACATGAAAAGTATATATATACTTCGTATACTTACTAGTAAAATCATTTTAACGATTTTTACAAACTACGTTAAGTATTAATACGATTATCAAAGCCATTGAACTACTTTAAATAAGTGATACTTAAAACAATGAACTAAAACATTGCCCTCCTTATCTAGGTCGCGTGTCGGTGCCGCTCCACAACAAGACATGGATATTGATGCACCATTTGAGTTAGGACAGAGAGCTGCTTTCCTCCGCAGCCAGGAGGAGAGTGATGAGATTGCTTGGAGGGATATTAGTTGTTTGGTCAGTTCTGTACCACATATCGCGAGTCCGAGCTACAATCCATCATCACCTTCATTCATACCATCCGCATCGGACATGGGCGCCTTGCTCACGCCACTAGAGCGACTTGAGACGATTGAGGTAGTCAGACTGAGTGAGGCACAACTCGTCTGGACCCATCTCCGGATGATGAGGGCGACTCTCACCGAGAGGTGCTTATTCATTGGATTCTCATGAGACCTTGCTAGGAGTCCATACCGATCAACCAGAGAGAGTCGATCCAAAGACGCTTGCAAGCTTGCGGCGGCGTTGAGGGTTTAGACCGAGTCACCGATGTGTTGTTTGAGAGCATGGGTGGAGAGACACGAGAGGATTCGACTGGGTTTCAGAGTTGAGACTCAGGTCGAGGATGTTAGAGAGTTGGACAGCAGAGCACGAGCCTTGGGCAGAGGTCAAGCTCAGATGCACGGCCGACTTGAGGAGCTGGAGCGCATCCAGTGGATGGCTAGAGATACTGCCAGAGAGGAATGGCAGAGGACCACAGGTTTGGAGTCCATGCTGGCCTCTCAGATGAGACGCATCGCTAGTTTGGAGGATACACAACGAGAGTTAGTTGCTACCATTGAGCGACTACGTACCGAGCATGGACATCCTTAGATCTTATTGCATGATGTATCACACTAAACTGGATTATAACAGTTAATGTTAGTTATTACTCTTGTACTTCAGTTGTATTTCCGTTGTATTCCCGTTGTATTTCAGTTGTATTCCATCTAGTATCTCATCATGTACTTTAGGAACCTTGTAACCGAAGTTCTATCTATGTCAAACTTATTTTCCTATCCAATTTGTCTTTTCTTTTATAGATTGCTCATATGATCTATCTATGATAACCACACTATTACTTGGCACTTACCTTGACTAAAAGGTTCTATATCTCATCACCTTTCTTGCTGCAGAAATGCCGTCAAAACGAAGATCAAACCGTACCAATCCTGGTGGAGTTTCCAATGCTACTATCCCAACGAGTTACTGCAACCAAGCCGCAACGCCGCTATTCCAAACAGAGTCACACGCGATCAGACTGCTGAAGCCACTACTCCTGTTAGGGCTACTCCAATCCAACCTACCATGAATCAAGCTATGATAGATCAACTAGTCAATGATCGAGTGAACGCCGCTTTAGCTGCAGCAAACCACTCGTCTACTAATGCTGGAACTTCGAGAGCACCCACCCACAGCCACACTTGTACTTACCAGGACTTTCGTAAGACCATGACTGGAGGCTTTAGTGGAACCGAAGGAGCTGTCGGTCTGACTAGGTGGATCGAGAAGCTCGAGACTGTATTCCGAATCTGCTTTAGTGGAACAATTTTCTGAAATCTGCTAGTATCGATGTTTCCTATGCCATGCCATGGGAGAATTTCAAGGAGATGGTACTTCAAAAGTACTGTCCTCGTAATGAGATCAAGAAACTCGAACATGAGTTTTGGAACCTCAAGGTTCAAGGCACCAATATGGTCGCTTATAACCGCGTTTTCAAGAACTAGCCTTGTTGTGCCTCGAAATGGTTCAAACCGAGACCCATTGTTGGAAAGGTACATCGGAGGACCGCCTAATCTATCAAGGCAATGTCACCACTCTAAGGTCACGATCTCCACGAAACCATCAAGTAGCCAACAAACTCATGGACCAAGTGATTGAGGATTCCATAGACAAAGTGGTTGACAATAAGAGGAAATGGGATGACCACTCACGAAGTTACAACAACAATGGGTACCGTGCCAACAACGATGGAACAACAAAGAACAACCAAAACAAAAGGCAAAATGTTGCTAGAGCATATGCAAATGGGATTGAAGAAAGGAAACCGACGCAGGATCGCACCATCAGGTAACCGATGCACACTTGCATCACAAAGGACAAAGTCTGATCAAGTCAGAATCGTCCGAAAATCGGACACTTGACCAGAAACTGCAGGTCCAAATCATTGGCGACGGTTCAAACAGCACCAACTCAGGACCCAAAAGCTGCTATAACTTGCTTTGGTTGTGGTGAAAAAGGGCATTATAAGAATGAATGCCGAAAGACCAGGAACCAAGGCAATGGAGGAAATCAAGGAAACCGAGGAAATCCAAGAAGCCATGGAAATGGCAGGACTCAGGGAAATGTTGGACAGCCGAGTAATTAGGGAAATGGCGAAGGAGCTCGTGGAAGAGTTTATGCTGTGACCAAAGTGGAAGCTCAGGAAGACCCGAATGTTGTGACGGGTACGTTCCTTATAAATAACCGTTATGCATCCATATTGTTTGATACGGGGGCCGATAGGAGTTTTGTTTCTAAGGCATTTAGTCCACTACTCGATATTGCCCCAACTGCATTAGGAAATGCATACAATGTGGAACTAGCTAACGGTAACATAGAAAGGGTAGATACCATCATAAGAGGTTGCACCCTTAATCTGTTAAACCACCCATTCAATATTGACTTGATACCAGTAGCATTGGGTAGTTTCGATGTCATCGTCGGAATGGATTGGTTAGCAAAATATCATGCTGCCATCATTTGTGACGAGAAGCTCGTTCAAGTGCCCTATGGAGATGAAGTCCTAACAATAGAAGGAGACCGGAGTGACAGAAGAAACGCTTCAAGACTGCATGTCATTTCCTGTACCAAGGTGTTGAGGTGTATCGAGGAAGGATGTCACATCTTCCTAGCACAAGTCACCGGAAAGGACGAAAAAGGAAAATAAGAAAAACATCGGAAGACGTGCCAATAGTGAGAGAATTTCAAGTCTTTCCAAGACTTGCCAGACTCCCGCCAACCCGACAGTTGAATTTCGATCGATTTAGTGCCCGTGCCGCACCGTGGCAAGAGCACCTTATCGATTAGCTCCAACGGAACTCCGTGATTTATCAAACCGGTTGTCGGAACTTGCGGAAAAAGGGTTCATTAGACCGAGCTCATCACCATGGGAGCACCGGTCTATTCGTCAAGAAGAAAGACGGAACTTTCAGGATGTGCATCGACTATCGCGAGTTGAATAAACTAACCATTAAGAACCGTTACCCACTCCCGAGGATCGATGACTTATTCGATCAACTTCAAGGTTCAAGTGTTTATTCAAAAATCAATTTAAGGTCCGGATATCATCAACTAAGAGTTCGGGAAGAAGACATTCCCAAAACTGCGTTCAGAACTCGTTATGGACATTACGAGTTCCAAGTCATGCCTTTTGGGTTAACCAACGCACCAGCTGTGTTCATGGACCTCATGAACCGAGTGTGTAAACCCTACCTGGATAAATTTGTGATCGTATTCATTGACGATATCCTAATTTATTCCAAGAGTGTGAAAGAACACGAGGAGCATCTTAGATTGATCTTGGAATTGTTGAAGAAGGAAGAACTGTATGCAAAGTTCTCGAAGTGTGAATTTTGGATATCGACTGTGCAATTCCTAGGTCATGTAATCGACGACAGAGGTATTCATGTAGATCCCGCTAAGATCGAGTCAATAAAGGATTGGGCGACACCCACAACTCCTACTGAAATACGCCAATTCTTAGGACTCGTTGGGTACTACAGAAGATTCATTGAAGGTTTCTCAAAGATTGCCAAATCTTTAACCAAGCTAACCCAAAAAAACACCAAGTTTGACTGGGAGAAAAGAAGAAGAAGCTTTTCAACTCCTTAAAGAAAAGTTGTGTAGCGCACCTATTCGGCCGCACACAAGGTAGTGAAGACTTTGTTGTTTATTGCGACGCTTCACATAAGGGGCTAGGAGTGGTGTTAATGCAAAGAGAGAAGGTGATAGCATACGCCTCTCGCCAGTTGAAGACTCATGAGAAAAACTACACGACGCACGACCTGGAGTTAGGATCAGTTGTGTTCGCACTCAGAATTTGGAGACATTATTTATATGGCACGAAGTGTGTCATATACACCGATCACAAAAGTATACAACACATTTTAGATAAAAAAGAACTGAACATGAGACAACGTCGATGGTTGGAGTTGCTCAGTGATTACGACTGCGAGATTCGTTACCATCCGGGTAAAGCGAATGTAGTTGCTGATGCTCTCAGTAGAAAATAGCGACCAAAACCTCTTAGAGTCAGATGTTTGGGTATGACAATCAGTTCACCTCTTCCATCCAAGATTCTTGAGGCTCAATTGGAAGCACTCAAGGAAGAAAATCGTCCGAATGAGAACCTTTACGGAATGCCAGGAAGCGAAAATGGATTCGTGAAAAGGTCGGATTATGCACGAATCCCACAAGTCTAAATACTCCATCCACCCAGGATCCGACAAGATGTATCTCGATCTGAAGAAATTATACTGGTGGCCAAACATGAAAGCCGACATTGCAACATATGTCAGCCGGTGTTTAACCTGTTCAAAAGTCAAAGCCGAACATCAGAGACCCTCAGGTCTACTAGTACAACCCGAAATTCCCGAATGGAAATGGGAACGTATAACAATTGACTTTATCACTAAGCTACCTAAAACCTCTAAAGGCTACGACACTATTTGGGTAATAGTTGACCGTCTCACCAAGTCAGCGCATTTTCTACCAATGAAAGAAAGTGACGGAATGGACAAACTTGCACAACTATACCTGAAGGAAATCATCGCGCGTCATGGTGTACCAATCTCCATCATCTCGATGAGATAGCCGTTTCACCTCAAATTTGGAAATCGCTTCAAGATGCTTTAGGATCTAACCTCGACATGAGCACCGCTTACCATCCTCGGATCGATGGACAAAGCGAAAGAACCATTCAAACATCGGAGGATATGCTAAGAGCATGTGTGATAGACTTTGGAAATGGTGGATAAGCACTTGCCATTAGCCGAGTTTTCTTACAATAATGACTATCACACAAGCATCAAAGCCGCACCATATGAAGCACTCTATGGCGGAAGTGTAGATCACCTGTGTTGGGCAAGTTGGAGAAAGTCAACTTCATCGTCCGGAGTTAATCCAAGAAACTACCGAGAAGATTGTACAAATCAAAAGCAGATCGCAAGCAACTCGTGATGACCAAAAGAGCTACGCGGATAAAAGAAGAAAACCACTTGAGTTTCAAGTGGGAGATAAAGTTATGCTCAAAGTTGCGCCATGGAAAGGCGTAATCCGTTTCGAAAAGCGGAAAGTTAAATCCTCGTTACATTGGACCTTTCAAAATTCTCGAAGAATCGGACCGGTAGCATACCGACTTGAATTACCACAAGAACTCACTCAGGCACAACGTGTTTCACGATGCAACTTGAAGAAATGTCTTTCGACGAACACTTGCTATTCCCTTGGAAGAAATCCAAGTTGACGAAAGATTGAATTTTGTCGAGGAACCCATTGAGATTATGGATAGAGATCAAACGGCTTAAGCAAAGCCGCATTCCTATAGTCAAAGTCCGATGGAACTCTCAAAGAGGTCCGTAATACACGTGGGAACGTGAAGACCAATTCAAGCGTAAATACCCACATCTTTCTCTACTTGAGTTAGTAATCCTAAGCGAAAACCGAGGACGGTTTTTCTTCTAAGCGGGAGGATGTGACACGGTAAATTTTCACCGAAATTTAAGCGAAAATTAGTAATTTATTATTACTAAGCATGAGTCATGAAGCATGCATAAGCTTTGCACGATCATTTGAGTAGGTAACTCGCATCTGATGAGATAATTGCACCACTCTTGCATTCATATCAGTTTATGAATATTTCATTTTGTCTTATGATTTAAATTGTAAGACGAAAGGTTATCTCGTTATCCCCAGTGACCGACACTGCACGCGTACCGACACTATGATAAGGGCTTGATAAAACAATTGACAAATGTCCGTGATATGGAATATTACAAAGATAAAAATATTTCAGACACGTAACTATAAGATACTATATTAAAAACGAAACCCTAAACTTTCTTTCCCTAGGGGGCGAAATCCGGCCACCCATCCCCTACCATACAAACTAAAAACTGCCATCAAGTCCGCCTCTCTATTGTTCTTGTGAATGATATGCAATCGGATTTAAGGATAGTTATCATCTGGGATGGGGTGTGCCATTGATTTTCATTCCTTTTATTCTGATTTCGTCTCCATATATTAAACCCTAATCGTTTTTCTTTGTAGTCGGTTTTTAGTCGACTCTTTTTTTCCTTTTAGGGTTTGGTTCTGATTCTTATTCTACTTGGCAATCTATAAACCCTAACTAATCTTTAATGATAATCGTTCCTTGTGGATTGGTTTCCTGGTTTAGGGTTTCGGATTTGGTGCTCAAAAGATATTTGTGTGAATCGATCTGTACATGGTTTATGGAAGTCGGTTCTGACTTGTAATTTATAGATCGATCTCTTGTTCCTTTGGTTGGATCTATGCTGAACGATTATAAAACCTTTTGGGTTTTTACATTCATCGTTTTGGTGCTTTATCTTCGAAGTATACCGCTAGGGTAATGTATAACTGCTGGTACGTTCTTGGGTTTTGGTCCTATGTAAGTTCCATTAGGATGTTGTGGTTATGGACGTGGGTTATGGGAGAGAGCCTATCTAATTGGATGTTAGGGTTTTGATAACCCTATGCAACGACCTGGTTATTGGATTTACGTCTTGTATCTGGTCGTAGATTTGGAGAGATGGTATGTCAAGTGCTATTCGAACAATCATGGACATGTTTGCTGATTCTTACTTTGGTCTTGGGTTCGTATTACCTGGAAGTTGGGGTTTGTCACCCTATGTTTATGTTTTATGCTCGGTATCACACTCATTTGTTGTTGCTCCTGGTGCTTTGATTAGTTGCTACAGTAAGGTTCATGATTGTGGTTATTTATGTTATAGATGGAAGTTAAGTTTGTGGGGAACTTGTTCAAAACCCCATTCACACATCGATCTACATTCTATGGTTTGATATTCTTTTTAGCTCGATGATGCTTTGTTTGCTGGAAATTAGGGTTCTCACCCTATGATAGTCCCATGTTGGTCTGTTCTTACATTTTCTTGGAGCTTTGTAATACCATTCGGATGTTGTCATGGCGTGTAAGTTGCATAAGGCCCTCTTTTCGTGTTGTGTGTTCTATCATGGCTGTTTTGGGAAAGGGTTATCATGGGGTGTAAGTTGTTGGTTTGTTGCCTTTTGGTGCTACAAGATAAGGAAGGTTTTGTTTATGGTGTTCCTTGCTACTACAAACAGATGATATGTTGAAGTTCGCTTGGATGTTCATACGTGGATCTTCATGGAAGTTAAGGTGGACTACCATTGTGATATAGAAGGCTCAAATACTTTTCTTGAGTAGTATTGTAATTCTTATGTACTTAGTCATTATTGGTAGGTTCATTTTATTGTAAGTTATAGGAATGGTGTGTCATTCTTATATTCGTGTATGTAAGTGTCCTAAGGGACTGAGGCGAGGAAGTCTCTCGTCCTTTGTACTTCAACGATTTTTGGATAATATATTTTACCGGGTGAATTAACCCTTTTACCCAAAAAACTATAAGATACTACGTTATAAAAGTTATCAAACAATAATACTCCGCCACAATTTAATATCATGGGACACAAAATATTTAACACACTTTCACTTGAGCAATAACTCTTATAAGACTCAAATACAATTGATACATAAGTATAATGTATATACATACATTTTCACAACTTGTACTATAAGTATAATACATATATATACATACATATTTTTCATAAAAGAAAACCTTTACTTAAAAATTGAGATAATATCTCTTTGTCTTTCTCTTCCACACATGACAAAACCAAACACAAAAGCAGAGAAAGAAAAGATATCAATCTTCTTCTTCTTCATCTAGACCTGCGCATCTCACCTAGGTCGAATCTCCCAAAGAGGAAAACCCAACATCCCATCATATTCTCCTCTCTCTTACCAAATCCATGAAAGTTTTTGCTTCCTAAATCTCTCCTTGATGCTTTGCTACTACTAAATGCGAATCCAAGAGGAATCAAGACAAAGTAACCCAAGAGAATCATATCTCCACACCAATCTATCTTGAGCCAAAGTCCAATATCTTCTAAGGTTTTGGAAGCTAACCAAATTTGGCTTCAAACCAAGACACAAGAAGAGAAAGGTAGTAAAGCTCCTTCCCAAGATACTCCTTTATCTCTAGTAGAGATGCAAACGCCCCAAACTCAGTTTCCTCATCAATTTTACCAAAAACTAGGGTTTGTGAAAGTTAGGGTTTTCTAAAATTGATTTGGGGGTTTTGCAATTGGAAGTGTTTTAGAGCTAATTCAAGTCTTGTTTGGTTCGAATCCACAAAACAACCTTCGTCCCTTCACCCATCACTCTCGAGTTGAGGTTATAAATTCTTCCTTTGTTGTAATGTTTTATGTTGTTATTTTGATGTCAAGTTTGGTATTTTGTATCAAGGATTTGTTCTATACTCGTCACGTTAATAATATGCTTGGTTGTTATGTTGAGTTTTGTTTTAATCCTTACTCGTTAAAATGATTGTTGTTGAAAAATAAGATGTCACTTTGGTGTTGTGTTCGAGTTTCCTGTCGAGACATAAGAGCCAAGAAAAACTAGAAGTTGAGTTTTGGCATGGTTTTTGTTAGCCTTGTTTTCCTGTCGAGTAGTATAACCAAGAAAATAGATGAGTCAAGTTTTACAAATCTACTAGTAACCCATGTTGATAATCACATTTTCAGTCGACATTCATGTCATTTAAAAGTGTGTCGAACCTTGATTATAACTTTGCTTAAACATGAGAAACATGCTAGTATCTCATTGTCTTGTGACTCAAATCTTAGAGGTGAATCTTGTGTCTAAGTCGCTAGGTATGACAAGGGAGAAACCCAAGTCAAGAGTGCTCATGTGCTAAAATGTATTTGAGTAATCTATACTTGTCTAGTTCCGTAAGAGTAAAATGGTTGACGATTAGAACCAAGTCGAGTAGTACTCAACTAACAAGAGGTATCGTCACCCTTTTGCTCTCATTTTCTAGTTAAAAATGTTAACCAAATCTCGTTCGAGTCAAGTCTCGTACTTGATCATATTCTCTTGTTAGCTTGTCCTTGATAAGTACATAGTAGTCATCAAAATGGAGGTACTTGAGTCTATGTAAGTGAGTCGAAAACTTCATTGTGGTAGTACCATAGTGATGGGTCGTACTCACTAGTCGAAGAGTTCGACTTCACAAAATGAAGCATGAGCAAACAAGTATATTTCGAGCCAAGTTACTCACGTCAAACTTTGAAAACAATATGTATGTTGGTAATAAAATGGAAATGAAATCTTGGTATATGTCTTCTAAAATTTGAGCATGAACTGTTATATCACCTCATTGGATCGTGCCAACTTCGCACCATCATTGGGCGAAGCCCATTCCTACATGTACAACCACACGGGCCGGGCCAATACTTATTACCATGTTGACATGGGCAAACCATGGACATTTATGTGGCGTCGTTGATATATCGGTATAGCGAATAACTTGATACCGAAACAATTTATTTGATGTCAAATAACGAAACCATTCATCGTCTATCCTTCCTTTTCACTTCGTTGCGTATCGTCTTAACGTCAATAATGTACGCTAGTTGTAACTTAACGAACAATATACAAAAGTTTGGCATGAACAACCAATGTTTAAAAACATGATTCACTTAATAATGCTTACGTCAAAATTTAGCATCAATATGTAAACAAATGTATGTCAAGTAAACTTTCCGTTTAGAACTATATATTAAGAACAAGTTGTGATAACTAACTAAAGACCACTATGTCATTTTATCATATATTAAATTTGAAAGTCTTCAAATTTAACTTAAACATTTTCTAAATACAATTAGAAAATAAATCAATTATATATATATAATTTTGACAATACCATTTTGTGTCAACTTAAATAAGTATATACACATTTATATACTTACTAGTGGAATATTGTAAATATTTTTCAAATCAAACTTTGAATTTCAAAATCATATTATAGTGTCTACATGAAAAGTATATATATACTTCATTATACTTACTAGTAAAATCATTTTAACAATTTTTACAAACTACGTTAAGTATTAATACGATTATCAAAGCCATTGAACTACTTTAAATAAGTGATACTTAAACAATGAACTAAAACATTGCCCTCCTTATCTAGGTCGCGTGTCGGTGCCGCTCCACAACAAGACATGGATATTGATGCACCATTTGAGTTAGGACAGAGAGCTGCTTTCCTCCGCAGCCAGGAGGAGAGTGATGAGATTGCTTGGAGGGATATTAGTTGTTTGGTCAGTTCTGTACCACATATCGCGAGTCCGAGCTACAATCCATCATCACCTTCATTCATACCATCTGCATCAGACATGAAGCGCCTTGCTCACGCCACTGACACGACTTGAGACGATTGAGGTAGTCTGCGAGTGAGGCACAACTGTCTCGGACCCATCTCCGGATGATGAGGAGTCGACTCTTCATCGAGAGGTGCTTATTCGGTTGGATTCTCATGAGACCTTGCTAGGAGTCCATCGATCGGCTAGAGAGAGTCGATCCAAGACGCTTGCAAGCTTGCGAGCGGCGTGTTGAGGGTTTAGACCAGTCACCGATGTGTTGTTTGAGAGCATGGAGCTCGAGAGACACGAGAGGATTCGATGGGTTTCGAGTTGAGACTCGGTCGAGGATGTTAATTAACCAGTTTAGGGATATTGGATTTGTGTTTGACAAATTAAATAGTTATTATTGCTTCTTACTATATCGGGGTCATGGTGTAGTCAATTTTAATAACAAAGCTAATTATCGAGTGTAAAATAAATTTACCTAATTACCTCTTCCCGAAACCTAATTTGAGAGATTTTGACTCCCATCTCACAAGGTGCATCTCCTTTTTCACTAGTGTGTCCTTTTGGTCTTGTTATGTATTCTTTTCCGCTTAATCGGAAGATGTCAAATACCTAAAATTCGATTAATACAACTTAGAACAGCAAAAGCACGCACCTCTAAATACTTTTACATAAGAGTCCATTTTGTATATTTGCTACGACTACCTATCCGGTTCTAAAATTTCAAATCCACATAATCACTTTTAAAACCCACACCCAAACATGTAGTGATTATAAGGCACGTTTGGTTTATACCTTTTAGAATCAAGGAATTGTTTCATTCCAAAGTTTATTTGTTTGGTTCAAGTTTTGGGAATAGTTGTGGGCCCAAGAATGATAGATTGGTTCCTATCAAATATGGTGTCTTTTGCAAATCAAAAATATAATGGGCCCCACATTTATATCTTCACTCACAATCTATACATAAATTAATTATTAAAAATAAAACTACCCACTTTTCTTTAATAAATTATTTATCAACTATTATAATAAACTTTTTAATAAAATGTTAATTTTTCTCCTATCTTATTTTCTTTCATTCTAAACCGAATCCAAATCCGATTATAAATCCTTTTGCAAACCAAACGGACCCTAATTATGAGAAATGTTTTAAGTTATCCTTGCAATGTTTATTGAATTCAAGTAACAATTGACTTGTGTTCTATGCCGGTTAAGGAAGATGTGGGAAGTAATGCATGAATGCCATAAAAGTCGGGTTCCTCATCATATCGACATTACATAAAACACACTCACCAAAATCTCACTGCAATCGAGACTCACATCGTCGATTACCATCTACCTTGAAAGCGAATTGAGTACGCTTTCTTCTAGTTTTACAAAGTGGATTGGTGCACAAAAAGCATATGTTCAATCTCTAAATGGGTGGCTTCACAAATGTGTTCCTCTTCAACAATCAACCAGGAAAAAGACGCCATCGACCATCTTTAAGAGACTACGGGCCTCCAATATATGTCACTTGTGGTGTCCGGCTCGAAGGCTTGAATATTTACCTACTAAAGTTGCAGATTCCATAAAAGAGTTGGTGCTGAATTGATCATTTCTTGCCCGACAAGAAAAAGCAAAAGGTGGTCATTCATTCCCATGGCAGCATGTTAATCATAGTGATGATCCTGCAGGGTAAATTTGTTACATGATGAAGTTTCAGATGACCGAAACGCAAATTTTGATCGTCTAAAGTCCCGTTTAGAGGTTTTTCTTGGACAGTTGAGTAGATTCTCGGGTCATCGTGGAAATGTTTACAGATCTGCAGAAGGCCATTGAAGATAGGAAGCTCATATATGCGGATGAACTCCCAATCTTAGAAGTCAATGAGGTAGAAGCAAACCACAAAGGAATAAGTCTTTGGACAAATGTACCAGAGATTTTTGGAGATTTGTACATGGAAAAAGGAATAATGGAATAACGCGAAGAGTGCTTATCATGGTTTAGCCAATTGGTGGTAATATATGAGTATAATATATACTTTTTATATAGTTGGTTTATGAGTTGACTTGTGAAATGTAGGAACCTGTATAGTTTAAAGGAGTCTTGGATACAAATTCGGTGCATCAATGCTTATTCGGTCTTTGATGGTCTTGGGAAGTCTTTGTAGTCAGTTTGGTCATTGCATTTTCTTAAGTTATATGTATCGTAGTGTTTTCATACATGTACATTGGTTTACATTGCGTATGAGTTGAACTTTGATTTTCTTGTTTTGTTGGGAAATGGTATGGGGCAATTGGTTTTGAAGAGATGTGGTAGTTTCGTTTGATTAATAGGTGAATGGGTTGATCGAGTTTTAGTCTTATGTTTAAGAAAAAGTAAATAAAGATAATATATGAGATGGAAATGACTTGAAATGATGTGCATTGTATTTAGTTTTAAGTCTATAGATACTCCATGAACTTACCAAAATTTTGAATTATAGGTTACGGACTTTATAGAAAACCATTATCACCATCCAAACTCTTACAATTTACGTATGGGTAATATACTTTTATCTTGGTCTATCATATGAGTAATGTACTTTTATATAGGTCCTTCGTATGAGTAATATACTTTTACAAAATTTTCACATATACAAAAATGTTTGGATGGTGATAATGATATTTTATAAAGTCCGTAACCTATAATTGGAAATTTTGGTAAGTTTATGGGCTATCCGTGGACTTAACCCTTTAGTTTTTTATCCTCGCTTGGTCTGCAAAACAACCAACCCTAGTTAGAGGTGAAAAAAAAAAACCGAAAACCGATCCAAAAAAAAAAAAAACACTAAACTGTAAACCAATTTCCCAAAAAACCGGTTTTTGGAAAACCGGTTTCCCTTGAACCGAGCCGCCGGTTTTAGAACCAGTTTCCAATTTTTCTAACGACCGATTTGAAAACCGGTTTTTATCGTTAGATAGACAACAACGAGAAGACACAACGATCATATGACCATTTGGGGGTGCTTTTTGGCCATTTTTTTTGTCCTAAACCACCAATTTGATACCCCATTACTAGTATCAAATTACTAGTATATAAGTGGGGCCGTGTGTTGAGGGTAAATTACACTTTCAAAAATAAAAAAACACTCTTTAAAAACGCTCTAAAAAATGGCATCCGGATGTGAGCAATATCAAGCTTCCGTTGGGAATTCGTCAACCCAACCCACGGTGGTTTCTATCCTAGATATGAATAGAAACCCGAAGATTTGGTCAAACTACAAATTGTGTTTGATGTCGGACGGTTTGAAAAAAGCGAGATGTAAGAAATGTGCGAAACATGACGGGAATACCCCGTTGAAAAATCATATGTCGAAAAGTTATGTTTTGAAAGCGGCGTCGGGAACCAGTCAAACAACAACGGGGGTTGATGGATTGTTATGTGTCTGGAGGCGGCTCGGGTTCGAGATAGGATGGCGAAATATGTGATTCAAAAACCTTGCCTTTTGACCACTTCGACAATAGGCGAATGACCTCGCTTATCCAAGATACGCTTCAACCATGATATACTCATGCAATTCGAATGACCCTTAGACGTTGATGACGTATAATATGTATTAAAGGCCTACGAAGCCCAATACACACTATACACACACTGGGCTCAGGCCCAATGATTACAAATCCTAGGCCCACAGTAAGCCCAATGGCTAATTTGGCTATGGCCCGGGCTTTGAGATGCGCGTAAGGCACATGACGGGCTGCACCTTCAACCGCCAGACCCCCTACGTCCGCATCCGCGATTAACACGGAACCCTTGTCCGCCAAGGGTCCGGCTCCGGCAACTGACCATTATATGCGAGAATCTAGGAGGCCCCAGCGGCAAACCTCGCCTATAAAAGAGGCTCTAATCCCCATACCAGGTAACAACTTTCTCTCTCATAATTACACACACATACTGTGATACAAGGTAAATTTTCACTGAAATTTAACTGATAATTAGTAATTTATTATTACTAAGCATGAGTCATGAAGCATGCATAAGCTTTGCACGATCATTTGAGTAGGTAACTCGCATCTGAGAGATAATTGCACCACTCTTGGATTCATATCATTTTATGAATATTTCATTTTGTCATATGATTTAAATTGTAAGGCGAAAGGTTATCTCGTTATCCCCGATGACCGACCTTTGCACGCGTCTGAAACACTATGATAAGGGCTTGATAAAACAAATGACAAATGTCCGTGATATGGAATATTACAAAGATAAAAATATTTCGAGACACGTAACTATAAGATACTACGTTATAAAAGTTATCAAACAATAATACTCCGCCACAATTTAATATCGCGGGACACAAAATATTTAACACACTTTCACTTGAGCAATAACTCTTATAAGACTCAAATACAATTGATACATAAGTATAATGTATATACATACATTTTCACAACTTGTACTATAAGTATAATACATATATATACATACACATTTTCATAAAAGAAAACCTTTACTTAAAAATTGAGATAATATCTCTTTGTCTTTCTCTTCCACACGACAAAACCAAACACAAAAGCGAGAGAAAGAAAAGATATCAATCTTCTTCTTCTTCATCTAGACTGCGCATCTCACCTAGGTCGAATCTCCTAAAGAGGAAAACCCAACATGTTTATCCCATCATATTCTCCTCTCTTACCAAAGCCATGAAAGTTTTGCTTCCCAAATCTCTCCTTGATGTGCTGCTACTATTAAATGCGAATCCAAGAGGAATCAAGACAAAGTCACCCAAGAGAATCATATCTCCACACCAATCTATCTTGAGCCAAAGTCCAATATCTTCTAAGGTTTTGGAAGCTAACCAAATTCGGCTTCAAACCAAGACACAAGAAGAGAAAGGTAGTAAAGCTCCTTCCCAAGATACACCTTTATCTCTAGTAGAGATGCAAACGCCCCAAACTTAGTTTCCTCATCAATTTTACCAAAAACTAGGGTTTGTGAAAGTTAGGGTTTTCTAAAATTGATTTGGGGGTTTTGCAATTGGAAGTGTTTTGGAGCTAATTCAAGTCTTGTTTGGTTCGAATCCACAAAACAACCTTCGTCCCTTCACCCATCACTCTCGAGTTGAGGTTATAAATTCTTCCTTTGTTGTAATGTTTTATGTTGTTATTTTGATGTCAAGTTTGGTATTTTGTATCAAGGATTTGTTCTATACTAAATCACGTTAATAATATGCTTGGTTGTTATGTTGAGTTTTGTTTTAATCCTTACTCGTTAAAATGATTGTTGTTGAAAAATAAGATGTCACTTTGGTGTTGTGTTCGAGTTTCCTGTCGAGACATAAGAGCCAAGAAAAACTGGAAGTTGAGTTTTGGCATGGTTTTTGTTAGCCTTGTTTTCCTGTCGAGTAGTATAACCAAGAAAATAGATGAGTCAAGTTTTACAAATCTACTAGTAACCCATGTTGATAATCACATTTTTAGTCGACATTCATTTCATTTAAAAGTGTGTCGAACCTTGATTATAACTTTGCTTAAACATGAGAAACATGCTAGTATCTCATTGCCTTGTGATTCAAATCTTAGAGGTGAATCTTGTGTCTAAGTCGCTAGGTATGACAAGGGAGAAACCCAAGTCAAGAGTGCTCATGTGCTAAAATGTATTTCGAGTAATCTATACTTGTCTAGTTCCGTAAGAGTAAAATGGTTGACGATTAGAACCAAGTCGAGTAGTACTCAACTAACAAGAGGTATCGTCACCCCTTTTGCTCTCATTTTCTAGTTAAAAATGTTAACCAAATTTCGTTCGAGTCAAGTCTCGTACTTGATCATATTCTCTTGTTAGCTTGTCCTTAGTAAGTACATAGTAGTCATCAAAATGGAGGTACTTGAGTCTATGTAAGTGAGTCGACAACTTCATTGTGGTAGTACCATAGTGATGGGTCGTACTCACTAGTCGAAGAGTTCGACTTCACAAAATGAAGCATGAGCAAACAAATATATTTCGAGCCAAGTTACTCACGTCAAACTTTGAAAACAATATGTATGTTGGTAATAAAATCCGGAAATGAAATCTTGGTATATGTCTTCTAAAATTTGAGCATGAACTGTTATATCACCTCTGTTGGATCGGGCCAACTTCCGCACCATCATTGGGCGAAGCCCATTCCTACATGTACAACCACACCGGCCGGCCAATACTTATTACCATGTTGACATGGGACTTGACCCATGGACATTTATGTGGCGTCTGTTGATATATCGAGTATAGCCGAATAACTTGATACCCGAAACAATTTATTTGATGTCAAATAACGAAAACCATTCATCGTGTATCCTTCCTTTTCACTTCGTTGCATATCGTCTTAACGTCAATAATGTACTCTAGTTGTAACTTAACGAACAATATACAAAAGTTTGGCATGAACAACCAATGTTTAAAAACATGATTCACTTAATAATGCTTACGTCAAAATTTAGCATCAATATGTAAACAAATGTATGTCAAGTAAACTTTTCGTTTAGAACTATATATTAAGAACAAGTTGTGATAAATAACTAAAGACCACTATGTCATTTTATCATATATTAAATTTGAAAGTCTTCAAATTTAACTTAAACATTTTCTAAATACAATTAGAAAATAAATCAATTATATATATATAACTTTGACAATACCATTTTGTGTCAACTTAAATAAGTATATACACATTTATATACTTACTAGTGGAATATTGTAAATATTTTTCAAATCAAACTTTGAATTTCAAAATCATATTATAGTGTCTACATGAAAAGTATATATATACTTCGTATACTTACTAGTAAAATCATTTTAACGATTTTTACAAACTACGTTAAGTATTAATACGATTATCAAAGCATTGAACTACTTTAAATAAGTGATACTTAAAACAATGAACTAAAACATTGCCCTCCTTATCTAGGTCGCGTGTCGGTGCCGCTCCACAACAATCACATTTGGATTTCACATTTGCTAAGGTGAGTTTTCATAGCCCCTCTTTTACTCGATAAACTGTTTTATACATTTTGGGGTGAGAAATATGCAAAACCTTTTATGGACCTAAACTATTACATGATTACTATTACGTGGTTTAGCCTAAGCCCTTATGTCCCTAGAGAATGCCCTTTTTCATGAACCGTCAATTCCCCATTGGGAAACGCGAATGTTATAAATAGATCTATTGAGGGTGACTCCTCCGTTCGGTTGGCCATGCTTAGGCCAAGGCGAAACGTATACCATGTCGGAATCGAGTGTTGATGGACAAAACACTCGCTATGGGCCCCTATATTGTATGACATCTTTTAGCATCTGAAACCGTCGTAGTATCGGTTGCATGAACTTAGAGCTAACGTAATAGACATTCATCCATATATCATTATATTCGTTGTAATGATCATATGACTTTGCTTATGGTCCAAACTTACTATTTTAACTTAAACCTATGAACTCACGACTTTTATGACCTTTTAGCATATTTTCTCGGTGCTTAGTTGTGATCATGGATGCAAGGCAAGAGGCGGATAAATGGTCGTAGTAATTTCTAAAGAAGTGTTTTACACAAAAGCGATGTTTTATATTGGGACCACTAAAATTATGGGATGTGCTCATTTATCTAAACAATGTTGTAAGATAATGTTTTAAAATATTTTATGAAATTAAGCGGAGTATGTATTCCGTTCTTTATTACTTGTGTTGTGATTCACCAATTCCGTAGCGCTCCCAAATAACACGTATGCTTCCGCTAAACCAAATTTGGGGTGTTACTGATTGACATCAGAGCCTAAGTTATAGAGAACTAGGTACATATAAATCCTAAACTATAACTACTTTTTACAAAAACATCATACTACGACCGTCAGTTGCCGCTTGCCTTACTTGCCATACTACTTAGAGTTCATTTAAATAGGATTGCATGTTTTATTTCCTATTTACTTATACACTATTTCATATTTATCATGAGCATATTTTTCCACATACTTACACATATGCACCGTCTTGTCACAGACCATGCCTTCACCAGCCTTCCCTCACGATGTTCAGGAGGACATCCTACTTGCTCACTCACCTACCATCCGTCAGCTTGCACACTTGGCCACCGACCAGGTATATTCGAGCCACACTAGCAGCCAAACCGGTTATTGCACCTACTCTATCTATACCGACCCTTACCACCACTCCATCGGCTTTGTTGCAGCAGGCAAAACCCCGCATGATTGTGAGAGTACACGGATACCGAGAGCGGTATTCATTTGTACTGCACTAGCTTCTCGGATGACCCGCTTCTTACGGGTCCTTCTACTACTCGAGTCATCGACACCATCATCCACCGAGTCACCACCCCACCGAGACTCGGGAGGACCACCGATTCCTACTCGGAGGAAGACCGAAAGAATATCGGGAAGAGGATCACGAGGAGGAACTACGAGCTTATCTTGATTGAGAGTGTTCCGGATATGTTAGCATAATGCGAGATATGGATACACTGGTGCGGAGATTGTCGAGTATTCAAGAGTTAGAGACGAGCTCGGGATGGCTCGAGAGATTGAGCGAGGACATGGATATTGATGCACCATTTGAGTTAGGACAGAGTGCTTTCCTCCCACCCGGGAGGAGAGTGATGAGATTGCTTGGAGGATATTAGTTGTTTGGTCGATTACGTACCACATATCGCGAGTCCGAGCTACGATCCATCATCACCTTCATTCATACCATCACGCATCGGACATGGGCGCCTTGCTCACGCCACTAGACGACTTGAGGCGATTGAGGTAGGCGATCGGTGAGGCACAACTCGTGCCGGACCCATCTCCGGATGATGAGGAGGCGACTCTTCTCGAGAGGGTGCTTATTCGGTTGGATTCTCATGAGACCTTGCTAGGAGTCCATCTTGATCGGCTAGAGAGTCGATCCAACACGCTTGCAAGCTTGCGGCGGCGTGTTGAGGTTTAGACCGAGTCACCGATGTGTTGTTTGAGAGCATGGAGCTCGAGAGACACGAGAGGATTCGGTGGGTTTCGAGTTGAGACTCGGTCGAGGATGTTAGAGAGTTGGACATCAGAGCACGAGCCTTGGGCAGAGGTCAAGCCCAGATGCACGGCCGACTTGAGGAGCTGGAGCGCATCCAGTGGATGGCTAGAGATACTGCCAGAGAGGAATGGCCAGAGGACCACAGGTTTGGAGTCCATGCTGGCCTCTCAGATGAGACGCATCGCTAGTTTGGAGGATACACAGCGAGAGTTAGTTGCTACCATTGAGCGACTACGTACCGAGCATGGACATCCTTAGATCTTATTGCATGATGTATCACACTAAACTAGATTATAACAGTTAGTGTTAGTTATTACTCTTGTACTTCAGTTGTATTTCCGTTGTATTCCGTTGTATTTGGTTGTATTCCATCTAGTATCTCATCATGTACTTTAGGAACCTTGTAATCAAGTTCTATCTATGTCAAACTTATTTTCCTATCCAATTTGTCTTTTCTTTTATAGATTGCTCATATGATCTATCTACGATAACCACACTATTACTTGGCACTTACCTTGACTAAAGGTTCTATATCTCATCACCTTCTTTGAAATGCCGCCAAAGCGAAGATCAAACCATACCAATCTGGTGGAGTTTCCAATGCTCCTATCCCAACGAGAGTTACTCGCAACCAAGTCGCAAACGCCGCTATTCCAAGCAGTCACACGCGATCGATGCTGAAGCCACTACTCTGTTAGGGCTACTCAATCCAACCTACCATGAATCAAGCTATGATAGATCAACTAGTCAATGATCGAGTGAGCGCCGCTTTAGCTGCTGACAAACCACTCGTCTACTAATCTTGGAACTTGAGACCACCCACCTTGACCACACTTGTACTTACCGGGACTTTCGTAAGACCATGGTGGAGGCTTTAGTGGAACCAGAAAGGCTGTCGGTCTGACTAGGTGGATCGAGAAGCTCGAGACTATATTCCGAATCTGCTTTAGTGGAACAATTTTCTGAAATCTGCTAGTATCGATGTTTCCTATGCCATGCCATGGGAGAATTGCAAGGAGATGGTACTTCAAAAGTACTGTCCTCGTAATGAGATCAAGAAACTCGAACATGAGTTTTGGAACCTCAAGGTTCAAGGCACCAATATGGCTGCTTATAACCAGCGTTTTCAAGAACTAGCCTTGTTGTGCCCTGAAATGGTTCAAACTGAGACCCGACTGTTGGAAAGGTACATCGAAGGACTGCCCCAATCTATCAAGGGCAATGTCACCACTTCTAAGGCTGCTGATCTCCACGAAACCATCGAAGTAGCCAACAAACTCATGGACCAAGTGATTGAGGATTCCATAGACAAAGTGGTTGACAATAAGAGGAAATGGGATGACCACTCCCGAAGTTACAACAACAATGGGTACCGTGGCAACAACAGTGGGAACAACAGCAACAACCAAAACAAAAGGCAAAATGTTGCTAGAGCATATGCAGCTGGGATTGAAGAAAGGAAACCGTCGCGAGGATTGCACCATGTGTAACCGATGCACACCTTGCATCACAAAGGGCGATGTCTGATCAAGTCAGAATCGTCCAAAAATCGGACACTTGACGAGCTGCAGGTCCAAATCATTGGCGACGGTTCAAACAAAGACCAACTCGGGACCCAAAAGTGCTATAACTTGCTTTGGTTGTGGTAAAAAGGGCATTATAAGAATGAATGCCGAAGACCGGAACCAAGGCAATGGAGGAAATCAAGGAAGCAGAAATCCAAGAAGCCATGGAAATGGCGGGACTCGTGGAAATGTTGGACGGTAGTAATCGTGGAAATGGCGAAGGAGCTCGTGGAAGAGTTTATCTTTGTGACCAAAGTGGAAGCTCGGGAAGACCGAATGTTGTGACGGGTGCGTTCCTTATAAATAACCGTTATGCATCCATATTGTTTGATACGGGGGCCGATAGGAGTTTTGTTTCTAAGGCATTTAGTCCACTACTCGATATTGCCCCAACTGCATTAGGAAATGCATACAATGTGGAACCAGCTAACGGTAACATAGAAAGGGTAGATATCATCATAAGAGGTTGCACCCTGAATCTGTTAAACCACCCATTCAATATTGACTTGATATCAGTAGCATTGGGTAGTTTCGATGTCATCGTCGGAATGGATTGGTTAGCAAAATATCATGCTGCCATCATTTGTGACGAGAAGCTCGTTCAAGTGCCCTATGGAGATGAAGTCCTAACAATAGAAGGAGACCGGGTGACGGAAGAAACGCTTCAAGGCGCATGTCATTTCCTGTACCAAGGTGTTGAGGTGTATCGAGGAAGGATGTCACATCTTCCTAGCACAAGTCACCGGAAAGGACGAAAAAGAAAAATAAGAAAAACATCTGGAAGACGTGCCAATAGTGAGAGAATTTCCTGAAGTCTTTCCCGAAGACTTGCCAGGACTCCCGCCAACCCGACAGGTTGAATTTCAGATCGATTTAGTGCTTGGTGCCGCACGGTGGTAAGAGCACCTTATCGATTAGCTCAGCGGAACTCCGGGAGTTATCAAACCGGTTGTCGGAACTTGCGGAAAAAGGGTTCATTAGACCGAGCTCATCACCATGGGAGCACCGGTCCTATTCGTCAAGAAGAAAGGCGGAACTTTCAGGATGTGCATCGACTATCGCGAGTTGAATAAACTAACCATTAAGAACCGTTACCCACTCCCGAGGATCGATGACTTATTCGATCAACTTCAAGGTTCAAGTGTTTATTCAAAAATCAATTTAAGGTCCGGAGATCATCAACTAAGAGTTCGGGAAGAAGACATTCCCAAAACTACCTTCATAACTCGTTATAGACATTACGAGTTCCAAGTCATGCCTTTTGGGTTAACCAACGCACCAGCTATGTTCATGGACCTCATGAACCGAGTGTGTAAACCCTACCTGGATAAATTTGTGATCGTATTCATTGACGATATCCTAATTTATTCCAAGAGTGTGAAAGAACACGAGGAGCATCTTAGATTGATCTTGGAATTGTTGAAGAAGGAAGAACTGTATGCAAAGTTCTCGAAGTGTGAATTTTGGATATCGACTGTGCAATTCCTAGGTCATGTAATCGATAGCCAGGGTATTCATGTAGATCCCGCTAAGATCGAGTCAATAAAGGATTGGGCGACACCCACAACTCCTACTGAAATACGCCAATTCTTAGGACTCGCTGGGTACTACAGAAGATTCATTGAAGGTTTCTCAAAGATTGCCAAATCTTTAACCAAGCTAACCCAAAAAAACACCAAGTTTGACTGGGGAGAAAAAGAAGAAGAAGCTTTTCAACTCCTTAAAGAAAAGTTGTGTAGCGCACCTATTCTGGCCGTACCTGAAGGTAGTGAAGACTTTGTTGTTTATTGCGACGCTTCACATAAGGGGCTAGGAGCGGTGTTAATGCAAAGAGAGAAGGTGATAGCATCGCCTCGCCATTGAAGACTCATGAGAAAAACTACACGACGCACGACACGGAGTTAGGATCGGTTGTGTTCGCGCTCGAATTTGGAGACATTATTTATATGGCACGAAGTGTGTCGTATACACCGATCACAAAAGTCTACAACACATTTTAGATAAAAAGAAGCGAACATGAGACAACGCCGATGGTTGGAGTTGCTCGATGATTCGACTGCGAGATTCGTTACCATCCGGTAAAGCGAATGTAGTTCTGATGCTCTCGATGAAAAGAGCGACCAAAACCTCTTAGAGTCGGATCTTTGGGTATGACAATCAGTTCACCTCTTCCATCCAAGATTCTTGAGGCTCAATTGGAAGCACTCAAGGAAGAAAATCGTCGAATGAGAACCTTTACGAAATGCCGAAAGCGAAAATGGATTCGTGAAAGGTCGGATGGAATTTTGTGTTTCAAAGAGCGAAGTTGGATACCACTCTACTGGGAATTCACGATATCATTATGCACGAATCCACAAGTCTAAATACTCCATCCACCGAGGATCCGACAAGATGTATCTCGATCGAAGAAATTATCTTGGTGGCCAAACATGAAAGCCGACATTGCAACATATGTCAGCCGGTGTTTAACCTATTCAAAAGTCAAAGCCGAACATCAGAGACCCTCGGGTCTACTAGTACAACCGAAATTCCGAATGGAAATGGGAGCGATATAACAATGGACTTTATCACTAAGCTACCTAAAACCTCTAAAGGCTACGACACTATTTGGGTAATAGTTGACCGTCTCACCAAGTCGTACAGATTTTCTACCAATGAAAGAAAGTGACGGAATGGACAAACTTGCACAACTATACGAAGGAAATCATCGCGGCGTCATGGTGTACCAATCTCCATCATCTCATAGAGAGATAGCCGTTTCACCTCAAATTTCGGAAATCGCTTCAAGATGCTTTAGGATCTAACCTCGACATGAGCACCGCTTACCATCCTCGAATCGATGGACAAAGAGAAGAACCATTCAAACCATTGGAGGATATGCTAGAGCATGTGTGATAGACTTTGGAAATGGTGGGATAAGCACTTGCCATTAGCCGAGTTTTATTACAATAACGACTATCACACAAGCATCAAAGCCGCACCATATGAAGCACTCTATGGTCGGAAGTGTAGATCACACTGTGTGTTGGGCGAAGTTGGAGAAAGTCAACTTCTTGGTGGGAGTTAATCCAAGAAACTCTTGAGAAGATTGTACAAATCAAAAGCAATTCGCAAGCGATTCGTGACGACAAAAGAGCTACGCGGATAAAAGAAGAAAACCACTTGAGTTTCAAGTGGGAGATAAAGTTATGCTCAAAGTTGCGCCATGGAAAGGCGTAATCCGTTTCGGAAAATGCGGAAAGTTAAATCCTCGTTACATTGGACCTTTCAAAATTCTCGCAAGAATCGGACCGGTAGCATACCGACTTGAATTACCACAAGAACTCAGCTCTGTGCACAACGTGTTTCACGTATGCAACTTGAAGAAATGTCTTTCTGACGAAACACTTGCTATTCCCTTGGAAGAAATCCAAGTTGACGAAAGATTGAATTTTGTCGAGGAACCCATTGAGATTATGGATAGAGAGATCAAACGGCTTAAGCAAAGCCGCATTCCTATAGTCAAAGTCCGATGGAACTCTCAAAGAGGTCCAGAATACGCGTGGGAGCGTGAAGACCAATTCAAACGTAAATACCCACATCTTTTCTCTACTTGACAAGTAATCCTAGCGAAACCGAGGCGGTTATCTCTTCTAGGCGGGAGGATGTGACACACAGTAAATTTTCACTTTGAAATTTAGTCGCTAATTAGTAATTTATTATTACTAAGCATGAGTCATGAAGCATGCATAAGCTTTGCACGATCATTTGAGTAGGTAACTCGCATCTGATGAATAATTGTACCACTCTTGCATTCATATCATTTTATGAATATTTCATTTTGTCTTATGATTTAAATTGTAAGACGAAAGGTTATTACGTTATCCCAGTGACCGACACTGCACGCGTACCGACACTATGATAAGGGCTTGATAAAACAAATGACAAATGTCCGTGATATAGAATATTACAAAGATAAAAATATTTCAGACACGTAACTATAAGATACTATATTAAAAACGAAACCCTAAACTTTCTCTCCCTAGGGGGCGAAATCCGGCCACCCATCCCCTACCATACAAACTAAAAACTGCCATCAAATCCGCCTCTCTATTGTTCTTGTGAATGATATGCAATCGGATTTAAGGATATTTATCATCTGGGATGGGGTGTGCCATTGATTTTCATTCCTTTTATTCTGATTTCGTCTCCATATATTAAACCCTAATCGTTTTTCTTTGTAGTCGGTTTTTAGTCGACTCTTTTTTTCCTTTTAGGGTTTGATTCTGATTCTTATTCTACTTGGAAATCTATAAACCCTAACTAATCTTTAATGATAATCGTTCCTTGTGGATTGGTTTCCTGGTTTAGGGTTTCGGATTTGGTGCTCAAAAGATATTTGTTTGAATCGATCTGTACATGGTTTATGGAATTCGGTTCTGACTTGTAATTTATAGATCGATCTCTTGTTCCTTTGGTTGGATCTATGCTGAACGATTATAAAACCTTTTGGGTTTTTACATTCTGTCGTTTTTGGTGCTTTATGCTGGAAGTATACCCTCGCTAGGGTAATCTATAACTGCTGGTACATTCTTGGGTTTTGGTCCTATGTAAGTTCCATTAGGATGTTGTGGTTATGGACGTGGGTTATGGGAGAGATGCTATCTAATTGGATGTTACGGTTTTGATAACCCTATGCCGACCTGGTTATTGGATTTACGTCTTGTATCTGGTCGTAGATTTGGAGAGATGGTATGTCAAGTGCTATTCGAACAATCATGGACATGTTTGCTGATTCTTACTTTGGTCTTGGGTTCGTATTACCTGGAAGTTGGGGTTTGTCACCCTATGTTTATGTTTTATGCTCGGTATCACACTCATTTGTTGTTGCTCCTGGTGCTTTGATTAGTTGCTGCAGTAAGGTTCATGATTGTGGTTATTTATGTTATAGATGGAAGTTAAGTTTGTGGGAACTTGTTCAAACCCCATTCACACATCGATCTACATTCTATGGTTTGATATTCTTTTTAGCTCGATGATGCTTTGTTTCTTTGGAAGTTAGGGTTCGACCTATGATAGTCCCATGTTGGTCGTTCTTACATTTTCTTGGAGCTTTGTAATACCATTCGGATGTTGTCATGGCGTGTAAGTTGCATAAGGCCCTCTTTTCGTGTTGTGTGTTCTATCATGGCTGTTTTGGGAAAGGGTTATCATGGGGTGTAAGTTGTTGGTTTGTTGCCTTTTGGTGCTACAAGATAAGGAAGGTTTTGTTTATGGTGTTCCTTGCTACTACAAACAGATGATATGTTGAAGTTCGCTTGGATGTTCATACGTGGATCTTCATGGAAGTTAAGGTGGACTACCATTGTGATATAGAAGGCTCAAGTACTTTTCTTGAGTAGTATTGTAATTCTTATGTACTTAGTCATTATTGGTAGGTTCATTTTATTGTAAGTTATAGGAATGGTGTGTCATTCTTATATTCGTGTATGTAAGTGTCCTAAGGGACTGAAGCGAGGGAAGTCACTCTCGTCCTTTGTACTTCAACGATTTTTGGATAATATATTTTACCGGGGTGAATTAACCCTTTTACCCAAAAAAAACTATAAGATACTACGTTATAAAAGTTATCAAACAATAATACTCCGGCCACAATTTAATATCGCGGGACACAAAATATTTAACACACTTTCACTTGAGCAATAACTCTTATAAGACTCAAATACAATTGATACATAAGTATAATGTATATACATACATTTTCACAACTTGTACTATAAGTATAATACATATATATACTTACACATTTTTCATAAAAGAAAACCTTTACTTAAAAATTGAGATAATATCTCTTTGTCTTTCTCTTCCACACATGACAAAACCAAACACAAAAGCAGAGAAAGAAAAGATATCAATCTTCTTCTTCTTCATCTAGACCTGCGCATCTCACCTAGGTCGAATCTCCCAAAGAGGAAAACCCAACATCCCATCATATTCTCCTCTCTCTTACCAAATCCATGAAAGTTTTTGCTTCCTAAATCTCTCCTTGATGCGCCTGCTACTACTCGTACGAATCCAAGAGGAATCAAGACAAAGTAACCCAAGAGAATCATATCTCCACACCAATCTATCTTGAGCCAAAGTCCAATATCTTCTAAGGTTTTGGAAGCTAACCAAATTTGGCTTCAAACCAAGACACAAGAAGAGAAAGGTAGTAAAGCTCCTTCCCAAGATACTCCTTTATCTCTAGTAGAGATGCAAACGCCCCAAACTCAGTTTCCTCATCAATTTTACCAAAAACTAGGGTTTGTGAAAGTTAGGGTTTTCTAAAATTGATTTGGGGGTTTTGCAATTGGAAGTGTTTTTAGAGCTAATTCAAGTCTTGTTTGGTTCGAATCCACAAAACAACCTTCGTCCTTCACCCATCACTCTCGAGTTGAGGTTATAAATTCTTCCTTTGTTGTAATGTTTTATGTTGTTATTTTGATGTCAAGTTTGGTATTTTGTATCAAGGATTTGTTCTATACTCGTCACGTTAATAATATGCTTGGTTGTTATGTTGAGTTTTGTTTTAATCCTTACTCGTTAAAATGATTGTTGTTGAAAATAAGATGTCACTTTGGTGTTGTGTTCGAGTTTCTGTCGAGACATAAGAGCCAAGAAAAACTAGAAGTTGAGTTTTGGCATGGTTTTTGTTAGCCTTGTTTTCCTGTCGAGTAGTATAACCAAGAAAATAGATGAGTCAAGTTTTACAAATCTACTAGTAACCCATGTTGATAATCACATTTTCAGTCGACATTCATGTCATTTAAAAGTGTGTCGAACCTTGATTATAACTTTGCTTAAACATGAGAAACATGCTAGTATCTCATTGTCTTGTGACTCAAATCTTAGAGGTGAATCTTGTGTCTAAGTCGCTAGGTATGACAAGGGAGAAACCCAAGTCAAGAGTGCTCATGTGCTAAAATGTATTTCGAGTAATCTATACTTGTCTAGTTCCGTAAGAGTAAAATGGTTGACGATTAGAACCAAGTCGAGTAGTACTCAACTAACAAGAGGTATCGTCACCCATGCACGAATCCCACAAGTCTAAATACTCCATCCACCCAGGATCCGACAAGATGTATCTCGATCTGAAGAAATTATACTGGTGGCCAAACATGAAAGCCGACATTGCAACATATGTCAGCCGGTGTTTAACCTGTTCAAAAGTCAAAGCCGAACATCAGAGACCCTCAGGTCTACTAGTACAACCGAAATTCCCGAATGGAAATGGGAACGTATAACAATTGACTTTATCACTAAGCTACCTAAAACCTCTAAAGGCTACGACACTATTTGGGTAATAGTTGACCGTCTCACCAAGTCGGTGCATTTTCTACCAATGAAAGAAAGTGACGGAATGGACAAACTTGCACAACTATACCGAAGGAAATCATCGGCGTCATGGTGTACCAATCTCCATCATCTCGCATGGAGATAGCCGTTTCACCTCAAATTTCGAAATCGCTTCAAGATGCTTTAGGATCTAACCTCGACATGAGCACCGCTTACCATCCTCGATCGATGGACAAAGCGAAGAACCATTCAAACAACGGAGGATATGCTAAGAGCATGTGTGATAGACTTTGGAAATGGTGGGATAAGCACTTGCCATTAGCCGAGTTTTCTTACAATAACGCCTATCACATTAAGCATCAAAGCCGCACCATATGAAGCACTCTATGGTCGGAAGTGTAGATCACTGTGTGTTGGGCGAAGTTGGAGAAAGTCAACTTCATTGGTCCGGAGTTAATCCAAGAAACTCTCGAGAAGATTGTACAAATCAAAAAGCAGTGCAAGCATTTCGTGTGACCAAAAGAGCTACGGATAAAGAAGAAAACCACTTGAGTTTCAAGTGGGAGATAAAGTTATGCTCAAAGTTGCGCCATGGAAAGGCGTAATCCGTTTCGAAAAGCGGAAAGTTAAATCCTCGTTACATTGGACCTTTCAAAATTCTCGCAAGAATCGGACCGGTAGCATACCGACTTGAATTACCACAAGAACTCAGCTCTGTGCACAACGTGTTTCACGTATGCAACTTGAAGAAATGTCTTTCTGACGAAACACTTGCTATTCCCTTGGAAGAAATCCAAGTTGACGAAAGATTGAATTTTGTCGAGGAACCCATTGAGATTATGGATGAGAGATCAAGCGGCTTAAGCAAAGCCGCATTCCTATAGTCAAAGTCCGATGGAACTCTCAAAGAGGTCCGAATACGTGGGAACGTGAAGACCAATTCAAACGTAAATACCCACATCTTTCTCTACTTCAAACAAGTAATCCTAAGCGAAAACCGAGGACGGTTTTTCTTCTAAGCGGGAGGATGTGACACACGGTAAATTTTCACTTTGAAATTTAAGCGAAAATTAGTAATTTATTATTACTAAGCATGAGTCATGAAGCATGCATAAGCTTTGCACGATCATTTGAGTAGGTAACTCGCGCATCTGATGATAATTGCACCACTCTTGCATTCATATCGGTTTATGAATATTTCATTTTGTCTTATGATTTAAATTGTAAGGCGAAGGTTATCTCGTTATCCCCGATGACCGACACCGCACGCTGCATCGACACTATGATAAGGGCTTGATAAAACAATTGACAAATGTCCGTGATATGGAATATTACAAAGATAAAAATATTTCGGACACGTAACTATAAGATACTATATTAAAGCGAAACCCTAAACTTTCTTTCCCTAGGGCGAAATCCGCCACACCATCCCCTACCATACAAACTAAAGCGCCATCAAATCCGCCTCTCTATTGTTCTTGTGAATGATATGCAATCGATTTAAGGATAGTTATCATCACGGGATGGGTGTGCCATTGATTTTCATTCCTTTTATTCTTTTTCTCCATATATTAAACCCTAATCGTTTTTCTTTGTAGTCGGTTTTAGTCGACTCTTTTTTCCTTTAGGGTTTGGTTACGATTCTTATTCTACTTGGCAATCTATAAACCCTAACTAATCTTTAATGATAATCGTTCCTTGTGGATTGGTTTCCTGGTTTAGGGTTTCGGATTTGGTGCTCAAAAGATATTTGTGTGAATCGATCTGTACATGGTTTATGGAAGTCGGTTCTGACTTGTAATTTATAGATCGATCTCTTGTTCCTTTGGTTGGATCTATGCTGAACGATTATAAAACCTTTTGGGTTTTTACATTCTGTCGTTTTTGGTGCTTTATGCTGGAAGTATACCCTCGCTAGGGTAATGTATAACTGCTGGTACGTTCTTGGGTTTTGGTCCTATGTAAGTTCCATTAGGATGTTGTGGTTATGGACGTGGGTTATGGGAGAGAGGCTATCTAATTGGATGTTTGGGTTTTGATAACCCTATGCAACGACCTGGTTATTGGATTTACGTCTTGTATTTGGTCGTAGATTTGGAGAGATGGTATGTTAAGTGCTATTCGAACAATCATGGACATGTTTGCTGATTCTTACTTTGGTCTTGGGTTCGTATTACCTGGAAGTTGGGGTTTGTCACCCTATGTTTATGTTTTATGCTCGGTATCACACTCATTTGTTGTTGCTCCTGGTGCTTTGATTAGTTGCTGCAGTAAGGTTCATGATTGTGGTTATTTATGTTATAGATGGAAGTTAAGTTTGTGGGGAACTTGTTCAAAACCCCATTCACACATCGATCTACATTCTATGGTTTGATATTCTTTTTAGCTCGATGATGCTTTGTTTGCTGGAAGTTAGGGTTCTGACCCTATGATAGTCCCATGTTGGTCTGTTCTTACATTTTCTTGGAGCTTTGTAATACCATTCGGATGTTGTCATGGTGTGTAAGTTGTATAAGGCCCTCTTTTCGTGTTGTGTGTTCTATCATGGCTGTTTTGGGAAAGGGTTATCATGGGGTGTAAGTTGTTGGTTTGTTGCCTTTTGGTGCTACAAGATAAGGAAGGTTTTGTTTATGGTGTTCCTTGCTACTACAAACAGATGATATGTTGAAGTTCGCTTGGATGTTCATACGTGGATCTTCATGGTAGTTAAGGTGGACTACCATTGTGATATAGAAGGCTCAAATACTTTTCTTGAGTAGTATTGTAATTCTTATGTACTTAGTCATTATTGGTAGGTTCATTTTATTGTAAGTTATAGGAATGGTGTGTCATTCTTATATTCGTGTATGTAAGTGTCCTAAGGGACTGAGGCGAGGGAAGTCACTCTCGTCCTTTGTACTTCAACGATTTTTGGATAATATATTTTACCGGGGTGAATTAACCCTTTTACCCAAAAAAAACTATAAGATACTACGTTATAAAAGTTATCAAACAATAATACTCCGGCCACAATTTAATATCGCGGGACACAAAATATTTAACACACTTTCACTTGAGCAATAACTCTTATAAGACTCAAATACAATTGATACATAAGTATAATGTATATACATACATTTTCACAACTTGTACTATAAGTATAATACATATATATACATACATATTTTTCATAAAAGAAAACCTTTACTTAAAAATTGAGATAATATCTCTTTGTCTTTCTCTTCCACACATGACAAAACCAAACACAAAAGCAGAGAAAGAAAAGATATCAATCTTCTTCTTCTTCATCTAGACCTGCGCATCTCACCTAGGTCGAATCTCCCAAAGAGGAAAACCCAACATGTTTATCCCATCATATTCTCCTCTCTTACCAAATCCATGAAAGTTTTGCTTCCTAAATCTCTCCTTGATGCTTTGCTACTACTAAATGCGAATCCAAGAGGAATCAAGACAAAGTAACCCAAGAGAATCATATCTCCACACCAATCTATCTTGAGCCAAAGTCCAATATCTTCTAAGGTTTTGGAAGCTAACCAAATTCGGCCTCAAACCAAGACACAAGAAGAGAAAGGTAGTAAAGCTCCTTCCCAAGATACTCCTTTATCTCTAGTAGAGATGCAAATGCCCCAAACATAGTTTCCTCATCAATTTTACCAAAAACTAGGGTTTGTGAAAGTTAGGGTTTTCTAAAATTGATTTGGGGGTTTTGCAATTGGAAGTGTTTTGGAGCTAATTCAAGTCTTGTTTGGTTCGAATCCACAAAACAACCTTCGTCCCTTCACCCATCACTCTCGAGTTGAGGTTATAAATTCTTCCTTTGTTGTAATGTTTTATGTTGTTATTTTGATGTCAAGTTTGGTATTTTGTATCAAGGATTTGTTCTATACTCGTCACGTTAATAATATGCTTGGTTGTTATGTTGAGTTTTGTTTTAATCCTTACTCGTTAAAATGATTGTTGTTGAAAAATAAGATGTCACTTTGGTGTTGTGTTCGAGTTTCCTGTCGAGACATAAGAGCCAAGAAAAACTAGAAGTTGAGTTTTGGCATGGTTTTTGTTAGCCTTGTTTTCCTGTCGAGTAGTATAACCAAGAAAATAGATGAGTCAAGTTTTACAAATCTACTAGTAACCCATGTTGATAATCACATTTTTAGTCGACATTCATGTCATTTAAAAGTGTGTCGAACCTTGATTATAACTTTGCTTAAACATGAGAAACATGCTAGTATCTCATTGAAACATGCTAGTATCTCATTGTCTTGTGACTCAAATCTTAGAGGTGAATCTTGTGTCTAAGTCGCTAGGTATGACAAGGGAGAAACCCAAGTCAAGAGTGCTCATGTGCTAAAATGTATTTCGAGTAATCTATACTTGTCTAGTTCCGTAAAAGTAAAATGGTTGACGATTAGAACCAAGTCGAGTAGTACTCAACTAACAAGAGGTATCGTCACCCCTTTGCTCTCATTTTCTAGTTAAAATGTTAACCAAATCTCGTTCGAGTCAAGTCTCGTACTTGATCATATTCTCTTGTTAGCTTGTCCTTAGTAAGTACATAGTAGTCATCAAAATGGAGGTACTTGAGTCTATGTAAGTGAGTCGACAACTTCATTGTGGTAGTACCATAGTGATGGGTCGTACTCACTAGTCGAAGAGTTCGACTTCACAAAATGAAGCATGAGCAAACAAGTATATTTCGAGCCAAGTTACTCACGTCAAACTTTGAAAACAATATGTATGTTGGTAATAAAATCTGGAAATGAAATCTTGGTATATGTCTTCTAAAATTTGAGCATGAACCTGTTATATCACCTCTGTTGGATCAGGCCAACTTCCGCACCATCATTGGGCCGAAGCCCATTCCTACATGTACAACCACACCGGGCCAGGCCAATACTTATTACCATGTTGACATGGGACGCAGCCCATGGACATTTATGTGGCGTCTGTTGATATATCGAGTATAGCCGAATAACTTGATACCCGAAACAATTTATTTGATGTCAAATAACGAAAACCATTCATCGTCTATCCTTCCTTTTCACTTCGTTGCGTATCGTCTTAACGTCAATAATGTACGCTAGTTGTAACTTAACGAACAATATACAAAAGTTTGGCATGAACAACCAATGTTTAAAAACATGATTCACTTAATAATGCTTACGTCAAAATTTAGCATCAATATGTAAACAAATGTATGTCAAGTAAACTTTCCGTTTAGAACTATATATTAAGAACAAGTTGTGATAAATAACTAAAGACCACTATGTCGTTTTATCATATATTAAATTTGAAAGTCTTCAAATTTAACTTAAACATTTTCTAAATACAATTAGAAAATAAATCAGTTATATATATATAATTTTGACAATACCATTTTGTGTCAACTTAAATAAGTATATACACATTTATATACTTACTAGTGGAATATTGTAAATATTTTTCAAATCAAACTTTGAATTTCAAAATCATATTATAGTGTCTACATGAAAAGTATATATATACTTCGTATACTTACTAGTAAAATCATTTTAACAATTTTTACAAACTACGTTAAGTATTAATACGATTATCAAAGCAATTGAACTACTTTAAATAAGTGATACTTAAAACAATGAACTAAAACATTGCCCTCCTTATCTAGGTCGCGTGTCGGTGCCGCTCCACAACAATCACTAATCCCATATTTGGATTTCACATTTGCTAAGGTGAGTTTTCATAGCCCCTCTTTTACTCGATAAACTGTTTTATACATTTTGGGGTGAGAAATATGCAAAACCTTTTATGGACCTAAACTATTACATGATTACTATTACGTGGTTTAGCCGAAGCCATTATGTCCCTAGAGAATGCCCTTTTTCATGAACCGTCAATTCCCCATTGGGAAACGCGAATGTTATAAATAGATCTATTGAGGGTGACTCCTCCGTTCGGTTGGCCATGCTTAGGCCAAGGCGAAGCGTATACCATGTCGGAACCGAGTGTTGAGGACAAAACACTCGCTATGGGCCCCTATATTGTATGACATCTTTTAGCATCTGAAGCTGTCAGTAGTATCGGTTGCATGAACTTAGAGCTAACGTAATAGACATTCATCCATATATCATTATATTCGTTGTAATGATCATATGACTTTGCTTATGGTCCAAACTTACTATTTTAACTTAAACCTATGAACTCACGACTTTTAGTGACCTTTTAGCATATTTTCTCGGGTGCTTAGTTGTGATCATGGATGCAAGGCAAGAGGCGGATAAATGGTCGTAGTAATTTCTAAAGAAGTTTTTACACAAAAGCGATGTTTTTATATTGGGACCACTAAAAAAATTATGGGATGTGCCCATTTATCTAAACAATGTTGTAAGATAATGTTTTAAAATATTTTATGAAATTAAACGGAGTATGTATTCCGTTCTTTATTACTTGTGTTGTGATTCACCAATTCCGTAACGCTCCCAAATAACACGTATGCTTCCGCTAAACCAAATTTGGGGGTGTTACACATACTTCTACTTTCCCTCTCAAGAATGTATACTTACTCTCACGCCGGAGTCTAATCGTGGGGTCCGTCCCCACGGTAAGACTAACGGTTTACCTTTCTTGTGTAGGGATCTCATCCGAACTACTTGAATTAGTACAAGATCAACCCACCAAAGACTTGCCGGCCCAGTCCAGTAAGCTACGTCCAGATCTTCCATAACCCATCGCACAAATTGTACTAACAAGTTGGCGCCATCCGTGGGACCCAATACACAACTACGTTCCGTAAAAGAAAAATGCCTACCGAGAGAGCTCGTTCCGATCCTAATCCCGCCACGGTTTCGTGGTGCGGAATAAGGGAGGAAAGAAGAACATGATAGATCTGGAAGGATCTAACGGGTCCGCATCCAGTGCAGCCATCAAGAAGTACTGTGACAAGTACTACAAACATATCTTACCCATTGTGACAAAGAAAGTTCGGAAACGGGAAGGAATAATCAAGGCTAGAGTAGACTTTAGCGAAACATCCCAGCAGTCCAAATCCGGAAAACAGGTGCGAAGGAAAGATCTGAGAAAGAAGATCGAATCTCGGAAGCGCCGGAATACGGGGGAGAACTCTGAGGCAAGACGCAGCCGATCCAGATCACCAAGGAAGAAAACTGCCGAAAAGGAAGAAATGTTCAGGGAGTCGCGCAAAAGCGCGTTCAAAAGGCTGGGAAGCAGGGAGAAGAGTATCTCCATACGTTCCGGAAGCACTGAGAGAACTAAACGTTGCAGATCCGAGGAAGGCAGGGTACTCACCACCATTCTCACCACCATTCTTCTTCGGAGGATACAAATGCAGTCGAACATACTCGCGAAGGTTCGATCGGCACTCCGGAAGTGATGACAACGGAGATGAATACTGGAGTTCCGGATCAAAGAAGCAAAAGTCAGATGTCGAGAATGATGACTTAGCTAGGCCATGGGTGTGCAAGGAGACCGACCCGTTCACTCCACGCATCCGCTACTTCGACATGCCTAAGAGGACGTGAATGCCTACTAACGTGAAGACATACGATGGAAGCGAAGATCCAGAAGACCACCTTAAAATTTTTCAAGCAGCGGCAAAGGTAGAACGTTGGGCTATGCCAACATGGTGCCACATGTTCAACTCTACCCTCACCGGATCTGCTAGGGTATGGTTCGACGACCTTCCGCGGAATCGGTAGACAACTATGATGAATTAAAGGAAGTTTTCTTGTCAAACTTCCTTGACAAAGAAAAAAGTGCATAAAGATCGGTGGAGCTTCACCATATCAAACAAAAGGAAGGAGAAACCACAGAAGAATTGGTGAAAAGATTAAAGCTGGAAAGTAGGGATGTCAAAGGAGCCCCGGAAGTCATGAAGGTTTCCAGCTTCATGCATGGAATCACTAACCTGAATTAATCAAGAGCGCATGATAATATACCCAAATTGATGGGCGAAATGATGAGGGTAACACATCTTTCCTCCGGGGGAAGTAGCCGCCGGCAACCATGAAAAGAAGAGGACGCTACCCCAGGTGCAATGGAAACCGCATGAGTCCGGACAAAAGCAAGGCTTCAAGAGAGGGTACAGAAACTCGATCCAGATGGATCGGAAGCAGGATAGGTTCACCATCCTTTCCAAAATGCCCAAAGAAATATTGGCGTTAGAAAAGGCGAAATTTAAGACTCCTCCTCCAATGCTTACGCCGATTGAGAAAAGAAACGGCAACAAGTATTGCGAATTCCATGGAGAAGTAGGACACAACACAGACGAATGCATGCACCTAAAAAGACAGATAGAAGAATTGCTGAGAACTGGAAAGTTGTCAAACGTAATAAAGGAACTTCAGCAAAATAGTGGTAAGGATCAGTCCAAAGCACTTAAGAAAGGAGAAACGTCAGGAAAAGATAAGCCCCTGGCAATCTTGATGGTGCAATCTCAAAGTGGGTGTCGGACAAAAGTTACGCAAAGCTTCTCTCAAACCGAACATCTCATTCCCACCACTCACGGGAGAAGAAGGAATAGCGGACCAATGGTCATCGAGCGAGATAGGAGGACACTTTATACAGAATGTATGTCGGCGGAGGCTCCGCGTCGAAGTCTGTATGAACATTGCTTGAAAGGCTCGGTCGGAAATAAGAAAGCAAATGGTACCGCTACAACCCCCTCATGGGATTCGTGGAGAGATAATTTGGCGGTTGGGCGAGATATCATTGCTAACTAAAATTGGAGCAGCGAGCATTCAGTCAAAGATTGATGAATTTTGTGGTGGTTAGGTCCGATCGCCATATAATGGGATCATAGGAAGGCGGGAATGCGGAAGTTACAGGCCGTGCCTTCAACAGCCCATGGGATGATGAAAGTCCCGGTGAAAGGCGGAGTGCTCACGATCCGCAGTAGCAGAATGGTCTCGTTAGAATGTACTATGGTTTCCGGACCAACGCCACAACCCGTAACAGAAAAGCAAAGTGAAAAACGAATACACGTGGCAATACATCCAGAATATCCAGAACAAACAACATCCAGAATATCCAGAACAAACAATAGCCATGGTTACCCCTTACCAGAGATAGATTGGAAGGTAGAATCACTCTGCGGATATCCCTTCAAATGCTTCTTAGACGCGTACAAAGGCTATCACCAAATCCAGATGGCAAAAGAAGACGAAGAAAAAACAGCCTTCATCACAAATCAAGGAATATTCTGCTACACAAAAATGCCATTTGGGCTAAAAATGCAGAGCAACATACCGGATTTGGTGGACAAAGCTTTCCACAAACAAATTGGCGAAACTTAGAAGTATATGTCGATGATCTAGTGATCAAAAGCAGCTGAGGCGTAAATAATAAGAGACATAGCGAAACTTTCAAAGCGTAAGGAAATAAACATGGCTAAATAAAATGGAAGAGGAATGTTTTAGGATACACATAAACACTAAAGGAATTAAAGTATGCCCAGAAAAAGCAAAGGCCGTACTAAGCCTCCTATCCCCGAAATGCCTTAAGGATGTGTAAAGGTTGAATTGAAAACTAGCAAGCTTGAGCAGTTCTTGGCTAAATCATAAAAGTCACTACCATTCTTTAAAACACTCAAGCGATTATGCGAAAAAGCGACTTTCAATGGACACAAGAAGCGGAGGAAGCTTTTAAGCAAATGAAGAAGATGATAGCAAACCTCCCCACCCTAACCACACCTCAGACGATGAAGAGAACGAACCAATGGAAGTGGAAGAACTTCCGCAACCATGGGTTCTGTTCACAGACGGCTCATCTTGCATAGACAGTTGCGGAGCATGCCTCATATTGACGGATCCTCAGGGAACATAGTTTACTTATGCCTAAAGGTTTGGTTTCAACACAACAAACAACGAAGCTGAATACGAAGCCTTGATAGCAAGGTTACGGATAGCAGAAAAAATAGGAGTCAAGAACGTGCAAGCAAATGTAGACTCAAAACTGGTGGCAAATCAAGTCAATGGAACATACATTACGAAGGAATCAGGAATGATTCAATATCTGGAAAAAGTAAAAGAACTCCTAAAGGACTTCCAAATGTTCTCAATCAAACAAGTGCCCAGAAGTGAAAACAAAAAGGCAGACGCACTAAGCAAAATGGCTTCTAATAGCTTTGCACATCTAAAAAAGCAAGTACTAGTGGAACAGCTGGGTCAAAAGTCAATTGAAGAAACACTGCTCGTAGCAACCACGGAAGAAGAGGGGTACACATGGATGACACCAATCTATGAATACCTGACCAAAGAAACACTTCCAGCGGAAAAGGAAAGAGCACGAGAAGTTAAAAGAAAATCACAAAGGTTTGCAGTAGTTAATGGGATACTTTACAAGAAATCTTTCCTTGGACCATGGTTACGGTGCGTTGGGCCCTTCAAGCTAACTACGTGTTACGAGAAATTCATGAAGGGTCTTGCGGCATGCACGCGGGGACAAGGTCCGTAGTGGCTAGGGCCTGCGTACTGGATATTACTGGCCTACTATGCACAACGATGCTCGGAAACTAATCCAAGCATGCAAAAGTTGTCAGGTGCATAGGCCAGTTCCAAAACATCCACAAGAAAAGTTAACGCCCATCACTTCCCCATGGCCATTCCACAAGTGGGGAATCGACATTGCAGGACCTCTACCGGAAGGGCCCGGGAGAGTCAGATTCCTCATAGTCGCAATAGACTACTTTACAAAATGGATATAAGCAAAGCCGGTAGCCACCATAACAGGAAACCAGATCAATAAATTCGTATGGGAAAACATTGTATGCAGGTTCGGACTCCCGGGAGAAATAATATCTGACAACGGAAAGCAATTCCGAGACAACCCATTTAAAGAATGGTGTGAAAAAATGAATATAAAGCAACACTTCGCTTTAGTAAAACACCCACAAGCAAACGGACAAGTAGAAAGAGCAAATAGAAGCTTAGGGGAAGGCATAAAGACTAGGTTGGAAGAAAAAAGCAAGAACTGGTTAGATGAACTGTCGCACGTCCTATGGGCACATCGCACAATGATCAAATTTAGCAACGGAGACACTCCATTCTCGTTGACATACGGAATGGAAGCTGTCATACCAGCTGAGATAGGGATGCCCACATGGAGGACGGCAGAAGCAAACACAGAAGAAAATGACGAGGCGCTGGAAATGAACTTAGACCTCCTTGAAGAAAGAAGAGAACAAGCAGCAATACGCGAAGCAAAAAGCAAGACACAGATGGAGAAATATTACAACTCAAGAGTCCGAAGTACAAGTTTCAAACCAGGAGACTTAGTATATCGAAACAACGACGCAAGCCATGCTGAAGAAGGAGGAAAGCTAGGACCTAAATGGGAGGGGCCCTATGTGGTCACGGAAGCACTAGGAAAAGGCGCATACAAGCTAAAGGACCGTGTGGGGAATCTAATCCCACAGACATGGAATGTTTGCAATCTTAAGAGATGTTACATACATCAAGTGTAAGCAATCCATTCCTCGCGGATTCCGTGAAGGAGGGTTCATGTCAAACCTATCTTTTTATATTGTACTGTCTTGTCAACTTTTATTGAATGAAAAGGGTAAAGCTTAGCTACCTTCACCAATTTTACTCTAGAAAATTATTCTTTTTAGTCATTTAATAATTAAAAAAAAAAGAAAAAAAAACTTGTGTACGTAAGACGCGCATACACATGGGCACGACCCATACAACGTTATTCCGAATTACAAAAGGCTGAGTAACCTCCAAATTACCTCAAGATACGTAAGAGATATTGCAAATCCAGTATCGGGCGAATAACCCACAAGTATTCTGAAAAAGACTATTATAATAGGCACATCAGTGTGAAGATTAAATAGCAAAAGTTTCGAAACAAAAGAAATATGCATACAATAGACTATCTACACATAAAGAAACGAAAGTGCCGCGCTTCGGCAGGCCAAACAACAAAAGAGCATAATCACAATAAAGCACTACTAAGTGGAAGAGTCCACAAACGGACCCGTCCCAGCTGGTGAACAGGTATCCGCACCAAGACCACCAATAACACCACCATGCTCAGAAACGGAAAACGAACTTATTCCACTATAGATTCTGTACACGATGGATCTGCAAAAGACAACCAAGTATCCGCGAGCGCCAACCAATCATGAAGTGAACCTTCCCTTGCCTTTTTGGCTCTATCAAAACAACCCTGAATTGAGGCAGAAAGGGAAGACTCACTTGAAGAGCCCCCAGAAAGACAAGCAGGAACGACTAGTTATTCCAAGTAACACTGCTTCTCAACAGCTGATAAAACATCAGAGGGTACTTCGGGACGAAGCAAACGAATGATGTCTTCAACAGAAGAATCCTTGAGAGCCTCTAAAGAAGAAATCAAAGGAAACTGGAGACCGCGGAGCACTTGAAGAGCATTTTCATAGTTAGCCTTAGCAGAAGGATTAAAAGCAGCAACAGCGGGAAAGTGGCGTATTGGCCGTACCATGAACATGCCCGGCAACAAGCCCATCTTGCATACCTTTATCAACAGCACAGCTAATGGCATTAGCCAATGCATCCAAGTAGCCTTTCCAATGCCAACATTCAGATACGACAAGCTTGAAGCCTTCGGACAATAGCCAGCGACGTATAGACATATCAGTAAGCAAGCTCGGATAAAGTTTTTCCTCCAAATACATGGCAACCTTAAGAAAGAGCTCCTTCAAACAAGCTAACTCTGAAGCATAAGGACGGAGCTCCGAACATTCTCTATCCAAAACTTGTACCTAACAAAGAAAATTCCGGAGGTCAATAAAAAAAGAGGGGAAAAGAAAAAACAAACACAAAAACAGACAAGAAAACCTGTTTAGTAAGCTCGGCATTGCGAGATTCAAGGGTAGAGGTAGCACATCGTAAACGTTCAAGCTCAACACCCTGACTGACAGAAGAAGCTTCCAACTCTTTGATCTTGGCACGCAACACTTCATTTTCTTTGACAGCTGCCCCTAAAGATGATACCTCACCGCGAAGAGACAACATCTCAGACGCATTTGATTCAGCCTGATCCAATTGGGACTCGAGTCCATGAATCAAGTTAGCTTGAACATCGCACCTAGCGGACAAGTTCTCCTTCTCTCGCAGATAATGCTCTGCACGAGTCCGCAACTCAGAACCAAAGCACAAATGGCGAGCTGCCAAAAGGTCAAAACCTGAAAATAAATTGTCAGGGCTCATTTCACGAAGTAGAGAAGAGAACTTCGGAGGAGAAACACCGTCAACAATCTCGCGGTATTCCAAGGGATTGTCCAGCAGAGACCCGTTCAATACTTTCCACTCCGGATGATGGCGCTCCTGTGAGCACAGGGAATCAGACTCAATAGTATTCTGCCAACAGAAGGTCCAACAAGATCTTTAGCATTACGGTTAGCCCCTCCACTGGAAGACGAATTGAGAAAAGGGGAAACATTCTTCAATATAGGAGTATCCACCGGAACTGTTGTGGCAGTAGTAGCGACATCACCCAAAAGATTCTCGGACCTGGCACAAGAAGTAACCTCAGCTCTAGCAGCAGCAGTACTAGAATCAGAAGAAGAATCATAAGAAATAACCAACCTTTCAGGAGACCCGATATTAAGTTGATGCCTGAAAGAAGAACCAACAGAAAACCCAACCTCACGCTCAGGGGTGGTGGAAATAGAAGAAGTAATGAAAGGACCAGTGTGGGGAGCCGTATAGCCTAGCTCAGTCTCCAAAACACTACTATTCAATAATTCTTGAAAGCCACCAACGGGAATGTTACTACTGGAGGGACCTGATTGAGATTCAAAACAAGGCCTCTTGGTAGGACTAGATGGTCCCGGAACACTAGACAAAGGCCCCTCTTTTCTCTTCAAAAGACCAGAGGAAGAAGGGTTAGCATCAGAACCTGTAGCCTCGAAAGATGATCCACCACCAGTATCAACACTAGCACCTTCCGGATAAAAATGAAGATTAATATCAGCCTCCAACTCACCTTCCGTGTGAGCAGGAGCAATAGGGATAAGGGGCACGGTGCGACGAACAACAACTTCAATAATAGGCGGTTCCCATTCACGACGCGTACGGGTAATCATCAAGGCCTTTAGAGGCTCCGGGGATTGAATATACTCAGACCAAGTCATTACTGCACAAGGCGAAATATATTCGTAAAAAAAAAAAAAAAAAAAAATCAATGCAATTAAAACTCACTAGTTTTATCTTCGTGTAGATACTCAGGGTACACATCCTCACCCAAAGTATAATAACGACTCAAACCAACCCAACAAAGAAAGGGCTCAGGGAGGGCCCGGAAGGGATAAGGATTAGCAGCAAGAGCATCAAAATGATCAGCATTGTACTCGTCGGGACGGGGAGCAGGATCTTTAGAAATATTCTTCCTAGAATGCCATGGGAACAAGACAGGACAAGCAAAGGCATCAACCCAGAAAAATCGATCATTCCAATTATTGACAGAATCAAGAGATTTACTGCAAAGTGTGGAAAACGAGAAGGGGGGGGGTTGAATAGTTTTACCAATTTAAAACTTCCCTTTAAATATTTAGATCGACTTATATCAATCTATTTGGTTTTTTATGTTGGACGTTGATAGATAGATATATAAACGTGTAATGAAAGATAAAGAGTAAGAAGCACATCACCACAACACAAGTATTTATAGTGGTTCGGCTACAAGGACACCTTCCTTGTCCTACTCCACTCCCCGAGTCACCTACTCGAGAGTTCAGAATACTACACCAATCTCCTTATGGCGGAGAAGCCTTCACAGCGCCGCTACACCTTTTTCGGTACAAAGCTAAATACCGAGTTCTTTCCCACCAAGGCAAACCACACCTAACACAACGTCGCCTACCCTTTATACGGTGCTAGGCTAACCACCGAGTTCTTTCACACCAAGGAGAACTAATCCTATCACAACGTCGCCTACCCTTTATTAGGTACTAGGCTAAGCACCTAGTTCCATTACTATGGAGGAACTACTACCCTTCACAACACAACACCTAATCTCAAGGAGATCCACTCCTTGTTACAACACCATCAAGGATATCACCATCCTTGGAAATAAACAAATACTTATATGTATGACGATGCACCTCATCGATTATACGACCTAGGCATTCTTCCCTAATGCCACTTTATTTGATTCTTAGGCATCCTTCACTAATGCCTTTGACATGGACGATAAACACCCTTCACTAATGCTTTCGTCTTGACACTTTCGGCATCCTTCACTAATGCCTTCAACACAACATCTATAGAGGAAGAAAGAACTATCAACAAGAGAACCTCAGTTGTCTTGATGATGACGAAGCATGGCAACTCATGGACTTGAGCTTGCTCGACTTTAAGAAGTGGTGATCTCGCCTTTAAGAGGAACCTAGAGAATCACACAAAAACAAAAGACAAACTACATAGATCTCTTGGATCTGAGGTTAGAAAGATATAATACTTGGAGAAAGTATATGTGAAGTGGTGAGTCAAAAAGAAGAAATGACTCTCTATTTATAGAGGAAATTTTCTACTGTTCTCCGGATCCCGCGGATCCCTCCCACAAGGGATCCGGCTAGCGTAAGGCTAGGGATTTGTGGGACGCTCCTCTTTGCCCATGGGTATTTTTGGTTATGGGTCATGGGTTATGGGTTGATCCATGGGTTTCTTTATAGATACAATGTATCTCTAGAATACATTGAACTTGGCTAAGTGGTTTGGACAACACCATGGGTTATGGGTCAATACCATTTGCTAGTTTTTACCCATTTAGTATATACTTGTTTTTTACCTATTTTAGTATAAACTTGTTTTTACCCATTTTAGTATATACTTAGTTAAGTATATGTTAGCCCAATATGTAAACACTAGTTGTTGTACATATGTATCTAAATCATAAAAACACTTTATACTTGTTTTAGTGTTTTATGTGAAAACGTTAGTGTGTTAGAAAAACTATTGAATCAAACTATTTACGTATTTTATTTGTTTCGTTAAAATGATTTTACGTTTGTTATCGACAAAACATTAGAAGATCGTAAAATATAAATAAACGTTTTTATGGCTTATTTGTATTAACAATCTCCCCCTTTTTGTTGATGACAAAACATAAAATTATTTTAAAGAAAAACTAAAATTCGTAGAAAATTTGAATTAGTAGTTTTTACTTTCTTCTCCCCCTTTTTGTCGAAACAAAAAGTGTTAAAAGAAACTAACACAATTTTTGTAAGAAAAATATGTAAAAGAAAATCTAAAGAGATCAAGTGACGGGAATGGTACTCGTCTTAACTCCCATTGACGAGTCCATCCCTTTGTGAGGGCGTCAAGTACATAACGTAAGTAAACTAATGTGTTTGCAAATATGTTTGCAAATGGTTCGTCTAAGTGACGAAAACGTGCTCCCCCTTGATCATTGCAAAGTTGCAATGGGGTGTCATGAAGTATAATCCAAAGGAGGATCAAGTTGCAAATGGATTTGCAATGTATGCTTTGACACATAGCTCCCCCTGGCTTTATGGTGTCAAAATCTTCATTTGTACTTTGAAAATCTACAAAGTAAAGGTTAGAAAACAAGAGTATGGTACATAATTTTAGAAATATATAACCAAAAATAATGTTATATACAAATGGAATGTGGTCAAGTACCACATTAACCTCAAGCGAAAAGCTTGATAAAACTAGTGTTTATGACATGCCATAAACACAAATAACCTAGCTATATTACATCAACAAACTAGGTATAAACAAGTAAAAAACTTGTAACAAGCGAGCATCCGCATCCACCAATCCATGAAGGGAGCAAGTTAACCTGTGAAGTTTGCCTCCTTAAAAACCCTTTCCAAGAAAAACCCAAAGGAAAAAACCTTGGAGTAGGGAAAAAGAGTACAACCCTTACCCGACACTCCCTTCGTGTGAAATACATATACTTGGAATCTTCCATTTATCCAGAATCAACCGAGACCGCGAGGTTAGCTTCTTGAACTTAAAAGTGACCTAGCTTCAACCGAATAGTAGAGACAATGGTGCTAACCACTTCAGCAACAGAAGACTTCTTACGCTTGAACAGCCTAGAATTGCGCTCCATCCAAACGAAGTAAGTAGTAGCAGCAAGCAATAATCGAGAAATGATGCTACTAACCGACCGCCCCTTAGATAAGGGAATGAGAACAGTAACAACACTCTCCAACGAAGGTGGGACCGCATCCATACCAGATAACACCCGTACCTGAAACCAAACCTGCATAGAAAATTGGCACTCAAAAAATAAATGAGAATGAGAATCCGGAACCAATTCACAAAGCGGGCATCTAAGCAAGGCCAAATCAACTTCAGGACCAACATCCCATTGTCGCATCCTATCCTGAGTCTTTAGCTTCTGCTTAATAGCGAGCCACAAATGTATAGCATGCCTTGGAATACAATGAGAGAACCAAGGAACATTACACCATTCAACCAAATCAGCCCTAAGACGCAGAGATTCCCATGCACCCGAGACTGAAAAACAACTAAAGTTGCCATCCAGGTTGCGCCATAATAACCCATCGTCAGTATCATTTAGAGTAGGAACCGGGAGAGCAGCTAACAATGGAAATCTAGATAACGAGTCCAACGGCCATCGCCAAACATCAGTTGCAATCAGATCATAAACCGAGTCAGATAAATTAAACCCCGCTCGGGCAATATCTCTAGCAGTAAGTAAATTACGAATCGGGCTTAACTGACACCACATATCAAACCAAACCGAAGTGTCCTTCCCATTATTGATCTTATGCCAGATAAAAGGACGAACCTTGGGTCTAATGGCAAGAAGCTTGCGCCAACCCCAGCTAACATCCCCCAAACAAGGGACATCCCAAAAGCTTCTCCCACGAAGTTTATACGAATGGATCCATTGTACCCATAGCGACTCTTTATGTGTCAAAATACTCCAAATGTGAGTAGTCATGAGAGCAATGTTAAAATCCTCCAAACGGCGAATACCAAGGCCAACTTCTTTCTTTGGCTTACAAACAGATTCCCAAGCAACCTTAGCCTTTCCCTTTTCATTTCTCCTTGACACCAAAGGAAACCCTCATAAGTCGCTCTAACTCATGGATAATACGAGTAGGAAGGATAAAGACCGAAGCCCAATATAAATGCATCGAAGATAAAACAGACCTCACCAACTGAAGCCTACCCGCAAGAGATAAGAACTTATTTCGCCAATCATTCACACGACCTTCCAATTTTTCAACAAGCACCTTGCAATCCCTATAAAGAAGTCTTGATGATATAAGGGGACCCCAAGGTACCGACAGGAGAGAACCCTCGCAAACGGCATAGGCGGAGAATAGGAGCTTTAATAGCATTAGGAACATTACAAAGAAAGTTGTACTTTTAGGGATACTTGGGACAAGACCGAAAAGTTCTTGAAATCCTCCAAAGCTCGCATAATGACATTAACAGACTCGATGGCCTCTAGCGAACAAGAAGAGGTCATCCGCAAAACAAAGGTTAATAATTCTCTGTTGATCACACAAATGATGAAACCGAAAATCTGACATTCAAACCTTTTTCTGCAATATAAGAGTTAACACTTCCATAACCAGCGTAAACAAGTATGGAGATAACGGGTCACCTTGTCTAAGGCCCCGCTTACCTTTAAACCAGCCATGAAGATCACCATTAACACATATGGAATAGGACGTAGATGAGATACATACCATGATCCAATCAACCATTTTGGAATGAAAACCAAAACCAATCAGAATAGCCCTAAGAAAAGTCCAATCAACCGTATCATATGCCTTCTGAATATCAACCTTAAACGCACATCTAGGAGGACCTCTCCCTCTATGATAATTCCGCATAAGTTCTTGGGTAAGTAATATATTATCAGATATCGACGACCAGAACAAATGCGATTGATTAATACTAACCAACCGACCAAGACCCTCTTTAATACGATTAGCAAGGATTTTGCTAATGCATTTATACATGACATTACAAAGAAGAAATAGGCCTATAATCATTAATCTTAGACGGGTAGACACTTTAGGAATCAAAGATATAATGGTATGATTAATCTCCTTGAGAAGCTTACCATTAATAAAAATCACGAACAACAGTCCTTACCTCAAGACCACAATATCCCATGCTTTCTTAAAGAAAGTACGTGTACCATCGGGACCGGAGCTTTATCATCCCCCATAGAAAATATAGCATCCTTAATCTCCGCATCCGTAACATGACGAACCATCGAACCAGCCAATTGATGAGGAAGAACATTAGAGAATATATCATAATCATCAAAGAGAGTACAATTTCCTTCCATACCAAGAAACTGTTCATAGTGAGCAACAAAAGCACCTGCAACCTGATTACCCTCGTACAAGACATTGTTAGCATCTCTAACCAATTCAATTCGATTACGGGCACATTTGCTTTTAACAATATTGTGAAAATAGGCCGTATTAGAATCACCCGCATGAAGCCATTGAACTTTAGATTTCTGCTTTAAAAACCGTTCTTCATCTAACGTAGCCTCCTTATATGCAAGAAGATAGTGAGCATGTTCATCCCGTAAGTCTGAATTAGACGGATCTGTATCAATAGCCTTTTGGACCTCATCTAACTCCTTCCTAATACTAACCACCCGCTCATGCAGATTACCTTGACTGTGCAAAAGCTTACGAAAAGGAGATTTCACCCCTTTAAGCGTTGAACCACACGATACATAGCACAACCATGAACATTAAGATTCCATCCGCAAAGAATCGTATCACTAAACCCATCTTTATGAACCAAGAAAATTTTGAACGGTTTAGGCTTAGGCTTAGTTACCTGGGGAATACGCAGAACACACGGAGAATGATCAGAAATACGATAAGGTTGAAATATAGCAAACGAACCTGGAAACGAGTCAGCAAATTTCAGATTGCCCATTATCCGATCAATTTTCTTCAATGTACCAAAGGAGCCTCTTGGTTTCTGATTCCAAGTAAAGTGAAGACCAGTACTATTAATATCCTCAACCTCCATTTTCTGAACACAATCTTTGAATTCACGCATAGCAATGTCAGGAGCATAACTACCACATGAATGATCCTCCAATTTGAGTGCCGCATTAAAGTCACCCAACAAAACCCAAGGCCTAGTACGCATAAATCCAACATGGCAAACAAGATTGGACCAAAGGGCACGCCGATGAACATAATAATTATCTGCATATACAAAAGAACAGAAAAAAGTTTTGCTGTCCCCCCGAGTATTAACCTGAACATGCATAACCTGGTTAGTTTGAGACATAATCATAACATCAACAATATCATCATTCCAACCAAGAATAATACGGGACCCCTTATCACACAGACTACCATTTGACGTCCACTTCCACCGACGACAAACATTACGACATGTATCATACACCACCGATGCATCAACATGAGATTCCAAGATAGCACATACACTAAGATTATTATCATTTACCACCTGTTTAACCTCTTTTTGTTTAGGGGAATGGTTCAAACCCCTTATATTCCAAGAGGCGATACTAAACATCAGAAACATTCAGAACAGGAGTGCTTGCCCCCGATTTGTCAAACAAATTACCAGATTCATCATAAACATTTTCAACCTCATCATCATCCGCCAAACCATTAGTCTCATCAACATCATCATAAGTAGCCAAAGAACCAAAAGGGTTAGATGTAGATATATTAGGAGCCATAATTGAATTACTTACCGTATTTGAAGCATGAGCAGGTTGACTACCCTTAGTAGACACATCAGTAGGATCATTAGATGTAGAGTTGTTAGGTGAAACAAAATTACCTATCTGATTGGGTGAAGGACCCAAACTAGTACTAGCAACTCCTTGAGGGGGTTTGCTAGTGGAAGGATTGTTAACAGCTTTGGGTCTATACTGCATATTTTTACCAACTGGAACCCAGTTAAAAACCGTACCACCTTTATTGTCCTTAGCATTCCTCTTAGCTTTACCCTTTTTCCCAACTAGTTGAAACCCATCATTTTTATCCTCCACAACCGGTGGAGTCACAATTGTCTTGGGACAAGAATCAACAGAGTGGCCAAAAATCAAACAAACATCACATCTAGGAGGTTTCCACTCATATTCCACCCTAATAGTTTCAGATGAGAACCTAGGTCGATCCATGTATGGTACCCCAATAGTAATAGATTCCTTAAGGGGAGCATGAGAGTCAATTTCAATTAAACAACGGGCAAAACTACTCCTACCCCAAGAGTCAGAACACATAGAGCTAGTATAAGAGTCAAGCATGATAGGCGTACCAATATGTGTTGCAATAATACTAATACCATCATCAGAAAATACCTGTAACGGGACATCATGAAGTTTAACCCAAACAGGAATACGGGTTAAATCCTCTTTCGTCAAACTAGTACTCATGGTCCATTTTTTAAGAATAACAGGACTATTCTTAATCATCCACGGACCTCCTTCTAAAACAGCCTCCACGCCAACCTGGGAATCAAACTTAAAGAAAAAGAAGCCTTTTGCATTCATCATGATCCGTTTTAATCCATACTTACCCCAATTATTACGTGCAAAATATTCAACCACAGGGAATGCAATACGCTTACCAATGAAGTATCCATACAAGGTGTTATCAAATTTAGTGCTAATATTTTGTACTACCTTAAGAGGAATGGACACGTCAACACCATTAAAAACATTATCAACTTGTATTGTACGAAAGTTAGATTTACCTTTAATATTTGTCGAAGACGCACCACTAGTAGCACCAACATAGGACTTAGTTGGAATATTAACCTCCGCTGATTGGATAGGCCTAGTTTCATCCACAGTAGGCAAAGGACCACCAGCTTGAACCCCATGCATACGTCCTCCTTGACTACCAACACCCACGTTATCTCCAGAAGGTAAACTTGCATTGTAACCAATGTCCATACCACCATGGTCACTAGATGTCCCCGAAACAGGAATGTTAGTTTGTTTAGACGCAAGATGAACCTCTAGCGATGGATAATCTTGTGAATTTAATGGCGTCATGCCACCATCAGTACCCATGTCCCAAAACGAAGTGCCATCCAGATTTTTAACTTCACTACTTGTTGTACCAGATTCGAACAGAGATGAAACCATATTATCTTTGGGTTTAACATGTGAAGGTAGTCGATCTCCATCAGAAACAGCCCCAACAACAAGAACTGGATCGCTATTACCACTCGAAACTGGACTAGGGTTACGCAAAACCCTAGTCGCTAATCTTGGTTGAATCGAAGGTTCCACTTTTCCAGCTTCTATATCCTTAAACCTTTGCATACGAGCCTTTAACGCTTCCACATCCACAGTACCATCACCAGTATTCACCATAATAAGCAGCCAACAAAATACGAGTGAGAATAAACCCTAACAAAGAACAGAAAACCCTAAAACGAAAACCAAAAAACCACTAATAAAACACGAAGAAACTACGCCACTCTTCAATTCGATCGTCCTAACAAAGTTAAGACATGCGTTATAGCACAATTAAACTAACCAAATCCAGCCATGCTTAATACGAATGATAATCAAATAGAAAACAGAATTACGAAACCCTAAAAGTCGACAACAATAAACCCAAAGTTCAAAACGATTGCAATAAGATGAATCAATCAAGTTACCCACGAATGAATCACTGAATTAAAACAAATTAAAACAATAGAGAATCGATTTGCAGTGGGATGAGGTTCTAAAATGAGGGTGGTAATGGAAATTCTTCCATATGATCAAGGTTGTTCCTTGTCTCCCATAATGGACTAGTTGGTGTTGTTGGTGGTTCCCTATTTATTGAAAAGGTTGGTGAATGAGAGGTTCTTGGTGGTGAATGATCCAATGAGTAGATGTTTGGGTAAGGAAGAGGGTCACTCAATGAGTATAGTCCATGCTCTATGAATGAGGGTTTTGACTGCTTGCTAGAACTAGCCATGTTTGGTTTTAAACTAGATGATCCTTTTTCTAGTCCGAAAGGTTTAACGCTAATTCTTACGGGTTTTTTTTTTTTTTTGGGTAAAAGGGTTAAACTAATTTTTACGGTTCTCTTAGCACTTGTTGGATGAGTTTGATGAGGTGGGATTCTAGCATTATTATCTCTAATGGGAGATGTTTCGGTGGATGAGATTTCATGGATCATTTGACCCTTTCTTTTGGATGATCCTATGGTTGAAGAGTTGTTGCTAAGAGCCTTAGTCATAGTGATGTTGATGCTAATATAAACTTCTAGTTGCTGATTTTTGAGAGGTAAGTGAGAGTGGTGCCTTAACCCTAAGGTTGTTTGGTTTATAAAGGATAATTTGAATTAGGAAATTAAATTCATGGCCACTTAGAGGATTAAGCATGCACTTAGGATATTGATCAGCTCTAGGAGGATAATAAATGAAGGCTAAAAGTGGTTAGATAACCAAAAGGTGACTTAAAATTGAATATGGAAGCTGATTTAGGCTTTTCTGACTACGGATCCCGCGGATCCTTCTCGCGAGGATCCGTGCGGTTAAAGACCAGGATCCGGTTGTCGAGCGAGTTCTAGGTGAAATGATTATCCTTTTGTAAGGTTTATTATCAATGGATTTTGAGGTTTTGACTTAATTTTAAAGTCTTAAGCTGTTGGATATCTCAAATACTCAACCATAATGAGTGATGGTGCTTAATGATGGTTTTGGGTAAGAAAATTTACTTTAGATAGTCTAACTAAGTGTTTGACAAGGATACCGTATAATTTGATATGAGGAAATGGTGGTGATTAGTCCTAGAAGTCAGATGATGACCTAATAAAAATTTACTAAAATCATTAAAAATAAAGAAAAAATGAAAAACTAGTTTTGAGCCTAATTTTGAGTCAAAAAGTGATTAAGATCAATTTGCTAAAATTGATGGATATACCTAACTAAGTGCTATCAGGTGTGATAGATAATGTGTGAGTGTTGGAGCGGTATTATGGTGAGTTTTGATGAGTTTGATAAATTAAAAACACTTTGAAATATATCTTAGGTAAGCCATGGATGAGTGTGAGGCTTTCAACTATTTGAGGAAGACTTAGTTGGCTCTAGTATCTTATGTTTGACTAGTGTGAGGTGATCTAGTAAGCTATTTTGATGTAAGCAAGTCTGTATTGCTCATCGGTGGCCACGGATCCCACGGTTCCCTTCTAGGAGGGATCCGCTAGTTCAAATGTGGGATCCGCCTCTGCAGATCGAAGGCTTTCAAACAAATGTGCAACTTTGCACTTTTGGTAAATGCTTCTCCTAGTTGTTTCTATAGAGACTAAAAGCAAGAATACAACAAATATAAGTCATAGCAAAGTAGGAAGAGTTAAAGGTTCCTAATATGAGTGACGACGACCACTTGAATATTTTCAAGGAGTCGTAAAATCTCATTCTACAAGTTCCTAAGTTACGATTGTTTAGTGCCAAGATATGGCAAGACCTACCTACTACACTATTCTACATAAGCATTGTTTAAATGTTACAACCCATTGTTTGAAATTGTTCTTCGCAATTCTAGGTCTATGATCTTACCTCATTTCTCTTCTTCTTCACGTCCTCGCCCGTCCTCCACTCTTTATCATACCATTTTCACTTCTTCTTCCTCAAGAAATTGGCGAAGCACTTGAAGATTCCCTTGGTTTGTTGCCATTCGGGTGATTCATTAGGAATGTTTGGCAATTGGTTAATGTAGTCCAAGGGTCAAGATCGGTATTTCGAGTGGGTTGCTACCACTTCCTTCACCTCCTCCTTGTCTCTCCCTTTCATCCGAGGAATCCGTGGGTGGGTGAGGCCTCTTGCCTTCCACCATAAACCTTGTTGTTCTACCCTCGGTTAATGGTACCATAACTTTGTTGCAAAAGCTATGATCATAGGATTGTGGAGAAAGATCTAATGCAAAGATAAATTTAGCAAGACGGGTTAGGAGCATTGCATATGGGAGCACCATCTTGTCCATGCTTCTTACACTTGCCATTCTCTTGATCATGTAGTAGGCAATGTTAAAGCGAGTCTCGGTCACTAGGCAATAGATCATGAAGCTTAGACATGCGTTGGGGTGATCCTTGTTTCCTACTAGGCATACCACATTCTCCCTTATCACGTCTTCCCATTTCCTATACAACCCGTACATCTCAGAGAGCTCCATTTGGAAAGGATCCCTATAGATCACTTTCGACTTCCTAGTTACCCTTGATGGAGATGCTCTTGGCATAAACATGGTGTCCCTCACCGTGGTTGCTTTCGGGATTATTGTGTTATAAATTTCGTGATGATCAACCATAGAGTGTATCTCCTCCAACGACCACTCATTAGAATACATGCAAACACCATCATATGGAACACCTATTATTCTTCCAAACTCCTCTAGCGAAAGAGTGTACTCATGTCCATTTATGGTAAATTCAATTGAGATGGACCCATTATCACTTCTAATTATCCCCATTGTCTTGTAGAACTCAAGCACAAAGACCGGGCAAATTTGCTCATTTATGTCCAATAAACAATCAAACCCAATAGTTCCAAACACTTCCCTTATGTCGGTATTTGCAAGAAATGATGGATCAGCAACTCTACCTTCGTGAAAGAGTCTCCTTTCAAGCAACTTAAAGGCTTTCCTATCGTCCGGACTTAGTCCATCTTTCCTATGGTACATGGGTATGTAGTGAGCGGTATCTTGGTAATTTTGTTGCTTGTTGCTTGGCATGATTGTTCCTAAACAATACAACCACAATGTGGTGTTAATTATGAATAGTAACCTCTTGGGTTTGATCACAATTTTGCTCTCATCATCTTTGTTGAATTCAAGAAATGTGTTTAATTTGTATTAACAATGTTAATTCTTTGATTTAGATTATCTTAGAAAACAATATGGTGACAAATTATGATAAACCCATTTGAACCCAACTCTTAAAGATGAAGAAATTGTAATCCTAGAAATCAAGGAATTAAATTAACAATGTAGTGAAGATTATAATTACACAAGTGATTGTTAAGCTTGAGAGAAATGATCAAATTGCTCCTTTGAACAGTAGATGAGTTCTTGTTCGTGATTCTTTGAGGTGAATATAATTGTGGAACATCCACAGTGATCATTCTTTAACTTTTGTCGTCTTCATTGCACGGATCCCGCGAATCCTCTCATTTGGGATCCGGCTAGTGTAAACGCAGGATCCGCTTGACAAACAAAAATCACTCAAACATTCCTTGATAACTTTGGCTTGGGAGTTCTAAAACGCCTAGTGTTTTGATGTTAAGGCTCTAAAACTTGTGATTTGAGGTTTTGAAGTAATACTATTCCTATTAGACGTGGTTCCCTTTTTAAGAATTAGTAATAATTCATGGGAAGCTTTTCAAACATTATAATAAAATCCCATTTTATCATAATATAAGAAGTTTCACATGGATATTTATTGACATAGATAAAGTGTCAATAAACCCTTTGTGATGAGTAATGATTGAGGCTATCGAATAACCAAGATATCATTGTTACGAGTTGGTAGCGTAGTCTATACAAATTAGTCGAAAAATACTATTCATGATGATGACTGTAATATAGATAACTACTTAAGTAATTACTAATAGATATAAATCATGCGACTAAGATTTTAACAATAATAAAAAGTAAATTATTAATGATCATACCTTTGCTAAATATTCTTTTTAAGAAAAGAAGTATTTAGATGAAATGCTTTGTGATTTTCTTGGAATCTCCAGATTCATGTTGTGAGAAAGACAATACTAAACATTCTTTTTGCGAAAAGAAATATTTAGATAGATTCTTCATGATTTTCTTGGTAACCCTTAATCCAAGTATGGAGAATACTTCATAAGGAAAATGTTAGAACATTCTATCATTGTCCAACAATAAACATTATAATTATTTTTAAAACATGACAACAAAAAAAATCCTTCTTTGTAGTTTTCAAACATACACGGATCGTATCAAGTTTTTAAAGTACAACATACTCTAAAAAGTTGTACTTTAAAAACTTGGTAATGAAGCTCTGATGCCAATTGTGGAAAACTAGAAGGGGGGGGTTGAATAATTTTACCAATTTAAAACTTCCCTTTAAATATTTAGATCGACTTGTGTCGATCTATTTGGTTGTTTATGTTGGAGTTGATAGATAGATATATAAACGTGTAATGAAAGATAAAGAGTAAGAAGCACATCACCACAACACAAGTATTTATAGTGGTTCGGCTACAATGACACCTTCCTTGCCCTACTCCACTCCCCGAGTCACCTACTCGAGAGTTCGTAAACACTACACCAATCTCCTTATGGCGGAGAAGCCTTCACAACGTCGCTTACACCTTTTTCCGGTATTTTTTTGGGTAAAAGGGTTAATTCACCCCGGTAAATTTATTACGCCAAAAACATTGAAGTACAAAGGATGAGGGTGTATCCATCATCTCAGTCCCATAGGACACTTACATGCAAAAACAACTAACCAAACCAACTATATAAGAATGACAGGCCATTCTTATAACAAACATAATAAAATAAAACTACCTATGACGGCCCTTAGGGCGACTCTCAAAACCATGTGCAGGAAAGTCATAATCATAACCATCATAGGACTTCAAATCATCCAAAAAACCAGCTCCCGGCATGACCTCAGGCATATACACTTCATCTTCATCCGACGAACCAGCTAATGACAAGGATGAACTTTCCTTACGAGAAGACACCTTGTGGATCTCAGAGAATTGATCCCACAAACTTCCATTGCCACTTTTCACATGTAAATCACTTGTAGTGACTTCACACGTCTTGTCAACAACATGTGGTACCCCCACCTCCACCTTGCTCGGACCAGCATCACCCTTTACCACTCCCGAAGTAGTACCACATCACCCTTTTTCCGGTACAAAGCTAAATACCGAGTTCTTTCACACCAAGGCGAACCACACCTAACACAACGTCGCCTACCCTTTGTACGGTGCCAGGCTAACCACCGAGTTCTTTCACACCAAGGAGAACTAATCCTATCACAATGTCGCCTACCCTTTATTAGGTACTAGGCTAAGCACCTAGTTCCATTACTATGGAGGAACTACTACCCTTCACAACACAGCACCTAATCTCAAGGAGATCCACTCCTTGTTACAACACCATCAAGGATATCACCATCCTTGGAAATAAACAAATACTTATATGTATAACGATGCACCTCATCGATTATACGACCTAGGCATTCTTCCCTAATGCCACTTGATTTGATTCTTAGGCATCCTTCACTAATGCCTTTGACATGGACGATAAACACCCTTCACTAATGCTTTCGTCTTGACACTTTCAGCATCCTTCACTAATGCTTTCAACACAACATCTATAGAGGAAGAAAGAACTATCAACAAGAGAACCTCAGTTGTCTTGATGATGCCTAAGCATGGCAACTCATGGACTTGAGCTTGCTCGACTTCAAGAAGTGGTGATCTTGCCTTTAAGAGGAACCTAGAGAATCACACAAAAACAAAAGACAAACTACATAGATCTCTTGGATCTGAGGTTAGAGAGATATAATACTTGGAGAAAGTATATGTGAAGTGGTGAGTCGAAAAGAAGAAATGGCTCTCTATTTATAGAGGAAATTTTCTATTGTTCCCGAATCCACGGATCCCTCCCACAAGGGATCCGGCTAGCGTAAGGCTAGGGATCCGTGGGACGCTCCTCTTTGCCCATGGGTATTTTTGGTTATGGGTCATGGGTCATGGGTTATGGGTTGATCCATGGGTTTCTTTCTAGATACAATGTATCTCTAGAATACATTGAACTTGGCTAAGTGGTTTGGACAAAACCATGGGTTATGGGTCAATACCATTTGCTAGTTTTTACCCATTTAGTATATACTTGTTTTTTTTTTACCTATTTTAGTATAAACTTGTTTTTACCCATTTTAGTATATACTTAGTTAAGTATATGTTAGCCCAATATGTAAACACTAGTTGTTGTACATATGTATCTAAATTATAAAAACACTTTATACTTGTTTTAGTGTTTTATGTGAAAACATTAGTGTGTTAGAAAAACTATTGAATCAAACTATTTACGTATTTTATTTGTTTCGTTAAAATGATTTTACGTTTGTTATCGACAAAACATTAGAAGATCGTAAAATATAAATAAACATTTTTATGGCTTATTTGTATTAACACAAAGGGGCAGGAACACCATCGCGCTTGCCAAAGGAAAACCACCCTTTCAGCTTCGAGTTAACATAAAAACAACGAAACACAGTAACAGTAGGAGTAATGTTAAGAGCACGACATAAGATCTCAAAGTGAGAAACTCTACACGCGCCAAGAACCGATAGTTGAGAAATATTAATGCGATAGTACCTCAATAACTCAACAAGGAAAACAGACAGGGGCAGACGAAAATTGGCAAGATAAAAAAACCGGGTATATAATCCAATCTTCCCAGAAGGGCACTCATGCATCGTATACTTACGGTCAGGAAGCTCCGGATGTACCTCTGGTGGAATATTGTAAGTCGCATGGAAAGAAACCAAACGACCCTGGGGGAGTATTACATTTTATGTCAACAATCAAAGCCATAGCGGGTGGATCAAGGGCAGACGGATGAATTTTTTTTTACTGTTTTCCTTTTTTCCAAAGAAGAGCAACAAACGGAGATGGTGCAAAAATGGAGCAGTATTTATAATAAAGGAAAACCTAGAACCAGATGATGACACGTGCAAAGGAAAGATAGAGTAAACGGCCAAGATTAAAAAATAAAAAATAAAAAATGGGGGGGAGGGGACTTGTGGAATAGTAGGTCACGTCAGTACAGAAAACGAAGAGTCAGTAAACATCCACGTCGCACGAAATGCTTCCCAAGTAAAAGAAAAGGACAAAGCACAGGATAACACCACGTCCTGGTCAAATCTACAGTCTAGTAAGTACTTTCTGCACACGACAATATCCGCACGCGGTCAATACACTAGACTAGGAGGGACTGGGTGACGTGGCAATTCCCATCAAAAAAAGGTGTGGGACAACAAAGCGTTTAGTCAACTTAAGTCTAGTAATATCCACCGCATACACCAATGTCCGCACGCAATGGACATACTAGACTAGGGGGACTTGATAGCGTATAGTATGTATTGCAGGCCTACGAAGCCCAATACACACTATACACACACTGGGCTCAGGCCCAATGATTACAAATCCTAGGCATACAGTAAGCCCAATGGCTAATTTGGCTATGGCCCAGGCTTTGAGATGCGCGTAAGGCACATGACGGGGCTGAACCTTCAACTGTTAGACCCCCTACGTCCGCATCCACGATTAACACGGAACCCTTGTCCGCCAAGGGTCCGGCTCCGGGAACTGACCATTATATGCGAGAATCTAGGAGGCCCCAGCGGCAAACCTCGCCTATAAAAGGGGCTCTAATCCCAATACCAGGTAACAACTTTCTCTCTCATAATTACACACACATACTTCTACTTTCCCTCTCAAGAATGTATACTTACTCTCACGCCGGAGTCTAATCGTGGGGTCCGTCCCCACGGTAAGACTAACGATTTACCTTTCTTGTGCAGGGATCTCATCCGAACTACTTGAATTAGTACAAGATCAACCCACCAAAGCCTTGCCGGCCCAGTCCAGTAAGCTATGTCTAGATCTTCCATAACCCATCGCACAAATTGTACTAACAGACGTGATTGTATGAATATGTGAAAAATGGCTAAACATGAAATGATTTTAGGATTTCAATCATTAGAAATCGGTGTTAATTTAACATGTGATGTTTGGATGGCTCCACGTGACTCTTTAGATTCGTATCTTTGTGTTACCGCTCATTGGGTAAATCTCAAAATATGGGTAATGATGAAGCGTACGATCGAACAATACCGTTGCATTTGATCAATTAAAACTAAAATACAAACCGGTTTGCAACTTTATCTTTTTTCATAGTCGAAGTCTGTCACATATCATTATTTTGGTTGTGCAAGACGTGTTACAAGTTATCAGGCTTTTAAGTTTAAAAATATGTTAAAAGTTTCTTTAGGGGTTCGATCTTCATGCCTTTATCCCTAACCCTAATCGACCTGATTGTTTATCCTATTAAGGGATATCGTTATTATTTGTGTTTTGCCACTTTTGGGGTTCTTAATCGATCTTCAAACTATATGTGATTATAGTCGGTTTCTAATTGACTCTTATCTATTTAAGGATCGATATTTTTTCTTGTTACGCATTGTTTAATCATTTATTGGTTAAAGTACTCTATGCTATACGGAATTTTAGGGTTTCATTACTTAGTGCGTTTCAAGATTTCTGGTTGTGTGTACGTGACCTGCTATGCTTAATGATTTATGAAACCTTAATTATTAGGGTGTCGTATCTTCTCTTATTGTTGGTGACGATGGATCTGGTTGTTCTTTGAATGTTAACCTTCTTAAGGGTTGTTTGTTGATTACTAGTTCTATACATGATGATAGTATGATGTTCATGGGTTTTGAGAGAGATGGAAGTTAAGTTTTAGGGTTCTTATTCAAAAATCCTATTGGCTATTTACTGATCTGTTCCTATTGTCATAGGATGTTTGGTCTTGGCTTGATCCTATTCACTTTGCTGGTGATCATATGATATTTGGTTCAGGTCTGATTTATGTTTTGGTTTGTTAGGGTTTCGAATTACTCTATGTTATTGCTGCTACTGCTTTGCTCCTCTTGATGTGATTTGTTGATGCTATGTTTGGAGTTGTGTGGATCATATGGTGGCTGAAAGTTAGATCATTAACCCTATGTTTACTGGTCGAATTTGTTCTCATGATGCTAGGTTATGGGTACAGATTTATGATACATTTGGAAGTTAAGTTTTTTGGGGGCTCTTGTTCAAAACCCCATTCATACAATCACGGATAAGTTGCACTCTTATATACCGTGGGGTCGTGTGATTGTATTATCCATTACTGGTCATCATCGTGGTATTCATTATACTTTTCCTTATGATTGATTTCGGTTCGCATCTAAACATACACCGTTGGAGCAAGTTTGTGCTTCTTTGCTCTATCCATGGTTTTAGAGTCTCTCACCAACCTTTGTGTGAAATTTGTGAATCAAGCTCGAGCGTGATGATCCAAGTGTTTTGGGCAAGTTGGAGGTTTATCCATGGCAGATTGATGGAAGTTCTACGATGGCTATGTTCTTGCTACTTTAGTGAATCATGTTTAATTCCTATTTATTTTCACTTGTATAGTCATTGTAGGTGGTAAGTTTTATTATGTAAGTTATAAGAATGGCGTGCCATTCTTATATGAGAGTCTGTAAGTTTCCTAAGGGACTGAGATGAGGGAAGTCACCCTCATCCTTTGTACTTCAATGTTTTTGGCGTAATATATTTTACCTGGGTGAATTAACCCTTTTACCTAAAAAAAAAGATATTTTTAGTGCAACTTTGGAGGATTTCAAGAATGTTTCGGGTCTTGTCCCAAGTATCTCGAAAAGTACAGCTTTCCTTTGTAATGTTCCTAATGCTATGAAAGCTGCTATTCTCCAGTCTATGCCATTTGCAGAAGGTTCTCTCCCTGTCAGGTATGTTGGGGTCCCTCTTATATCATCTAGACTACTTTATAGGGATTGTAAGATTCTTGTGGAAAAGTTGGAAGGCCGTGTGAATGATTGGCATAATAAGTTTTTATCTCTCGCGGGGAGGCTTCAGTTGGTCAGGTATATGTTATCATCGATGCATTTATATTGGGCTTATGTTTTTATTCTTCCTACCCGTATTATTCATGAATTAGAGCAGCTTATGAGGGGTTTCCTTTGGTGTCAAGGAGAAATGAAAAGGGGTAAGGCCAAAGTTGCTTGGGAGTCTGTTTGTAAGCCTAAGCAAGAAGGAGGTCTAGGTATTCGTAGATTGGATGATTTTAACATTGCTCTCATGACTACACATATTTGGAGTATTTTGACACATAAAGAGTCCTTATGGGTTCAATGGATTCATTCTTATAAACTTCGTGGGAGAAGCTTTTGGGATGTCCCTTGCTTGGGTGATGTTAGCTGGCGATGGCGCAAGCTTCTTGCAATTAGAGCCAAGGTTCGTCCTTTCATCTGGCATAAGATTAATAATGGAAAGGCTACCTCTGTTTGGTTTGATATGTGGTGTGAGTTAAGCCCTATTCGTGATTCGCTTACTGCTAAGGATATTGCTCGGGCTGGGTTAAATTTATCAGACTCGGTTTATGATGTGATAGATAATGGTGTTTGGCAATGGCCTCCTGATTGGTTATCTAGGTTTTCATTGTTAGCTGCGCTTCCGGTTCCTAACCTTAACGATACTGATGATGGAGTATTATGGCGCAATTTGGATGGTAATCTTAGTCGTTTCTCAGTTTCGGGTGCTTGGGATTCTCTGCGCCTAAGGGCTGACTTGGTGAAGTGGTATCATGTTCCTTGGTTTTCTCATTGTATCCCGAGGCATGCTATACATTTGTGGCTTGTTATTAAGCAGAAATTGAAGACTTAGGATAGGATGCGGCAATGGGATGTTGGTCCTAATGTTGATTTGGACTTGCTTAGATGCTCGGTATGTGACTTGGTTCCGGACTCTCACTCTCACTTATTTTTTGAGTGCCAGTTTTCTATGCAGGTTTGGTTTCAGGTTCGGGTTTTATCTGGAATGGATGCGGTCCCACCTTCTTTGGATAATGCTATTACTTTCCTTATTCCTATATCAAAGGGGCGTTCGGTTAGTAGCATCATTTCTTGGTTACTGCTCGCTGCTACTACGTACTACATTTGGATGGAATGCAATTCAAGAATCTTCAAGCAAAAGAAGTCTACTGTAGCTGAAGTGGTCCAAATTATTGTCTCTACCGTTCGGTTGAAGCTGGTTACCTTCAAGTTCAAGAAGATAACCCCGCGTGCTCGTCTGATACTTGATAAATGGAAGATTCCAAGTGTTTGTATTATACACGAAGGAGTGCCGTGTAAGGGTTGTACTCTTTTCCCTACTCCAAGGTTTTTCCTTTGGGTTTTTCTTGGAAAGGGTTTTAAGGAGCAGACTTTCAGGTCGACTTGCCCCTTCGTGCAATGGTCGGATGCGGGATGCTCGCGTGTTACAAGTTTTTTCTTGTTTTATGCCTAGTTAGGTGATGTAATAGCTAGGTTCATTGTGTTTATGGCATGTCATAAACGCTAGTTTTTCAAGCTTTTCGCTTAAGGTTAATGTGGTACTTCTGCCACATTCCATTTGTACTTAACATTATTTTTTGGTTATATATTTACCGGGGTAAAACCCTTTACCCAATAAAAAGGTATTTTTAGTAGTAGTAATAAACGATATCATAATTATATCAAGCTTTGTGCGAACTCAAATACCATTTGTTTAGGTCCGAATAGGGACATACCTACCGGATATAATTCCAATTGCAACATGTTTGAATGTGCTTTACGACAAAGAGATACTTTAAAAGTGTTTTATGACCACCTTGCACAATGTGATTTGGTTGTACCTTATCCCGAGTCATCCTGGTATACTATACAAATTGTTTCAAAATGCTTGGAGTTTTTTAAAAATGTTACTACTTTGTTATCGGGATTTTACTACCCTACAAGTTGTTTAGTTTTTAACCAACTTTATTTAATGACTTCAAAATTAGAAGAGTTTGAATCGAAAAGCAGTTTATTTGGAGAAATGGTGAACCAAATGAAAGAAATTTTTTTAAAATATTTTCAAGAATTGCCCCCCGTTATAACTTGTACCGCCGCTTTGAACCCGGTTCAAATCGATCCGAGGTTGAGACTTTGATTTTTAACTTTGGTTATGATTTAGGTTTGTCCGATGATGACCCGAGCTATGTTTCTCGTCAATGTGCCCGCTTTAACGATGCTTTTGACAACATGTTTAAAGTTATTTAACAAAATATGGCTCAAGTTCTTCACATATTCATACTATGCATCAAGAGGCAGGTTCGAGTTATCATGGTAATAACGAGACAATTCAAATGTATAATATTTTAAGAAGTGAGAATACAAAACGATCTCGAGGTAACACCCCTAGTAGCGAGCTCATAAGGTACCAAGGATCCGTTTATGTATTCAAGAAACAATTTGATTTTCGTTGTTTAAATATGTATAGTGTTTGTGTTTTGTTATATATTTATTTATGTGTTTTCTTATATAGGATATTAGTATACATGATGTTTAAAACAAAATTACTTCACAAAATTTGGCCAAACGCATTGTCCAAACTCGTCCAATAGTTAAAAAAAGGGTTTTCTGAACCGGTTTATAAAAAACCGGACTAGGTCAAGGTAGAAGTCTATTCTTAGCTAGGCAATAGGTTATAGCAATTAGGATTGCTACCCTAGTCTAAGGTAACAACTACCGCACATCTATCTAAACAGTCAAGCACATAAGCAAATCCAAATAGTTTTAAAGGTCCAAAAACAGTAGCATGATTCTCACCCCAATTTAGTTAAAAACGTAGATAAAAGTGGGGCTATGAAACTCACCTCAAGCAAGCAACGCACGAACAAACACTAGCAGAAGATAACAGGTAATCATGGCACAGCAACTATCGACTCGGCACAACCTATTAATGTAAACCAATTTTAATATATAATTCCCAAAATCAACGTTATCTATCCCAATGTATTCCATTTCGTTATTTCCAAAAATGTCTCGTTTCACCATTTAATCCTAGTGTTTGGTATCCTCATGTGGGTGTATCGACTCAATATGATGCCATGAATGCACTCAAATAACCAATATGTGACTCAATGCAACACAATGAGACATCTAAGCGATAAGCTCCATAGTCCAATAAGTTTCTGAATAAATAGTAGACCTTATCGAATTCGTCAACTCGATAAACTCAATTAGTTATTCATGTCGCTTATTATCCCATAAATCAGTCGCATCCTAAAGAGTCATAAGGATAATTCACCCATTAATAGGGTTACCCAACTTACCTAGCGGGCCCTTATTAGATTCGTCAACCTAATAAGTCCGCTACCCACGTGGATCAACACTATTAATGTTAGGTTATCTATAACCCATGCACACAACGTAAGTAAATAAATACTTGAACTAGTATGAAATGCCCATAATTGGCATATTTCGATAAACGTGTACTCGAAACATTAATTACTTATTTATTATAAAACATTTCCATTTTTAGTCGTTAGTTTCCATTTAAAATCGTAAATAACAAGATAAGTCTTGTTATCGATATTTTTGGTATAAAAGTCCTTTTTATTATTTACATTTCATAGTCTATTAGCATTTTCATATATATATATATATATATATATATATATATATATATATATATATATATATATATATATATATATATATATATATATATATATCATCAAATTCAATATTAGTTTCATATCTTTATTCGTTTCGAGTCCACAAGCACGAGTCATGACTTATCGGCTTTTAAATCAATCAATAGTCCAAACTATACTAAAGACCATGTTACGGCGTTGTCGGGGTCAACTATTGACGAAAAAGTCAAAGTAACACCGACGTTGCTCAAAGTTGACAATTATATATATCAAGTCCAATTAAAAGTCATAATAGCGCAATTCAATCCCAAATCAAGTCAAAACAATCTCGCCAACCAATAAACCAACCAAAATATATCCGAAACCAATGTTATGACCCTAATGGTCATGACACGGTCACGGTTAAGACCACGTGAACCAAACAAGCTCTAGAAGCTTTTCGGCTCCACGCGTCTCGTCCAAACACCAACAACATCAACCCACAAGCTACCACGACAACTCGACCCGGACCCTTGGTCCTTGAGGGCCACGTACGACACCAACCACAACCCCTACGTGGGTCTTGTGGCTCGTACGCCCCATATGCACAACCAAACACCTCCCAAATCAATACCACAACATCCAAATACAATCAATCAACCTCCAATCATCAACCAAACATCAAACCCAACATCTATTCTAACCAAAAATATAAAACTAAACCTAAAATGCAAAGACCCAACAATATGATACACCACATGATTCCAAAACACTAGCTACATGTTTATTTAAGTGTTAATTAGATTTAATCCCATGTTTAAACCAAAAGCCCTAAAAATTATCATATGGTCGAACCAAATTCAACCCATACATGGCTTTACAAGGCCAAAATAAGCATGACCCATGTTCCATTTACCTTATTCAAGCCCGATCTACAATATTTGATGAAAACCCTAAAATTACGAATCTTAATCTTAAGATTTGAAGGTGTTAATGAAGGTTTTAGTGAGAGTTTTATATATGGATAGAAAGAGGGAAAAAAGATCTACAAGATAGTGGTAGAGGTGAGATAGCACTCGCCGGTGGGTGGCCGGAATTTGGCCGGAATAGTGGCGGCGGTGGTGGTATTATTTAGGGTTAGGGTTTTGTTCTTGAGGAGAGAGAGAGAGTAGAGAGAGAAAGGTGTGTTTGTGTATGTTTTTAGTGAGAGAAATGGAAGTAAAAGTGAGGGTGAGTGGGTTTATATAGTTAGGAGGGAAGGACTAAATAATAAAAGAGAGGGAGGAGGGGCACCGGCTAGAGGGAAAAGGAGGGTCAAGGCGTCATTTTCAGTAAACTATCCCGCTTACCCATTTCCGAGCTCATATATTATCCCCGAGTGTCCCACGACGCTCATTCGACTTTCTAATATCGTTATTTATATTTTTCCACGAGTTTTGACTATTTATTTGTAAATTTTTGAGTTACGGTCTAAAAGTTACAATATTTCTCGTTTTAGGCTTTTCTAGTGCCGAATCGAATAGTGCCTACCAAAAAGAGTTAAAACTCATACGATAACTCGTTCAATAATGAAATAAACCATAAAAACCAATAGACGATATAAAATCAAGTCACGGTTGATAAAAATAGTGTTAAAGGCAAAAGCTCGGTTTAGTTTAACGTAATGCGGTTACCTAAAATAGATTCCCTAAATTGCCAGTTGTCACAGTACAATATGTGCATATTATTTAATAACAATACACGTGCATTTTTGTTGTCTAGATTGAATAAGATTGTGACACGTGGATATGCAAGAAAAACTAGTTTGCTCACCCTCTCATTTGCGCGCTCTATTTAATTCGGAAGATGCGATATTGTGTTGACTTGTGGTAGTGCAAGCAAAACAAGTTTGCTCACGCTCCCCATTTGCACGCTATTATTATTTAGAAATGGTATAGGGTGTTGACACGTGGAATCGCAAGCAAACTTGTTTGCTTACTCCAAGGTTTTTCCCATTGGGTTTTTTTTGGAAAGGGGTTTTAAGGAGGCAAGCTTACCTGGGTCGCTTTGCTCCCTTTGTGCTTCTGGTGGATGCAGGATGTTCACTTGCTACAAGATTATGCTTGTTTAGTTACGTAATTCGGTGCTTTGTAATATAGCTAGGCTTGTTGTGTTTATGGCCTGTCATAAACACTAGTTTATCAAGCTTTCTCGCTTGAGGTTAATGTGGTACCTCTGCCACATTCGCTTGAGGTTATCAAACTTACCCAAAAAAATTGCGCACTTAGTTTATTTAATTTAAAGAGCCGGTTGTATGTGTTGTTGTCTTGTGTTATGGATGGAATAATTAGTAAAATACACATTTTATCTTAAAAACTACAAAATCTACATTTTATCCGAAAAATCTACAAAAAGTGAATGGTCGATATATTAATTTGAGTGAGTGGGTGAGTTTTGAGTTGGTAACATATAAAGCGAGTAGTTGATATATTAATTTCCAATGTTTTAATATGAAGGCATTGGATGAATGGCTCGGGTTCTTAATTGGAGTCAAATTTGATTCATCTGACGTTGAGCTCTTAGAACATCTAGCAGAAAAACATGGAATGGAGAATGGAAAGCCACATTAATATATCAACATCTTCATATTGAAGAATTGGAAATGTATGACTCAAAGGGGATCGAGCTGTATAGGTCACTTACACTTAAATACTCTAAGCAGTTATTTCAGATTTACCAAAACAAAGAAGATCGTTATTTATTCAGCAAAGATACCCGAAATAGGATGTCCTAGACAACAATCAAGTCAGTTATATGGGTGAACAACACGTTTAGCAAGCAACATCACAACGAAAGGGTTAATTTGGATACCCATTTAGAGGAAGTATGCAGTAAATGTGATATGGATAGAATGTGGGTGAACAACACGTTTTGCAAGCAACATTATAGCGAAACGGTTAATTTGGATACCTAGTTATAGGATGTATACAATGATCATTTGTATGTGATAAAATTTAGTAAAATATGTTGTGACAGTGTGTTAGATGTAAAATGGGCACTTTTTTTTGTGACACTGTCTATTTTGCAACACTAGATTGTTTTTGTATTTGATTTCTGGCTTTGCTGTCTTCTTAGGCATTAGTCGTTTTATTGCAAGCACACTTATTTATTAAACTTTCTAGCTAAATATGACTTAACCGTGCCATTCTAAGCATCGACAAAATCCTAAACATTTTAACTAAATCTTTCTTAACCGCACAGTCATAAGCATCAACACAATAATCATGCGAAAGCACGCAGATAAAGAAAAGCTCATTTAATACATACAACAAACTTTTGTTCAAGTTTGCTTGGATTTAAGATCTATGTCTACATTTAACTTCTTAATTAATAGCTTTGTCAAAATATTGAAGATCGATCGGAAATGATAGATACCGGTACTCCATGACGCGATACTATCTCCTTAAGGTACAGTCGAGCGAGCTTATCGAGACTATCAGTCTCGCTAATGGCTAAGAAGTTAGCAGACTTAGTTAAACGATCAACAATTACCCAGATAGCGTCATTGCCGCTAGTTGTTCTTGGTAATTTGGTGATAAAGTCCATGGCGATTCGCTCCCATTTCCATTTTGGGAGTTTGGGTTGAACTAAGAGTCCTGAGGGTTTCTGGTGTTCGGCCTTTACCTTAGAACAAGTCGAGCACCAACTGACATACTGAGGTATGTCGGCTTTGTTCAAAATGCAATTCTCTCTAGGCGATTTCTTTTAACCCTAACAACCCTAAATCATTTTTTTCAAGTCTGCCTATAACTTGCGATTCTATGCATCCATCTGATTTTGTTATTAATTAACATCATTGTTAATTGGTTCTTGATTAGATTTATGCATTGTGTCTCCTGTTTTAGTTAGGTTTTTGAAGAATCGTTTTCCTTAAGGTTCAAGAATCGTTTTTTGCTTTTTTCTGAGTTGGGTGTTCTAATCGATCTAATTCTTCTTACTATGGTTTTAATCGATTGTTTCATGGGATAGGACCAGGTTAGTTGTGTTTGTAAAACCCTAACTTTTCACTTAGGGTTTTTGTTATTGTATGCGTGTTGCTTGCTGGTTGATTTCTTCCTGGTTGGGTCGACTCTTTGGATTGTTTGTGGGGTTTTAGAGAGATGGAAAGAGGATTCTTAAACATGGATGGGTCTTCGCTGAATGCTTCATTAGTAGCCACCAACTTGGCCGATCAAGTTGACAAGGATTCTAATCCGTATGCTACGCTGGACATTAAGGCGTTGGAAGCTCGGTTAAAACGGCTTAAAGGTGATCATGGAATTGATATTAATGCTACTGCTCCTGAACCGCGTAAAGCTGCTAGGGTTCTTCGAAACCCTAGCGCACAAGATGGGAACCAACTTGATGATGTTATGTTTGAATCTGTTTGGAATACTGAAAGGTTGGATTCGGTTAATGTGATTCCTACCGATGAGGATTCTTGTTTGAAATCGAATTTGGAATTTCCTAGTATTGCTTCGAAGGATAGTAAGTTTGATGCACCTACGCATGTGGTACATGCATCTACTTCTTTTTTTTTGGGTAAAAGGGTTAATTCACCCCGGTAAAATTCATTACACCAAAAGCATTGAAGTACAAAGGATGAGAGTGACATCCCTCATCTCAGTCCCTCAGGACACTTACAGACTCCCATATAAGAATGACACGCCATTCTTATAACTTACAAAATAAAACTTACACCTATAATGACTATACAAGTGAATATAAATATGGAATTAAAACTTGCTTCACTAAGGTACCACCAAAGATATAGTCATCATAGAACTTCCAAACAACTTCCATGTGATCCAGACAAGCATCCATATCATAGAAGTGCAAACGACCATCCCACACTCATGGATCATCAAAATTGAATTCAGTTCACAAATTACACACAACGGTTGGTGAGGGACTCTAAAACCACGGATAGAGCATCAAGCATAAACTCGCTCCAAAGGTGTATGTTTACATGCATCTACTTCTTCTCCTAACGTGAATGCTTCTGAAAAGGTGCCTAATGATAGAAGATAGTTTGCTAACGTACTAAACCCGGAATGTGTTACTAAGAAAGTTAACTTTCGACAACTGGTGAATGAGCATCATATTGCTAATCATGATACGGTTCTCCCTAAAGCTACTATGGAGGGTGTCTTCAGCCGTTATGACAATACTCTTGTTGGTTTCTTCGTTGGTAAGAATATTGCGTTTCCTTTGGTCCAAAATTACGTCACTAACACGTGGGGTAAGTTTGGGTTAAAGAAACTTATGAAGAATGACGATGGTGTGTTCCTCTTTAAGTTTGATTCTAAAGAGGGTGTTGATACTGTCCTTCAATGGGGCCCTTGGATTATTCATAACTCTCCTCTAATCCTTACTCAATGGACTCTTGATGTGTTATTGTCTAAAAGTGAGGTTACCAAAGTTCCCGTGTGGATTAAATTGCATAATGTGCCATTACTTGCATATTCGGAGGACGGGTTGAGCCTTATTGCTACTCAGGTGGGTAAGCCGATTATGTTGGATGCTTTTACTAGCTCCATGTGCGTTGATTCATGGGGTCGTATTAGTTTTGCACGTGCTCTTGTTGAATTATCATCGGAATCTGATCTAAAACATGTGGTGACTATGGCGATCCCTAAAAAGGACGATAGTGGTTTTACAACAGCCAATATCAAGGTTGAATATGAATGGAAACCTCCACATTGTGCTGAATGTAAAGTGTTTGGGCATGTTAATGCTTGTTGTCCTAAGAGTACTAAGGAGCATCATGATGTAGCTCCTACCTCGTCTTTGGCAGAGCCTGATGATGGGTTTAAGGTGGTGCAGAATCGGAAAGCCAAACCCAAAGGTACGAAGGTGTCTAGTGGTAATAATATGGGTAAGGGTCCTAGATTTGCACCTAGGAAGCAGGTATATGTTGCAAAGACAAAGACACCGGAAGCTGCTAGTGTTAATGCTAAAGGTACACCTATTACTACGTCTAACTCTTTTGGGACTCTTGAGGTGCAAGATGACACGGGCATCCCAAGTACTGTGGATGATTCTACTACTGATGAGGCGAAGATTTGGAATTCTTCTGGTTGCACTAAGGAAGCAAGTATGGATGGTCTCGGGGGAAGGAATCTCGTGTTGATATAGGTGCGGCTATTAAGCCTCTGGAGACTATGAATTCTTCTGCTACTAAGGTAAGTAATCCGTTTTCTAAAGTCGGGAATGTGACGTGTTCTGACAGTGAAGAGGATGAGGTTTTGGAGCCGGATAACCCTATGGCGTCATTTTTGGCTTCTGGGGGAGGAGGAGGATTTGAGCTTGAAGATTTGATGATTATGCTGCTCAAGTCTACAATTTACTGGGACACTTATAGGATATGTGTGACATGTATGATGTTAGTCTCTTAGGTCGTGGTAGGAAGTAAATTTGGATGTTTGGGAGTTCATAAGATTGGCATGTCTTTCTTATGTAATTTGTTTGGTTAAAGTGCACTTTTTAGTGTGTGTGTCTGTTGCCCATGTAACGGGCCGAGGTGAGATATTCACTCTCATCCGTTGTACTTAAACGTTTTGGTTAATATACTTTACCAGGGTGCAGGATTACTCCCCTTTACCCAAAAAAAAGCTATGTCAGCTTTCATGTTAGGCCACCAGTAGAGTTTCTTAAGGTCCTGATACATCTTATCGGCTCCGGGATGAATAGAGTATTTTGATTTATGCGACTCATGCATAATCAACTCACGGATTCCACCATGAAATGGTATCCATCTTCTGTCTTTGAAGCATAAGGTTCCATCGGAATGCTTCAAGAAGCCGTTTTCACTTTCTACCATTCCATGAAGATTCTCGTAAGGACGGTTCTCTTCCGTCAATGCTGTAGCCTGGGCGGCTAAGATTTGAGATGGTAGAGGCGAAACAATGGTCATTCCTAGGGATCGAATGAGCAAATGGTGCTCCTTACGACTAAGTGCATCAGCCACAACATTAGCCTTACCAGGATGATAATGAATCTCACAGTCATAATCACTAAGCAATTCCAACCAACGACGTTGTCTCATATTCAGTTCCTTCTCATCCAAGATATGCTTCAAGCTCTTATGGTCGGTAAATACTACACACTTAGTTCCATACAGATAATGTCTCTAGATTCTAAGGGCAAACACTACAAAGACCTAACTCAAGGTCATGGGTGGTGTAGTTTTCTCATGCTTCTTAAGTTGTCGGGATGCATAAGCAATCACCTTCTCCGCTGCATCAAAACAAGCACCTAAGCCTTTATGCAAAGCGTCGCGAAGACACGACAAAGTCTTCGCCTTCGGGAAAAGCTAGGATGGGCGCACTACACAACTTCTCCTTCGTGGTTGGAATGCGTCTTCTTCCTTTTCTCCCATTCATACTTAACGCCTTTCGTGTCGGTTTGGTCGACTTCTTAGCTATCTTGGAAAATCCTCAATGAACCGCCTATAATAGCTTGCTAAACCTAGAAACCGCCGATTTAATGGGTTCTTAGGAGCGCCCATTCCTTAATGGCCGCAATCTTAGTCGGGTCAACATGAACACCTCGCCTATCTATCACGTGACCTAAGAATTGTACTGACGGTATCCAAAATTCACACTTAGAGAACTTGGCATCTGACTTCTCCTCTCTCAACAATTCTAAATGAGCCTCAAATGCTCTTCGTGCTCCTCACTATTCTTGGAGTATATCAAGATGTCGTCTATGAATACTATCACAAACTTATCCAGATATGGCTTACATACTCGGTTCATGAGATCCATGAAAACCGCTGGCGTGTTGGTCAAACCAAACGACATCACTTGGAATTCATAGTGTCCATAACGAGTCCTAAACATCGTCTTAGGGATATCCTCCTCTCGAACTCTAAGATGGTGATAACCAGATCGTAAGTCGATCTTAGAAAAGACACTAGCTCCTTGGAGTTGGTCGAATAGGTCATCTATTCTAGGTAACGGATATCGGTTCTTCACCGTCAACTTATTCAACTCCCTATAATCAATACACATCCGAAACGATCCATCCTTCTTCTTCACAAACAACACCGGTGCTCCCCAAGGTGACGAACTTGGTCGAATGAATCCTTTTTCTGACAACTCTGCCAATTGTTTAGACAGCCTCCTCCATTCTCTTGTAGCAAGTCGATAGGTGCCCTGCCACGGTGCAAGACCGGTATCAACTCTATTTGGAATTCCATTTGTCGGACAGTGGAACTCGCGGATCGTCAGAAACACATCCGAAATTCTCTAACGACGGTACATCATTAAGGTGTCTTTCACTCTTCTCCTCGCTTTTCTTTTCGTAAAATCGAGCCAAGAAAAGACAACCTCTCTATCGATGTACTGGCCTTAATACAAGAGATGATGCTCAACCGGAAGGAGTTCCACAGTCGCTCCGATCTCCTTGTATGCTCAAAACTTTCCGCCATACGGTACACGCACGATCTTCTCATCGCAGATGATGTGCACCGTTCTTCGACAACCAATCCATTCCGATAATGACGCCAAAACTTCCCAAGGTAATCATCAATAGGTCTATGCTAAACGGGTGGTCTAAGAAACTTAAGGTACAACCTCGGACTACGGTGTCTATCTTCTCCTATTCCCATTAGCTAATTCCACATCGTAACTAAACCCTAGAGGTGTTTGGGAGATTCCTAGTAATGGCATAAAATTGGTGGATACAAAACTCTTATCAAGACCAAGATCAAACATTGTGGAAGCATAGCGATTATTGAGAAGGAACGATGTAGTAACTACGTTAGGGTCCTCACCAGCCTTCCTTCCCAATAGAATACACACGTTGTTCCCATGTCTCTCTCACGATTCCTAGCACCATGGTTTCCCCGGTTCTCCACAACCTCACGCTTCACAAGGTTTAAGCCATTATTTCCCACACCTCGGTTAGCAAATCCTCCTAGATTACCGGATTTCCTCTCATCCACGGCTCTTGGCACTCATTCTTGAAGTGTCCATTCTTTCCACATCCAAAATAGTGTGGTGGCCTTCAGGTCCGCCTCCTTGTGCGGTTTGAGTGCAGCAGTGGTTGGGACCTCGGTCTTTGGCCAAGTGTCCTACCTTAGAGCACTTCCTACACACATTCGGCATAGTCCATGGTGGTGTCGGTTGCAACGACCACACATGGGTCTACTACCTTCATAACCTTTCCTTTCTCCATTTCCTATGGCGAACACCACAGGCCGTCTCATGTCGTTTGTTGCCATTCCTTTAACAACTTCATTCCTCTTCCTCTTATCACTCCTATCACTCTTACCCTTGTCTCCTACTTCTAATACATAAGTGTCCATCAAACTGAGCTACTGAATTGCCTCATGCAAATTAAGCGGCTTCGCAAATGATGACATCATTTCGAGTAGCTAAAGGCAATCCATCGGTATACCTCTCAATCTTAAGGTTGTCGGTGTGAACCATATCGAGGCAAAGCAACGATAATCTGTTGGAAACGACGATTGTAAGTTGTCATGTCAGCATTCTTAACCTTATGGTTCCGTAACTCAATCTCTAACTTTTAACTTCATTCTTAGGACAAGAAGTCTTGATCGTGAGAGTCTTAAACCGAGTCCAAGTCATGCTATAAGCTACATCACTTCCTACCGATCCGTGATAGTTGTTCCACCGGTCAACGCTCGTTCTTCAAGGTAAATGTTGCATACTTAACCTTACAATCCTCATCACAATTACTAACGGCAAACACGGATCCGTTTTCTCCAACCACCTAATTAGGTAAACTACTCCCCGCCTCCGAACTCGATGGGACCACGTAATCGAACTCTTTGTAGGTACAACCTCGAGTTCGATTCAAGATTGGGGTTCCACCCGAGGTGTTAGAGATTAGTCTCGCCTAGCGGTTCGGCGACACTGCGTCACTAGTCGGTCAATGCGGGCCGGGTTCACGGTGGAGGGTTTTGTGGAACAGACCATTCTCGGGACGGTCGTTCACATTTGGGTTTCCTACAGCTGGGTTATCAGTGTTCAGGTTCTCAACAGGTGGAGTGGTTAGGGCCGGACGACGACCTCGACGGACAGGGGCAACCCCAACAGCAGGAGCTGCTCGGTGGTTCCAAGACGGGTTTCGTCTTGTTGCCATCATTCTAAAGGCAAGAATAACAGTTTCATAAGTTCACAATTCACGCCCTAAAGATAGAGTTGGGTTCCAAGGATCACCAAATAACGCTCAAATACATAATCAAGGTCAACAAGGATAACGCTATACCGGAAAAATCAACCAGAGACCGAATCATAACTAAAGGATGCACGTTCCAATAACCATAACTCATAGGTTTCAAGGAGGAATGCATGAAAGGATAGGTCTAACAACGATACTAATATGATAACTAGGATGAACCTACATATCGAACCAAGTACTACTTAGTTTCAAGATGGTACAAAGCCATGAATCTAACACTAGCTAGCCACGATCAGAATACTACTAACAGATCTCCTAGCCTCGTCCATCACTCTCCCAAGGTAAGAGATCTCAAGATGCTGAGAGCTACGATCTCTCCTCAGATCCGCAACTTCCCTCTCCAGTGCCTACCATGCGCTGAAGCGCCTGGTCTGCCTCTCAAGTTGTCGCGAGCCCTCCCCGCAGGTCTACTACCTGGTCGAAGAGCTCCAACGTACCCTCCATCAAGATCGTAACCCTCCTAACTACCGCATCCATATCAGCTCTCAAATCCTCTATACTAGCCCTCGATACTCCAACTGTAACAACCCGCATTTTCAGGTTACTTTTCATTTTTTTGAAAAGTTACTATTCACTTTTACTATTCACTTTCACTATTCATCCCGTAAAATTTTTATTCCACATTCTCGTAAGTTAATTTATTTTAGTAATAACCTGAGAGTTTGACAATCGTTAGATCTTCTTCGCAAAAGTTATTAAGAAAACATCGTCTTAAAGTTTCGTTTTGGTCGGAACACCATTTAAACATCACGCGCATAACGGAAATCAACTCTGACAATTTTTCTCATGTCAGATTAATTTTTAGATCACTCATAATCAATTAGAGAATTTTTAAGATTTCATTTAAATGATACCAAATAAACCCCGAGTCAGACGAGACTAAACTTACGTTTTAAACAATTCTACTTAGACCCGCACTTAACCATTCTCGCATCTGTATTTTCTAAGATGTTTAGACACTTTTACATTTTTGGAAAAGTCAAACATATTTCCTCCTCCTTTGACCATAAAGAAATTAACCTTGTAACGCTCTACATTTTGCTTAAACCACGTAACTTTTAGACTTCACGATAATCTGTTAAGTTATCCCACGACAATCTAAAACCACATTTTGACATCTCATATCACTTATAGACTAATTTTAGTCTACTTTAAATAAATTCATGGTCATTTCCGAAATCTCGTTCTTTTATGATAAATTGCATTTTCACGATTTAGCCTACGCTTCAGCTTTAACGTTACGCGACCCATTAAAATTATCACTCATTTTTATAAGATAATAATGAGTATATTGATGAGTTTAATCATTCCTATAAGTTTCATATTTTTATGACACCCGGTTTTACGTTTAATGAATTAAATACTTACCGTTAGCGATTACCGGGACCAAAACTCACTCCGTAAAGGTAAGATAAATGTTCAAAACTCTTAACCTCCTCATTTTAGCCATAGGTGGCATTTTTGATGTGTCATCAAGCATGGTGTCTTGATCATGACCATTGATTCTTTAGATCTTTACACTTGTAAACTTAACCATGGTTAAATTCTAACCTAATATATAGTTAACCAAATCCTTTCTCCAATAAATACTAGCCTAAAACCTTCATAAATTCTTGCACCACACCGTCTTAACATCTAAAGTCCTAAACCTAAGGTATTTCTTATAGATCTTGTAAGAACATTCATGTGTTCTTAAAGAAAAACTAGGTTTTGATCTTTGTTCTTGGAAGTTTTCAAGAAAGAGTCGTTATAATCTTCAAATAACTTCAAGTCTCCAAAAAGACGTTTTTATAATCTTCTATTATCCTTCAAGCTTTCAAGAAGGCGTTGCTATAATCTTCAAATTGCCTCGGGTTTTCGAAGATTACAAATTCCTCGTTGAAGCTCCGCTTATATTTCCTTTTTCCATAATACTCAAGCATTCTATATTAAGGTAAGTATTTATAAGACTCAAAATTATTTAAATACTTATAAACTTTGTTAGTTTATTTTTTGTATTTATAAACTCTTAATATATCATATAATCAAGTAATCAAAATACATGTTTTACGTATTGAGCACTACAACACTAGGGAGCTTCATGTGAGGGGTTTCATTTGGGTAAAACGTATCGACGAGTTGCTGGATTTACGAATTAAAGTGTCCTAGCTCCTCGAACGTTTACTACATGACCTCTGAATTATGATGGCCCGAACGGTAGTACGAGATATATAAATTATAATTGTTTCATAAACCATTTCAACAAACATATACTAAACCACTAAAGTACTACATCATGATCAATATAAAGACGTATATGGGCTCATTTATATTTTCCTAGACAATATTTCAAACCTAAGTCGCAACATCATATTCTAGGTTGCTCGTAGAAGTTTCCCGGTTTATCCATCACATCCGTTAAAGCACTTAACATCATCAAACTCACGGTGAGTTCATAGCCTCATTTTCTATTACTTAATTGTTTTACAAACCCTTGGGGGAGATACATGCTTTATTTTAAATCGAACACATTGCTTTCAAACTGTATGCTTATCTGATTGTCATATTGTCACTAAGTAAACATAATTGCCAAACATAAGTCCCTAATCATGAACCATTAATCACTAGAGAGAGTGGGCGCGAATATTGTGAATAGATCTATTGGGATTGACGAATCCCGTTTGTGTTGACCAGGTAGGCAAACAAACGCACTATATTTGAGTAACATTAGGTAAAAATGGCAATTTTACTTATTAAGGCTGGTACCAACAATTTCTCCAATTAATATTGGAACACGTTAACGCCTTGGTTGCATGAGCTTGGTGACAAACAAAAGCGGGCTCAAGTATCATATACTTGAGGCAGCCGTACCAAACAATAATCACTGTTTTGTTTTCAAACCATTGGTGTGAGTCTAATTAACTCACACTACCAACATAATGTGTTCAACCATCAAAGAAACTCTATGAATTTCACTCAACCTTTGTAGTTTTAAGCATGTATTTCAGGTCCATAATGTCGGAAGCTGGCACGAAAGGACAAGGACTAAATGAAGAAGGCTATAAATATTTTATCATTCACAAAACATCAAAGACTTTATATTGATGTATTTTGTAAACAATGAAACCAACTGGGACCTATTTTGTAAACTCTGATATATTTAAATAATTTGAATGATAAATCCTTTTTAAAATGACTCCTTTAGAGATCGTTTTCTATTATTATGACTGTTGTGCCGTCGAGTAACACCCAGTTTGAATTCCGCTGCGTATCACGAAATTGGGGGTGTTACACCAACCAACCGATCTGTCAACCTACTAAGCCTAGTACCTTGTGATGTAATCCTCTCCCACATCAGACCCGTCTCACCATACTCCTCGGGCTCTGAAGCAATCTTCAAAGGTATCTCATATCCTAACGGGCTACCTATCTCAGGTGAATGTGGAGGGGTATCAAAATCAAAAGGTTGTCCAGAGAATCAGGCTCAGACAAAGGAGAACATGGTCCTGGAGAATGTGCAGGACTCTGCAATGGAGGAGTACCCCCTTCTGGGATATCCTCATCATCTTCCTCCTGAGGATCCTCATCCTTATCTACATACTACTCCTCAATCTCATGCTCCTCCTCGACCTCATGCTCCTCCTCGCCCTCATCCTCAAAGGGAGAGTCCATGAGTCAGAGTCTCTATGCGGGTAAATCCTTAGGTGGTACAGTAGGGGATCTAGGTCTCTAAGACATGGTGATCTTTGGTGGTGATGATGTAGAGAGAGGGTCGCTAAACGGATAGTTGATGATGGTGGTTTCACGGACATGCGGCAAGACTATAAGCAAGTCTAGGAGTGCAGGCTCGAGCTAAGACCGATGTAAAGTGAGTTGCCTAGATGAGCTAGGCGATCCGATGATGATGAACTAGAGTGACGGGTAATCTCATAAGGATTACCTGCGAACCGTCATGAGAGTCAATCTTGGGGAACTAGCAACAACAAGGACCTCCTCAGACACATCAAAAGCTAGTGAAGGTATAGTCTGTGACAATGGCATAGGGTAGGTATAAGTGTTCGAAAACAACTAGTTTTAATAAGCGCATCAACTTAACCAAAACATGTATCACATAATGAAAGTTTTAAAAGTAGAGATACCGCATTACTCAAAATATGCCTTTAAATAAAACATGTAAGTTCAGTTCTATCACATAATCCCATATCAAATCAATCGAGTTCAAAATCCCAATATCATAACATATCGATAACTCAAATCAAATCCGTAATATCTCGATAATCGCATCACATTTACCCAAAATCAATAATCATATCCCAAAACATATCATCTCATAAGTCAAATCGTAGTTCATACCATAATCAAATAAGAAGCTTCGCTTGGCAAGGGCGCATCGGTCGAGGATCAATTTTCTTAAAAGTGGTTATAGTTTAGGGTTTAGAAAATACCTAGTTCTCTATAACCTTGAGCTCGATACCAATCATTATACCCCAAATCTCGTGCAATGAAAGACTTAATCAAGTTTTCGGGGCGTCACGATTGGATTGGTATCTCACACAAGTATAGCAAACAAGATAGTCATTTTCATTCAAAACCAATCCCAAATTTAAATATTCAAAACATTAATCCAACAGAATAAATATTAGGCCCAAAACATGATTTAATAAAACAGGTCCCCATAATTTATCAGAGTCAAATATGATCCTTGAACCATGCCTCCTTGCCAAGCTTCCACCGAACACGTATTCCAAACCTCATTTAAATACCTGAGAAAACATGCTAAAAGGTCAGCTTACGCTGGTGAGTTCATAGGTTTAAATTCAATGAAATCATAGTGGACCTGTAGGAGTTGATTTGCTATGCAAGACCTAAGATAGATAAACATCGCTCACAAACCGATCCTACCCGGATCACCAACCGATCCTAACCGGATCACAATCCATATCCCGCATTCAGGGATTACTCGGGCCCCGTGACTCTAGTCCAGCACTGTCGTGGCAAAATCTAGAACAATTGCCAACCCCGAACTAGGTCAAGGTAGAAGTCTATTCTTAGCTAGGCAACAGGTTATAGCAATTAGGATTGCTACCCTAGTCTAAGGCAACAACTACCGCACATCTATCAAAACAGTCAAGCACATAAGCAAATCCAAATAGTTTTAAAGGTCCAAAAACAGTAGCATGATTCTCACCCCAATTTAGTTAAAAACGTAGATAAAAGTGGGGCTATGAAACTCAACTCAAGCAAGCAACGCACGAATAAACACTAGCAGAAGATAACGAGTAATCACGGCACATCAACTATCGACTCGGCATAACCTATTAATGTAAACCAATTTTAATATATAATTCCCAAAATCAACGTTATCTACCCCAATGTATTCCATTTCGTTATTTCCAAAAATGTCTTGTTTCACCATTTAATCCTAGTGTTTGTTATCCTCATGTGGGTGTATCGACTCAATATGATGCCATAAATGCACTCAAATAACCAATATATGACTCAATGCAACACAATGAGACATCTAAGCGATAAGCTCCATAGTCCAATAAGTTTCGGAATAAATAGCAAACCTTATCGAATTCGTCAACTCGATAAACTCAATTATTTATTCGTGTCGCTTATTATCCCATACATCAGTCGCATCCTAAAGATTCATAAGGATAATTCACCCATTAATAGGGTTACCCAACGTACCTAGCGGGCCCTTATTAGATTCGTCAACCTAATAAGTCCGCTACCCACGTGGATCAACACAATTAATGTTAGGTTATCCGTAACCCATGTACACAACGTAAGTAAATAAATACTTGAACTAGTATGAAATGCCCATAATTGGCATATTTCGATAAACATGTACTCGAAACATTAATTACTTATTTATTATAAAACATTTCTATTTTTAGTCATTTTTTTTGGGTAAAGGGGAGTAACCTGCACCCTGGTAAAATATATTAATCAAAACATTTTAAGTACAACGGATGAGAGTGAATCTCTCATCTCGGCCCGTTACATGGGCAATAGACACACACTTTAAAGTGCACTTAACCAAACATATAACATAAGAAAGACATGCCAATCTTATGGACTACCAAAAAACCAAATTACTTCCTACCACGACCTAAGAGATCAACATCGACGTGTCACAAAAAAACTCCAAGTGTCCCGATAAATCGTAGACCTGAGCAACATAATCATCAAACTTTTGTAGCTCAAATCCCCCACCTCCCCCAGAAGCCAAAAATGACGCCATAGGGTTATCCGGCTCCAAAACCTCATCCTCTTCACTATCAGAACAAGTAACATTCCCGACTTTAGAAAACGGATTACTTACCTTAGTAGCAGAAGAAGTCATAGTCTCCGGAGGCTTAATAGCCGCTCCTATATCAACACGAGATTCCTTCCCCCGAGAACCATCCATACCTGCTTCCTTAGTACAACCAGAAGAATTCACAATCTTCGCCTCATCAGTAGTAGAATCAGCCACAGGACTTGGGTTGCCCGTGTCATCTTGCACCTCAAGAGTCCCAAAAGAGTTAGACGTAGTAATAGGTGTACCTTTAGCATTAACACTAGCAGCTTCAGTGTCTTCGTCTTTGCAACATATACCTGCTTCCATTTTTAGTCGTTAGTTTCCATTTAAAATCGTAAATAACAAGATAAGTCTTGTTATCGATATTTTTGGTATAAAAGTCCTTTTATTATTTAGTCTATTAGCATTTTCATATATATATATATATATATATATATATATATATATATATATATATATATATATATATATATATATATATATATATATATATATATATATATATATATATATATATATATATATTTTGTCAAAATCCAATATCGGTTTATATCGTTATTCGTTTGAGTCCACAAGCACGAGTCATGACTCGGCTTTTAAATCAATCAATAGTCCAAACTATACTAAAGTCCATGTTACGGCGTTGTTCGGGGTCAACTATTGACTAAAAAGTCAAAGTAACACCGACGTTGCTCAAAGTTGACAATTATATATATCAAGTCCAATTAAAAGTCATAATAGCGCAATTTAATCCCAAATCAACTCAAAACAATCTCGCCAACCAATCAACCAACCAAAATATATCCGAAACCAATGTTATGACCCTAATGGTCATAACACGGTCACGGTTAAGACCACGTGAACCAAACAAGCTCTAGAAGCTTTTCGGCTCCACGCGTCTCGTCCAAACACCAACAACATCATCCCACAAGCTACCACGACAACTCGACCCGGACCCTTGGTCCTTGAGGGCACGTACGCCACCAACCACAACCCCTACATGGGTCTTGTGGCTTGTACGCCCCATATGCCACCAAACACCTCCCAAATCAATACCACAAGATTCCAATCAATCAACCTCGAATCATCAACCAAACATCAAACCCAACATCTATTCTAACCAAAAACATAAAACTAAACCTAAAATGCAAAGACCCAACAATATGATACACCAATTCCAAAACACTAGCTACATGTTTATTTAAGTGTTAATTAGATTTAATCCCATGTTTAAACCAAAAGCCCTAAAATTTATCATATGGTCGAACCAAATTCAACCCATACGTGGCTTTACAAGGCCAAAATAAGCATGACCCATGTTCCATTTACCTTATTCAAGCCCGATCTACAATATTTGATGAAAACTCTAAAAGTACGAATCTTAATCTTAAGATTTGAAGGTGTTAATGAAGGTTTTAGTGAGAGTTTTACATATGGATAGAAAGAGGGAAATAATATCTACAAGATAGTGGTGGAGGTGAGATACCACTCGCCGGTGGGTGGCCGGAATTTGGTCGGAATAGTGGCGGCGGTGGTGGTATTATTTAGGGTTAGGGTTTTGTTCTTGAGGAGAGAGAGAGTAGAGAGAGAAAGGTGTGTTTGTGTGTGTTTTTAGTGAGAGAAAGGGAAGTAAAAGTGAGGGTGAGTGGGTTTATATAGTTAGGAGGGAGGGACTAAATAATAAAAGAGAGGGAGGGGAGGGGGCGCCGGCTAGAGGGAAAAAGGAGGGGCCGAATGCGTCATTTTTCGTAAACTATCCCGTTTACCCATTCCCGAGCTCATATATTATCCCCCGAGTGTCCCACGACGTTCATTCGACTTTCTAATATCGTTATTTATATTTTTCCACGAGTTTTGACTATTTATTTGTAAATTTTTGAGTTACGGTCTAAAAGTTACAATATTCCTCGTTTTAGGCTTTTCTAGTGCCGAATCAAATAGTGCCTACCAAAAAGAGTTAAAACTCATACGATAACTCGTTCAATAATGAAATAAACCATAAAAACCAATAGACGATATAAAATCAAGTCACGGTTGATAAAAATAGTATTAATGGCAAAAGCTCGGTTTAGTTTAACGTAATGCGGTTACCTAAATTAGACTCCCTAAATTGCCAATTGTCACAGTACAATATGTGCATATTATTTAATAACAATACATGTGCATTTTTGTTGTCTAGATCGAATAAGATTGTGACACGTGGATATGCAAGAAAAACTAGTTTGCTCACCCTCTCATTTGCGTGCTCTATTTAATTCGGAAGATGCGATATTGTGTTGACTTGTGGTAGTGCAAGCAAAACAAGTTTGCTCACCCTCCCCATTTGCATGCTATTATTATTTAGAAATGGTATAAGGTGTTGACACGTGGAATCGCAAGCAAACTTGTTTGCTTACTCCAAGGTTTTTCCCATTGGGTTTTTCTTGGAAAGGGTTTTTAAGGAGGCAAGCTTACCTGGGTCGCTTTGCTCCCTTTGTGCTTCTGGTGGATGCGGGATGTTCGCTTGCTACAAGATTATGCTTGTTTAGTTACGTAGTTCGGTGCTTTGTAATATAGCTAGGCTTGTTGTGTTTATGGCCTGTCATAAACACTAGTTTATCAAGCTTTCTCGCTTGAGGTTAATGTGGTACCTCTGCCACATTCGCTTGAGGTTATCAAACTTACCCAAAAAAATTGAGCGCTTAGTTTATTTAATTTAAAGAGCCGGTTGTATGTGTTGTTGTCTTGTGTTGTGGATGGAATAATTAGTAAAATACACATTTTATCTTAAAAAATCTACAAAATCTACATTTTATCCGAAAAATCTACAAAAAGTGAATGGTTGATATATTAATTTGAGTGAGTGGGCGAGTTTTGAGTTGGTAACATATAAAGTGAGTGGTTGATATATTAATTTCCAATGTTTTAATATGAAGGCATCGGATGAATGGCTCGGGTTCTTAATTGGAGTCAAATTTGATTCATCTGACGTTGAGCTCTTAGAACATCTAGCAGAAAAACATAGAATGGAAAGCCACATTAATATATCAACATCTTCATATTGAAGAATTGGAAATGTATGACTCAAAGGGGATCGAGTTGTATAGGTCCCTTACACTTAAATACTCTAAGAAGTTATTTCAGATTTACCAAAACAAAGAAGATCCTTATTTATTCAGCAAAGATACCCGAAATAGGATGTCCTAGACAACAATCAAGTCAGTTATATGGGTGAACAACACGTTTAGCAAGCAACATCGCAGCGAAAGCGTTAATTTGGATACCCAGTTAGAGGAAGTATGCAGTAAATGTGATATGGATAGAATGTGGGTGAACAACACGTTTTGCAAGCAACATTGTAGCGAAACGGTTAATTTGGATACCTAGTTATAGGATGTATACAATGATCATTTGTATGTGATAAAATTTAGTAAAATATGTTGTGACAAATGGGCACTTTTTTTTGTGACACTGTCTATTTTGCAACACTAGATTGTTTTTGTATTTGATTTCTGGCTTTGCTGTCTTCTTAGGCATTAGTCGTTTTATTGCAAGCACACTTATTTATTAAACTTTTTAGCTAAATATGACTTAACCGTGCCGTTCTAAGCATCGACAAAATCCTAAACATTTTAACTAAATCTTTCTTAACCGCACAGTCATAAGCATCAACACAATAATCATGCGAAAGCACGCAGATAAAGAAAAGCTCATTTAATACATACAACAAACTTTTGTTCAAGTTTGCTAGGATTGAAGATCTATGTCTACATTTAACTTCTTAGTTAATAGCTTTGTCAAAATATTGAAGATCTATGTCACGGAAATATACAATAATTACCCTTGACCCACCAACAAACAAACAAAAAATATAACATCTTAATGCTAATATCATATGAAATGTATTCAAATGAAACCAAACAACAATTTATACGTACCCATTTCCATTCTAGCATAGTATGAAATCCATACCTAGTGGAGTTGAGTTTAATATACACTTGATATTCTTTATATACCCGATGAACCAATCTTAACCATCTACTTTCTATTAAGATTAAAAAAAGAGTAAATTGCAGAAATCGTCCTTATGGTTTGCCAAAATTGCATAAACCGTCCCTGGTCTTCTATAAGTGCAAGCGACCTCTATGTGGCCAAACTAATGGATCATTTTGGTCATTGGCATTAACGATGGTTAGTCCTTCCCCGTTTGTTGATATAAAGGGCATTTTTTTTCTTTTCACTTTGTGGTGCTTTTTGACTATCCAAAATCCATCTATTTAATAGTCAGTACCTGGATTTCTTTTTCCTCAATTTCAAAAACACATCAAACCCTAATTTGTTAAACATATCAAACACAAGGACGATACTTGGCAATGGTGAACTGTTTTTGTGGTAATCAAGCAGTTATTCGTACTTCTTGGACTAACACAAAACCTGGCCATAGGTTTTGGTCTTGTGCTCAAATTGTAAGTTAACTTTATTGGATTTGATTTTAGGTTACAAAATGTTCACTTATTTTATGTTCGTATTGCTTTGATTTTAGTTTCCAAATTGTAGTTTCTTCTTATGGTTTGATCCTCTAATGTGTGCTCGTTCAAGGGCTATTATCCCTGGATTTTTAACATCAAGAAATGCGCTTCAAGAAAGTTTGAGCGCAATGGCAATTACAAACCGTCGACTCAAGATTTGGTTGATATGTAGTTGGTTATTGTTTGTTTTTATGTTTTACATGCAATCTTGTATGTGATGTATGTAAGATAAACAAAAGTACTAGTTGATCTTATTAGTTTGTAATGGTCAACAATTTTGATGGATATGTTTAGTTATGTTCAAGTGAATGTAACACTATCATTTATGCTAACAATGTTTTATGAAGGGAATTTTGTTAAAAGGCCATTGGCATACAATCAAACTAAAGTGAATTATGTGTACCAATCAAACTGGAATTAAGTTATGGTATAGTCAGTATTGTGTGACCAGTAAAACAAGAAGTTATTAAGTAACATCTAACTGGAGTAAAGCATAAACAAGTCTTAAAAGGCCATTGGCATACATAGTCTTGAAACCGGAGTAAAGCATAAAGATAGTCTGAAAAGCATAAACATAGTCTTGAAACACAAGAGCCTTAAAATAATTTTCTTAAAACATGAAACAGATTGACTAAAAACCAGGACACAAAGTCTTGAAACACAACACAAAACATAGTCTTAAAAGCATAATAGACAAAATTAGTAGTGCATTAATTTGTAGTTCCATGTTGGCTTGGTGGTTGACTTCTAGCTTGGCTTACAGCAGCATCATTAATATTTCCTTGTTGACTTGCAACTTCACTATTACCCTAATTCTTTCTTGGTTTTTTATGACCTGCAATGTTAGCCTAATTCTTTACAGCTTGTCTTGCAGCTACTTCATTTATTCTTGCCCTTTTGTTTCCATCTTGGCTTGCAGCTTGACCTGGAGCTTGGCTTGCAGCTTGACTTGTTTCTCCTTGAATTCCTTTTTTTCTTTACAACTTCTTTTATTGTGCCCTGCACCCTTACAAATAACACAGGTGATAATGTTTCATTTTCTTGACAATTTCCCATCTTTCACCATAACAATCTCACTAGCACTCTTCTTCCTATTTTTATGTGGCCTACCTATCTGAAGATGTTTCTTAGGTAGAAGAAATGTGGTTGAGCAATCAAACTTTTCCCAATATTGTCTACCATTTACTGGATTTACTTTAAAGGAGTAAACATCCCTCTAAGTTTGCAATTTGTATAACTAATGAACCCAGTCTTCTGGCAACCCAACATCCATGGCATTGTTTTCCATGTCATGAATGCAAGCAACAACATGCTTGCAGGGAATACCAAAGACTTCCCACTTCCTACAATTGCATACCCTCTGATTTAAGTTAACCACACAATGCTTACCCCATGGAAACTTGACTTGACACAATTAATTGATTAAAAAATACTAGTAACAACATGAGTTAAAGGTCCCTCACTCTTTTTAATTACCTTTTGCACAATGACTATCCTCTTCATGAGGTACTCTCTAACATACTCTAGGGCAGATATAATAGGACTATCCCTAGCATCTAACAATTGCCTATTAAATATATCACAAATATTGTTATCAAAAGATCACAATTTTCCCTCTCTGTTACAAAAAGGTAATCTATCAATATTATATTTATGAAAAAAAATTCAGTATAAGTGATGTAGACAGTTTAATTGATGCATGACAGTTTACATATAAGTGATGGTAACATTATAATTGATGTAGAAAATTTACATACCAGAGAAGTGTGATCTGCTCCAATGCTCAGGTGCTATTTTTTTTAACCACTCATAAGCCTTCTTGTTGTATCCTTTAAGATCATTCATGTGTTTATTGAATTCAACTTGAGTTAAAGCAGTGGCACACTTCCATATCATTTCTTTGTATTCAGTACCTCTCCAAATTAGGTTCATGTTTTCATTGATATGTCTCACACAATATCTATGCTCAGATACAGGGAAAAGCTTGACAATAGCCGGTAACAACCCCTAAAAACCATTAAAAGATCAGACATTAAGTAAATACCATAAAGAGATATTCAGTCAATAATAAAAAATATCAGATATTATGTAAATACCTTAAAGAGATATTCAGTAATTAAAATGCTAACCTTTTGCCTATATGTGATAAATGTGAAGTCTGAATTTGTGTATAAATCTAAGTCATCACCCAGGTAAGTCAAGAACCAAGTCGTCAGAATTGCAGATGCTCTCAACTCTCTTTTCCCGGTTTGACTACACGAGATGATGGAACAGATGATCAACAACATTCGTGAATCGAATGGTGCTTCGGGTATGGTGGAGAAATCAACCCGTCGGTTCATACTTGGCTCGGCGTTTGGTAAGCTTAAGCCCTTCGCTTAGCACCGCCGCTACTACTCACCGAGGTATCGACCGGATCACTCATATTGAGAAGTCAAGTGATAATCGGGCGTGGAGATGGATTTAAGACTCGTTTCGCTTCATTCAAATTGGAAGGTGATGCTTTGAGTTGGTGGAAAGCATTGAAACAAGCAAGAGGAGGTGGCGCTTTTCGTGACTTGTACTTGGACCGAGTTTCGACTATCTTCTATAACGTTACTTCCTCGATGTCGAAAAGAAAGGTATGAGAGGGATTATCAAAGCGATCTACCGGCTTGATCATGAGAACTCTAATGAGTACATGAGTAGGTTTACGAGGTTGGTGAGTTTTGTTGGAGTTATTCTTGGAGATGGTAGGCCAAGCTAAGCACTTCAAGTTGGGACAAGAAGCTGGGTGTTGGACCGATTGCTTAATATTGAGTATGAGAATATGTCGGCTCGCAATGACGCAACAGAACATTGAGATCTTTCATGAGGTTTCGGGTTCTAACAAGCGTAATCGCGATGGTGATCCGATTGGTAGGACTCAAGGTAATGACTATAAGGAAACTCGGTAGGAGTTATGATTCGAGAGGTCGAGGGATAGAAGTTATGATCACGAGGTCGATCGGAAGAAATGTTGACACCGGACGTTTGAGACAAGTGGGTCAAGATAATAGAAATGTCGGTAGGAATGGAAGTGATCGTCGAGAACCAAGGTAACAATAACCAGTAGTATGATGTGGATCGACCGGCTAGAGGAACGAATCAGGTAAGTCGTCGGGCACTCTTTCATTGATGATTTGGTTTGTCTTCGTTTTATTTGATCTATGGCGCCACACTCCATTATATCTATCACATCATACGCTAAGAAACTTAACATGAAGCCCAAACCGTTAACAAATCATTTATCGATTTCGCCTATGAAAAATCATGTGATCATTGATCGTAAATATGTTAAGTGTCCTCTTCGTTTTGATGATCGTATTCGCTTTGCAAATCTGTATCCTCTCAATATGGTGCGACTTTGATATCATTCTAGGCATGGATTGGTTGGCTTACCATAGAGCTTCAATCGATTGCCATGCTAGAACGGTGATCTTTGGAGACATAAAACATCTGAATTGTTTATCATGGTTCTCAACCCTTAAACTGTTAAGCTCATTTACGCTATGAAGGCACGGATCATGATTGCTCATGGGTGCCAAGGTTTTCTAGCATCATTAAGGACACATCTTTGGAGAGTCCTAACATTGATAGTCTTCGGTTGTTTTGCGAATTTCTTGGCGTTTTCGGATGAACTCCCCGACTTCCCAGAGCTCGAGAAGTTGAGTTTAGCATTGAGTTAATTCACAGTGCCGAACCGATTTGAAGGCTCCGTATCGTATGGCACTGTAGGCAGAAGGAGTTGAAGGAGCAGTGCAAGAGATGATAGAAAGTGGATTTATTAGCCTAGTGTTTCTCCATGGGGTGCACTGTCTTGTTTGTGAAGAAAAAGGATGGAAGCATGCGCTATGTATCGACTATCGTGAACTCAATCGTATTACTATTAAATAAGCTGTATCCTTGCCGCGTATAGGCGATTTGTTTGATCAGCGCAAGGAGCTAAGTTCTTTTCGAAGATTGACACGAGGTGCAGCTACCATCGATTACGTGTGAAGGAGCAAGATGTTCCTAAGACCGCGTTTCGTGCGGATATGGTCATTACGAATTTCGTTATGCCTTTTGGTTTGACCAATCGCTTTCTTGTGTTTATGGACACGATGAATCGTGTTTTCCATGAGTTTCTCGACAAGTTCGTTATTGTTTTCATCGACGATATTTTGGTTTACTCTAAGTCGAAGAAGAGCATGAAGAACATCTCCGTATAGTTTTGGAGATTTTGAGGAAGAAGAAGTTGTACGCCAAATTTTGAAGTGCAAATTTTGGTTGAGACAAGTTGCTTTCCTTGGTCATATCGTATCGGTGATGGTATAACCATGGATCCGTCTAAGGTTGAGGCTATCACTAAGTGGCCAAGACCTACGACAGTGGATCGAGGTCGGGAGTTTTCTTGGACTTCTTTGGTTACTATAGACGTTTTGTTGAAGGTTTCTCTCGTCTAGCTTTGCCTCTAACCCAACCGATGAGAAAAGGTGAAAATTTGTATGGACGGATGAGCGAGAGAAGAGTTTTGAAGAATTGAAAGCGGAGATTGGTGTCGGCTCCTATTTTGACTCTTCCAACTGGTTCGAGGAGGATATCAAATCTCTGATGATGCATCTAAGAAAGGATTAGGTCGTGTTTTGATGCAACATGGAAAGGTAATAGCTTATGCTTGAGGCAACTAAAACCTTATGAGGAGAATTACCCAACTCATGATCTTGAGTTAGGCTATGTGGTGTTTGCGTTGAAGATGCGGAGACATTACTTGTATGGAGGCGTGTGATATATTCATCGATCATAAGAGTCTCAGTATATTTTCACCGAAGGAACTTAACATGAGACAAAGAAGATGGTTAGAACTTCTTAAGGATTATGACACCAACATTCGGTACCATCCGGGTAAGGCTAACGTGATTCTTGACGCCTTAGTCGAAATCGGCATTCTTGCAGTATCAAGATTGAGCCTAGGATTTTGCGTGCTTTAGAGAGTTTGGATGTTGAGTTGAGTGTCACGAGGTTTTGATGGATCTTGGGCTAGTATGAAGGTGGAGTCGAACCTTATCTGCAAATTAAAGAAGCTCGAGAAAGATGACGGTGAGTGTGGGCCGTGGTGCAAAATGTTGAGGAAAGTAAGCGAGACGGAGTTTAAGGTTGATAATGACGGTATTGTATGGTATGGAGATAGGCTTTGTGTTCCCAATGATCGGTACTTCTTGAGAAAGTTATGATGAAGCTCATAGTTCTCCTCACTATTCATCCTGGTTCTACCAAGATGTATAGGATTTGAAGCGATACTTTTGGTGGAGCGGCATGAAGCAAGATGTGGCGACGTTTGTGTCGAAGTGTATGATTTGTCGTGAGGTTAAGATTGAACATCGGAGGGCTAGTGGTTATTACGACCATTGGAGATTCCAACATGGAAGTGGGATAAGATATCTATGGATTTTGTGATTGGATTACCTCTTACTAGGAAGAAACATGATGCGATTTGGGTGGTTGTGGATCGGCTAACCAAGTCTGCTCATTTCTTGCCAATCAGGAAGGATTATGGTATTGGTAAATTGGCGGAGATTTTCAGCAAGAGATCGTTAGACTTCATGGTACTCCGGCATCTATTGTGTCCGATAGAGATCCGCGTTTTACTTCTCGTTTCTGGAAGGGTTTGCAGAAAGCTTGGGGTACTCGACTTAATTTTAGTACGGCATTTCATCCTCAAACGGATGGTCGGTCGAGAGGACTATACTGGACCTTAGAGGATATGCTAAGGGCTTGTGCTTTAGAATGGTGGCAGTTGGGACGAATATTTATGTTTAGTAGAGTTTGCTTATAACAACAGTTGGCATGCTAGTATTAAGGCGGGCCGTTTGAACTTCTTTATGGAAGGAAATGTAGAGCACCTATTTGTTGGGATGAAGTAGGTGGCGTTTGATTGAAGGACCGAAATGATCGAAATCACTAATGAGAAAGTAGGCGTGGCTAGAGAGAAATTGAAGGAAGCTAGGTCTCGTCGTAAAAGTTATGTTGATAAGCAAGTCGTGATTTAGAATTTCGGGTTGGAGATCGTGTTTTTGAAAGTTTACCGCTTAGAGGTGTGAAACGTTTTGGAATCAAGGGCAAGCTTAGTCCTCGATTTATTGGACCGCTTGAGATTCGGAACGATAGGAGAAGTTTCGATCGTTTAGCACTTCCGCCTCGGTTATCGCATGTTCATGGCGTTTTCATGTATCACCCTGAGGGGATACAACTATCATCCGTTACACGTTGCTTCTTATCCGTTTGATCAAATTCAATCCGATATGTCTTTATCGAAGAACCGAAGCTATTGCGGAAAGACAAGAAAGAGTTATGAGGAATAAAGTTATTCCATTCGTTAAGATTCTTTGGAAGAATCATCCTGAACGTGAGGCTACTTGGGAAACCGAGGAGTCGATGCGTGCAAGTTATCCGCATTTCTTTGAATAGTTTGGTATGTTCTCATTTCGTTTCGTTTTCGTTTTCGTTTCCTTTTTCATTTCGTTTCATTCAATTTTCGAGGACGAAAATTTTTCTTTAGAGGGGAAGAATTGTAAAACCTGAAAATTTAAAATCCGAATAAAGACTAAAATACCCTTGGAAATAAAAATTATAAAATGCGTAAAATCTATTTATAACATTTAAAGAAATTAAAAGATTAACTGCGAATATTTAAAAACCTAACTAAAATATATTACGTAATTGATTTGGTACGATTTAAGAGTTAAAGTTTAAGTAAATGATTTGGGTCGCGTTTATGCATTTACGTTTGAGCCCAGGGCGAAGCCCAAATGGTGGTGCGTGTGAGATGGTGACCGGTTGGACCAAACCCAAACCCAAACCCAATTACTTTCCTAGTTAAACTCAAATACTACAACTATATATACCATACATAATCATAAGTTTGGAACCTAGTTATTTTGCTCTCTTTTCTTTTCTCCCTATTCGCCGAAGCTAAACAAAACACCCTTGGTGTTGATTTTGCTTCAACGAGTTAAGGTATATCGTTTATTTGTATTCCTTTAACGTACCTTGCGTGTATATGTTAAGTTATAATTGTTTCGTCGCTTTTTGTTTCTTTTCTTTTGTGGCCGAGAGATGTGAACCGAAACCAAGAGAAACCCTAACTCATTTAACTAGTAATTAATAAGAAACATGTAACGTAAGATGGGATATTGAATCGAGTCATGTTTGTGTTTGTTTAATATTGGCCGAACCATATTAAATAGGACCGAACCATGTGTAGTTTTCGAATAATGATATAACTAAATAACTTGAATAAGTAAAGTATTTAGATGAGCTAATACTAGTGTAAACCCTAATATACATAAACCCTAATTTGAATCGAGTTACATATAAGATTTGAGGATGCATTACTTAAGTAAAGGTTATGTTAAACATAAACCCTAGTTTTGATATACTAATTTAGTAAGTTATGCTAAACCCTAATAGAGTAAATGCGTATTAATACTGAGTAATGAGTAAATTATATGTCACATAAAATCATAAATATGTGCGTTGAAACATAAAAAGGAAAGATTATTTTGAGGCGTGTTAGGTTAAGTAACTAGTCATTAAAAGACGTAACATGTAAGTTAATGCATATTAATGAGACATTAAAGAATGAGAAACCCTAATGTTAATAAAAGATGTATGAAACCCTAATTTACGATATTAATATTAATACATTAAAGTCTAAATTAAATACGAAACCCTAAAATACTAACGGATCATTGTGACGATTTTGGAATCATTAATAATATATACAACATTAATGTATATAGGTTACGTGAAGAAGGAGTAATTCTTTGCTTCCTGTTTGACTTTTGATCTTTGCTTTTGAATAAGGTACGGATATTCGACCTTTTCGGTAAAGGTTTCGTATGAAGTTTTCTTTTCGTTTTCATATTAGGATTTCCTAAACCTTTGCTATGAACCCTAATGTGTTTATTTGAGTCATTGCTTATCCGAACTTTGATTTTAAATCATAAACCATTTGATTTTGAACTATATGATATGAAGACTTTGATTTGAAAATATGACTAAACATTTGATAAAATATGATCTATGTCGGTTATGACATTCTTATTTGAACTCGATAGTATGACACCGAGCCAATTTTAACTAGTCATGGGGTTCCATGTCCGTGTCGACAAATGCGCCGACATGACTCAAGGCGATGAAGTGATGTTACGCCACGTCCACTTCATTATCGTATGAGCTCAATTTGAATTATATTATGAATATCTCATGCGTAGGGCGTATGGATGCATCCTAGATCATTTTATGCCATATATTATCATTATATGCTATTTGTTATCGATGATTGATGTTGCGTGCATGCGTCCTTCATAACTCGTAGGTCTCCCTACAAATATGTTGCCTTATGTGATTATGATATGTTTCGATATGGCATATGTTCGCAGGAGTATTTTGATTCTGCTTCCACTATCATATAGGCAACAGGGTAAATGCCATTATTTGCATCCACACCAACAGCAGTGATTATTTGCCCTTGATACTGCCCTTTCATAAAGGCTCCATCTAATCCTAACAAATCCCTTCCAACAACTCTAAAACCATCCTTTAAAGGACCCAAGCAAACATAAATTCTTCTAAAAATTCTTTTTGGTGAATCTGGATTGTCTTCCCCATACACATCAATCTTTACAATGAGGATTGGGTTACACTTCTTCAACTCATAAACATAATCCATCAATAAAGAATACTGTAGAGAAGCATCACCTCTTAAGTTTACCTGTGCCGCCTTTGCTTTAGCCCTGAATGCCTTTGTCCTAGTGATACCAACCTGAATTTTTTTAACATTTGTTCTTAAACAGCTTTGACTGGCATGTCTGGGTTCATTACCAACAAATCTTGGATGTGTTTTGACAGAAAATTAGAAGTACAGGATTTGATTTTTCTTGATTGTAAACATTTATGTTCCTCTTTATAAGTCCTCACCAACCACTTGTTTTTATCCCCCTTTGCAATGTACAAAACCCAAAGATACTAAGGTTTGTCCTCTTGTTCTTCATTTATTATACCATTTCCTTTATCATGTACATTTACTTTCTTAGCCTTACCCTTTGCATATCCCTCCACTTTTTTGCTTTTTTCCAATACTTTCATAACCTATCTTTGCCTCTATTCATGATCATATCTTTTGTCATTTTAACATTGACTGACACTAAACCAAAACAGTGTGCCTTTACCCTTATTTTATCATTCTTAACTATCTGAATATTTCTCCTAGTCTCCAAAGCATGTGCTCTTACCATATCCTTTGCTACCTCCCTATCTGGAAACTCCTTGCCAACAAAGAAACTATTTTTTGAAGTTGAGTTACTAGCTTGTTTTCTTAATTTTCTGAGTCCCTTTCTCCTAGCACTTTTTTCTTTATCATCCTTTACATCACTTTCAAAAGAATCAAAAAATAGGACTTCTAAATCATTTTTAGTAATGTCCAACTTAGGTTGCATTGGGTCTACAAACTCACCTTCAACTTCAAACCTAAACCCATTCATGTTCACTTCAACTTCATCAACTATATGTTCCTCATTCTCAAATTCATCATTAGCCTCATTCTGAGAATCATCATTAGCCTCACTCTCAGACTCATCATTAGGATCATTCTCACACTCATCATTAGGCTCATTCTAAGACTCGTTATTTTCATATCCTAGAGCATTAGAAGGCCCAAATTCTGTATCTAAATCAACTACATTCACATCAGGATCCAAGTATGAGGTACCATGCTCAACATACACATAAATAATCTTATGCTTATTAACATACTTTAGCATTTCAGCAATATCAATATCATTGGCCAAAGGCCTTAATCCACTATCCAAACTTTTCAATGGTTTCTTATAGTGATAAAACAAATTTATCTTCAAAATCTAAACTTTGGTACATTACTGTGTCTAAGATATCAACCTTACACTGATTAATGTCTATTAAGTCCACAAATGTTACCTCACCATCAACATATTTCCTCTTTGGTAGGTGTGTAAACCTTCCACCATGATAGATCATCATTATAAACAAGTTTGGATATTGATCTGTTTCATCATCAAATAACAATAAATCAGTAACAAATAAATAAAAACACACAAAAAATAATTAACATCAAAAGTGTATTACGGCTTTACCATAAACTGAATTAGCATCAAAAGCTTGTCCATCACCTCTTATGTGCCAAAGCTGGATTGGTGTACTCATGTTTGTTGTTGCAACTTTTAGGGATTGTAAGTGGAATGAAAATTTAAAAAAATGAGGGCTGAAAGGGATTGAATTAGGGTTTAATTCTTTGTTTATATGGGTTTTAAGTTGGATCTGTTTGTGGCAAGTTGGATTTGGATAGTCAAAAAGGACTAGACTTTGTGTCGGGTTGGATTTGGATAGTCAAAAGGGACCACAAATTGAAAAGGAAAAAATACCCTTAAAATTATATCAACAAATCGGGAAGGACTAACCATTTTTTGTGCCAGGGACCATAATGATCCAATAGTTTGGCCACAGGGAGGCTGCCTGCACTTGTGAAAGATCGGGGATGGTTTATACAATTTTGGAAAACCACAAGGACGATTTCTGCAATTTACTCTTATAAAAACCACTTTATCTTATTTTTAAAAATAAAATATCTTGTAAACGGTACATCATTAAAAATACACCATCATGATAAGAATATTTTTATGTTTCACCAGACGGTCACTTTGATATACTTTCGACGAACCTTTTTTTCGACTTTTATTTTAGTGTTAAAATTTGCGTCAGAAAAAATCACATGTGATTTGTATGTTAGGAATCACATGTGATTCATAAAATTACATATAAATAACAAATTACATGTGATATTTTCATACATAAATTTTCAACACTCACAAAAAAAGATAGAAAAAAGTTCACCGAAAATACATAGAAGTGTCTCTCTATAAAAGATGATTTATTCTCGTCGTCATGGTGATTCTTTTCACATAAGGATTAACGGTTTATAATATTTTTTATTTTCTAAAAATGATGAATTTTAAAAAAAAAAATTAAATCATTCCTTATTAGGTAATAATTGAATAATTATTAATTAAAAAAAATAATAATAGTAAAAAAAAATCTAAACATTCCCGCATTTAGCAAAACTTTAAAATTTTTGTTTTTGTATGAAATGTAAAAAAGAAAATAAAAAATGCACATGTCCTTTAGATTTAATAGTTAATGCATATGGGCCAAAACTATACATACAAATGCAAAACTCAAAATCAATAGTATCATCCTTGTTCTATACCTCTTTCTTTTCCAAGAGCCTAACGAACCCAAAAACCCTAATAATTAAAAGCTTAATTATATATTCAATTATGAAGAGGATCAACAGAAATTCCTACTCTTTCCCTAAAACCTTAATTGTGTTGATTGGTGTTTGAAGGGATGCAACTAATACCCGATGATTTTTATATTATGTATCCTGAAACTCAGGAGTCGATTTTTTGAATAAATTTAATGGCAAGTATTTATGCAGTTTTCATTTTTAAGTTTGTAAATTGAATATGATATTGTATAATTGACCTTTGTTTGTGGTTTAAAAAAATCTTAAATTAGGGTTTTTCTAATCAGAATACTCATGTAAATTTTTTTAATTGATTTTGTAATCCTCAAATGTGGATTAGTTATTGTTGATTAGGTAAAATCATCATTGTATATATTAATTAAGAAAACAATTTGGGATTATGTAAAACCAATGACGCATCAAACTTTTGGTACAATTTATTGTTTTTTGTGTTGATTTGTCCAGGTGGATAATTGTTTATATTGTGGTAGATAATGAAAAAACAACATAACATATAATCGAATATCGTAATTTTAAAAGCTTACGTGACCTATGATAACAATTTTCAAACTGTAAATTTTGATATCGTGAGCTCGATGTCATATATTTGAGAATGATAAGCTGTAAAATTTAAGGTTTTCGGGCCTAAGGGACTTGAACAAAAACTTCTTTGTAATTTCACATGTCTTTTTTGCATATTTACGATCCTGAAAGCCGCCGCCCAAACAAACAATTCGGATTTTTAAATTCCAGTCAATATGTTTTAATGCTGCCATTTTTTAAAATTATACTTTGTATCAATTATACTTTTTTGAAATTCCATTGACTAGCTTATTAGACTTTGCGCTAATTAAGTTCTAGTGATCTTGTTAGGTCACCATTCTATCACATAACAAGCATAATCTTAGAGAGAGAAAAAAAAAGAGAGAGAGAGTGGAAGGAACTTAGAAATGATAAGTAATATTTATTTCTCAAAGAACCAACACCTTCTCCCTTGAAGGGAGGGGTATTTATAGTGTTTACACAATGAGGGTGTTGCCATAGGTCTAGAAGAACCTTTCCTCATAGCCTATGGGCTTACTACATGAGCCGGATATTTAATAACAAAAAATGATAAACCATATTAACTAACGACCTATTACAAATATAATGACCGGCACTTCATAAATATAACGTGTTCTTACCAATCTTCCCCTAAGGGTTGGTCATCATATGTCATTATGCTTAGGTCGTTTGACGTCTTGAACTTCTTTGGCGTTCTATACTAGTGACGTCTTTGATTCTTTTATTCTTTGTTCTTTGTTCTTGTTGTTGTGATCAGATATTGGTGTTGTCTACCCTTCATCAACATCTTTGTTGCTGGTGCTTTATGTCTTCTCCAACATGCTCATACTTCTTGTGAAGTTTATGATTCATACATGTGAAGCTCTCATTCTTTAGCTTCGATCTTTGTCTTGTAACTTTGCAGATTCTTTGACTTTGAAGTATAATCTTTCTGAACTTTGCTTATATCTTTGATGAGATTGTCTTTATGATGTGTGTATGAGCATGTGGAAATGAGATATTGATGGTAATGATGGTGGTAATGGTCTTTGATGAAACTCCTGGCCTTCATAAGTACATGCATGAAAATAATTAGCAATAAAGTTCCCAACGTAAGTGTTTGGATATTTTGTACAGGTACATCCCAGATCGCTGGCGCGTTCCTTGAATAATCTCAGATCGGATGGCCTCTAGCATGTCCCTGTACTTAATATCTTCACACTGTCGTTTTGAGCCGCTGGATTACACTGAGGTATCACTCTACGACCGTAGACCATTTGGAACCGCCGCGAATACTAAGCATAACCCGTAAAGGATTACCAAAGTGACTTGCTGTTAGGGCTGTTTAATGTTGACCATGACAGGATTTTCCATTCTATCACTGAGGAGCACGTGTGTGAATCCTCTCATAAATGTTCTAGCATATTACAAGATCTATGTAGGACTCTATAACTTACAACTTGTGTTCTTAATGTTGAAAAAAACAAGTGTAGAAATTGTAAGTATTTCTAAGAGATCTTTTGATAATCTCATGGCTCTAGACTCGATTTGTGTGTTTTGTTTTAGTAGTCAGAGACTGGAGTGGTGTCTCATGTTTCAATATCAACACATCTCAGAGTGGTAGTTTGATAGATTATGCAGGGTTCCCCGTGAGAATAAAACAAATCCTTTTAATAGGACTTTAGTGGCTAGAAGGTTAGGTGCATTGCGTCACTGAGTCCATGATGACTTGTCTTTAATACCGGCGTCCTCTTTGTGGCAACCAGTAGCATATGAGTTGAACCTGGTTTATAGCCTAAGTTTATTATGGAGGGCTATTTCTTTTCACCCTTTTTGTTAGGATTTGGAAAATCCTTATGGAAGAGTCGGTCACCCCAATTATTGTTTAGCATATCTTAGCTCGTAGACTTTATGTTATTTAGTTTATTAGTTAGTTATTAGCTTAGTTTAGCTTAGAGTAACACCGTGGAGGACGGACGGGTCTTTACCCACTGTATGCCTGATCCACAGTCCGACAGGAGGACATTTAGCTTGTAGCTATAAATACCTCTTCCATCCTTGGAAGAGGTGGTGCTTCTTAATCTAACCTTTCTTTTTTTGTTTGTTTTTACTTTCTCTCTCTAAGAACACCCTCTCTACTCTTTATCTCTCTAAACATGGCATACTTGTATTATCATTATCCTAGACCACCCAAATAAATCAAACAACATAAAAGTATGATCCTACAATTGGTACCAGAGCCAAGGTTGTGTTGTTCTTGATGATTCGTATTGTTTTTGAGCGGTTTTGCACTTGTCTTAATATGCGGTTTGTATGGTGTGTGTGAGCTTTGTTGCGGTTTGATGTGGTATTGGTGATGATTGAATGAGTTTTGATGCGGTTTTGTTGAAGTTTGTTGTTGCTTGAATCCGTTTTTAAAAATGTTAATCCGTTGTTATGTTTGTTATGAGTTTTTATGCGGTTTGGTTATGTTTGATGTGGTCATTACATGTTTCTAACAGTTTTATACCAGTTTTAAGACATCTTTTTACTGGATTGAATCTGATTTTAAAGCATTTTTAGTGTTCTGATGGTCGAAAATGTTTTTCTGGGTCTGTTTGATGTGGTTCTTCGCTGCGGTTTAGGTCATAAATGGTCACGTTCGTGGATGCGGTTTGTTGATAGAAATCAGTGCGGTTTGTCATACTTGTCCAGATTCATGGTCTCATTTGCGGTTCGATAAAAGGCTCAAGAAGCGGTTTGAGGTTAATATGCGATTTAACTACTGAACTATGCGGTTTGAAGTATAAAGGGGCTGCGGTTTGTCAAAATTGTTTCAAAACTGCGGTTTGTCCATATTCAGTGAATCTGAAGCGGTTTAGCTGCTTATGCGGTTTGCATATGAAATATCTATGAGGTTTGATATTAAAAAACCTTGCTATGCGATTTGAAGAAGAAAAGTTGTGAGATTTGCTAAAAGAAGCGGTTTGAGATATGCGTTTTGGAAGAAAAGAGTGATTTGGAGACAAAATAATGCGGTTTGTGGAAGCGGTTTAAGATAACCTTGACGAAAGCGACTTGGTAAAAACAGGGTGCGGTTTGGAAAAAGGATGGGACTGCGTTTTGACTAAATGAAATGCGGTTTGACTCAAGTCTTGATGCGTTTTTAAGATGAATGCGGTTTGTTTCGGTCAAATGAGTTTTGTTACAGTCAAATGGTGAATGCGGTTTGAAAAAGCTTTGTGAAGATTTGACAGAAAAGAAGAATGAGACTTGACCAAATCGCATACAACACACTTCATTCAAACCACAAATCGCATACAACATACATCCATAGGACTCTAAGCTACGAGACTCATTCAATCACCTATCAACAAATATCATTCAACATCAATCACAATCAATCATCAACTCACATCAATCATCAATCACAATTTTATCTCAATCCCAGATTCAAACATTCATCTACAACATCTACTACATCTAAATTGGTCACATAAAGGGGAAATCATCAAGTTAAAGACACGACTCATGCATACATCAAAACAATAAAATGAAAGATCTCATAATAATCGTGTAATATTCTAAATATATCCTTTCTCAAGGTTGAATTACATCAATAGTTTCATCATAGATCCAAGAACAAGTCTCAAACTGTCAACCAACTCAAGATCTCAGATTTGTTTTGGGGTAATCACTTAGTCATACCTTCAAAACTCCTCCATCACTGATCTAGTGATTGCTCAAAGGTTTTATGTTTGAACCTTGAAATGATTTTAACAAATCATGTTAAATCAATTATTGAATCGTTCGTTTAATCAAAACTAATATAAATCGAAAATCACCTAAGATTATAAGTTTTTTTTTGTTCAGACTCAATAATTGAAACTTACAATCTAGATCTCAGATTTGTCGTGTAGTTTTTCGACCATTAAAGATCATACAAACGGTTAATCCATCATCGATCTTAATGTGTTGTATTCGAACCAAATAGAATCGACTCATAACTAACAAGTTTTTTTAGGTAAAAGGGTTAATTCACCCCGGTAAAATATATTACGCCAAAAACAATGAAGTACAAAGGATGAGGGTGAATCCCTCATCTCAGTCCCTTAGGACACTTACAGACTCTCCTATAGGAATGCAACATCATTCCTATAACTTACAATATAAGCGTGATGCATCACACTTATAACTAAACATCGACTACAATGATAAAAGAATAAAAATAAATGCACTTCAAGTAGAAATACTTGAATCTTCAAATCACCATAGTAGTCCAAACTTCCCGTTGTCCAAATATACAATATCATGGTCCTCAAATTCAAGTATTGTCCACAAGTTTCACACAACAATTGGTGAGAGACTCTAAAACCACGGATAGAGCAAAGAAGCTCAAAACTCGCTCCAAAGGTGTATGTTGAGATGCAAACCGAACATCAATAAGAAAACCCAACAAATATGTATAAACCAACGCACATCAACTCCATGATCATGTAATCAGCAAAAAAGAATCAGTTCATAAATTTCGCACAACGATTGATGGAAGACTCTAAAACCACGGATAGAGCAGCAAGCATAAACTCGCTCCAAAAGTGTGCGTTGAAATGCTAAACCAACAACCCCAATGTGATACCGAGCATAGAACATAATCATAGGGTAACAACCCCTAACTTCCAGCTAATACGAACCCAAGACCAAATAAAAAACAGCAAAACATGTCCATGATGATTCGAATAGCACGTGTCATAACCAAGCTAGGGTTTTTGAATAAGTTGCCCTAAAACTTAACTTCCATCTCTCTCTAACCCACGTTCATGGCAGCACCAACATGATAAAACAATGAATACCAAACAATCCGTAGCAACAGATTGACCACCAAGAAACAACCAGATCCATAATCACCATCAATATAAAATATACAAAACCCTAAAAGAGTTTCGTTAATATTAAGCACATCAAACCCATAATAACGCAACATGTTAAATAAATTCGATCAAAACCGAATTGATTCAAAAGCAAGAACATGTTACGCTAACCATCAAGAAGATCGTAGAAAAATCAAACCATGTAATCCATACGATCAAACCAGAACCAATGAAACCCTAATCGCAAACCAACGATTTAAATCGGTTTAATTCGATATAGACTTTAATGCACAGATTTAGGGTTTCAAACCAATCGATCCTTACATATGTATAGTCGATCAAAACCGACTTAGATATTCAGGAAACACAAGGAACGATGAATAATAATAGGCGGCGAATAACCCTAACAAACCACCATAATCAGCTTTAACCTAAGAAACAAAAAACGAGTGACTAAACCAATGATAACCAATATGATTAATCACTTGAATACTCAGATCGCTCCCTGAATCAAAAAATTAAAAGCAGATTAGATGTTAAAACGATTAAGGGTTTCAACCAGCCTCCTCTTTAATATACCACAACCCTAACACCGATTGCATACTAACTAATCTAATCCTAGGATCAATTAGAAGCAGAGAGGCGATCTTAGAGGTGGTTTATGGCCGGAAAAAGGAGAAGAGGAGGTGGCAGGGAATCGCCCCTAGAAAGAGAAAAAACTAGGGTTTTGTTGGTTATTGGCTCTAGACTCAATTTCTCATAACTAACAAGTTATAGTCCATTCTTGGCTCGATTATAAACAAAACGAAATCCAAGTACTAAAGTATATGTAAAACCTACCGTGAATGTTTGTTTGACCTGAAGCCGTTTTCACAAAGCCACTAGACATCCCTGTGGCGAGGCCATGTGGAGAGAGGAGGTCGTGTGATGAGATTAGGGGTGCATATCTTTAGGGACTGATCATTTGATTGTCAAACTAGTATACGAGGTTTGGGTTTCCTGATCTAAGTTTGAGAGAGAATTAAGTGGTGAGTGAGTTTAGGAAAGAAAGGGAGGCGTAATATTTGAGAAAGATTGGGGTTTGGTGCGGTTTGTGTAGTGAGTATTAATACCCATGAATTTAGGGCATAGTTTTGAGATTGTATCCGGACAAGTCTTGGGTGAAATGGGCTCCAGCTGGATCGAGTCTATTAATTGATTATATGGGCCGAGAGATAATCATCTTGGACTTGAACATTGAAATTGGTTGTAATGGATCTATTATGGGCCCATTGTGTAGAAAGGGTATATGATTTATTTGGATTGGACATTGTATGAGGATGGTTTCACTATCATCTTGGGCTTTTTGGTATGCATTTTGGATAATATTAGATTTGATCGTTGGATGTTAGGTATACGTGGTTGTATTCATGATATATTATAATTGACAATACAGCCGAGTTGGATTATCCCTGTTGAGGATTGATCGGGTATTATATTTTGGATAGGAATTGTACCGAATATGGGCTTGAATGTAAATTGGATGTGTTTGTATATGTGATAACTAGGATTTGGATGATGGACTGATGAGCTTCTCATAATTGGATCGTATTAATGAGATGTAATGATGAGATTCATTGAGTTATGCGGTTTGATACTTTGGTTTATATATTTTCACGAAGAATATTATGTTACGGCTTGAATTGTTGTTTGATCAAAGTTGACTACGAGGTTGTTTGTGTTCGGTATTTTGTATTTGGATAAGAAGTGAGGTTTTCCAGGAACGTTTACTTATTTCATCTTCTTTCTTTATACCCTTCCGCGAAGATGACTTGTTTGGGCATTTATAGAGTGTGATAAAGACTTGGCTATCTAGTTACTTTTGTGATTCTTCCTCAATTATGCCACAAAGTAGCTACACTTTCAGTGTCTCATGCAGTTGAGGATATGTCAAGAGGTTTTGTACATTGGGTACACCGTTTCTTTTTCACAAGGATTAATACAAGCTTAAGTAGCAAATCTGGGAATTCTACTTCATGTTCAAGTTTGGTATATCGGGTTTACTTCACCAAGTGGTCACTACAATAGCCGACTAAATACGTCAATGGTGTGTTTAACAAAGTGTTCAAAGGATGGAATGTGATCAGCAATTCTCATGGGATATTCGACGCCACAGAATGTCAATGATACTTCACAGTCTAAGCAAAATCTTTCAAGAATCTTCAACGTCATTCATGATTTTTCAAGATGTTTGCTTATGACAAGAACTTCTCGTGCAAATGGTCATACATGTTATGATGCTTCCGAAAGTTCGAAACCATCATGGGGGAGAAACGTGTACTTTGATGTTTAACGGTCAACCTCTAGGGGAAAGTAGTGTATACTACTCTACTTAGTATGGTTTGTGAAGTATTCTACATATGGGAGAAGAATTGTTGATGATGGAGAATGAACCGCTGCATGTTCCTCTAAAACAGATATTCACCGAAACCAAATTTGTCATAACACATTCAAACTGACATTGTTTACGGTTTAGTCTTGGGTTTGTAAAATCCCGCGAAAGAATCTATTTCTCGATTTAAATCATAGATTTGTAAAATCCCGTGACAATGGAAACACCCTGGTGAAGGTAAAGTGCAATTCCGGATCTATCTTTCGGTTTATTCTTGGTTTTGTAAAATCCCGCGAAAGAAACTATTTCTCGGTTTAAACCATAGAATTGTAAAATCCCGTGATGATAGAACCATCTTGGAGAAAGGAAAGTGTATTTCTGGATCTTATCTGATGCTGGTACTACAGTTTCTACTTCAAGAAGGGATAAAGAGTGTACTTCATGAATTGGATATGTGTTTGGATTTTCGTCATGACAGTTTGGTTATTACAAGGTTTTACGGGCTTATGTGCTTTTAACCATGGTCAGGATGAAACCATTATCATAGTTCACTTAAAACGTCAAAGGAGGCTAGATCTAGGCTTTTAAACCATAAAATGTGAACGGCGTTAATTCATTATTATTTATTAGAGGTTGAAGTGAAATTTCACAGGCAAGTGTACTTAGTATCTAAAGGTATCGGGGATGGTTGGATGAAGATTCTTTGAGATCCTTGTTCGAGCTTTTAACATTTTCAAAGACGAATACATGGAAATCTAGTTATTTTTTGGTGATTTTTATTTTCTTTTTACCATCACAAAATAACTATCACTTTAAGGAGTTACGTTGTAGTGCTCAGTGTCACATTGAATTGTACAATTTCAAGAGGTGATGTACGTCTGATACTTGATGGTTGGTTGGATGAAGAGTATAGAGTACTTAGGGATTCAAAGGGGCATGAAATCTCAGCACCGCTCTTTATTACATATGTGCAAGTTTAAGTCACGAGTTCGGGTTGTTTTACTTCAAGGTTAAATTCATCATATTGGGTTTTCTCCATCAGCTGTCACGACAAAGAGCCTACTGAATGATAATTCGATTGATAACAAGTTTGCCAAGAGTAGTTGAAAAGAGAGAGATTGTGACGTTTGAACACAACAGTTCAAGCCTCGTACTCTAAAGAAAAGAAAAGTGTACGCTTCAGTGTGCTTTATCTTCGAAAGAAGAGAAATCTTCTTATGACGTTTGAGTACTTCAGTTCAAACCTCGTTCCTGAAAGAAAAGAAAAGTGTGATTTATCTTCAGAAGAAGAGAAATCTTCTCAATTATGACCATTCTTTTTTTTTTGGGTAAAAGGGTTAATTCACCCCGGTAAAATTCATTACACCAAAAACATTGAAGTACAAAGGATGAGGGTGATTTCCCTCATCTTAGTCCCTTAGGACACTTACAGACTCTCATATAAGAATGACAAATCATTCCTATAACTTAACAAAATGAAACTACCAATAATGACAAAAGTACATAATACATTACAATACTACTCAAGTAAAAGCACTTGAGCCTTATTAATCATTATGGCGGTCGACATTTACTTCCACGAAGAATTCACGTATAATATGGCACGAATGAGCACCCAACTCCACAAGCCCATATAATAGGAATCCAAAGACTAACCACAAGTCCAAGTATCCAGCCTTCTAGCTCGTACATACAAAGACTCGTACCACCTCTAATCAACATTGCCACCAAGAAAACATCTAAACGCAATATTTGTATACCGTAACCAATGGAAAAATCTCCATAAATGTAGTCTTGATCAATTTAGAGCATTGTATACCTATGCGTTCCATCGAACAAACCTGTGATAAATGACTAGTCAACAGACCTAGTCATCACCAATGTATATGGATAATAAGCTGAACCGCCACAAATCCAATATACAACTTCCAATCATGTTCAAGCCACCACATTTTAGGTCACTCCAAACAAGATAATAGAGTTCACCATAAGAACCCTAACGTTCCACGACTAGAAATAAGCTAAGGGTCACCAATTGCATCACATCAGAATAGGGAAAAAATCCGAGACCCCAAACCACAAAGTAAACCATACTGAAGACAAAACCAAACACTAGAGAAGCCACGACGCCAAGAAAATCCATTCGTGTAGCAGGTGTACTGGTTGTCTTCAACTTCCAATAATACTAGTGATAAACATGATCATAGAAAGCTAATATATATGCGAATCAAGGCTGCAATATGACCAAACACTAGTAACGTCCAATCAATACCACCACATGCGAGAATAAATCTGCCCTTGCTAAGAAAATCAATTAAAATCGAACCCTATAAACTAGGGTTGTACCAGCCGTCACAACAAACAAGAGACATCAGGAACAAACCTGATTATAACCTCGTATGGTGACCGACCTAGGCTGAAAATAGCATGACTAACCTGAATAAACATCGACTTTCATCTCCCCAAACCATGAAACGTGTTAGCAAACCCACCAACATGTTAATTCCAAGCACAAGGGTGTACGAAACCCGAACAACAAATCCCCTCATCATCATGTTTCAAACGCTGAAAACCCAAGGATAATCAGATCCAATGTAGCTTCAATTATAAACGCATGAACACACAATTAATAACCAAGATATGCAAGTAGCTTCCTACAATCCGGATCTGAAAAATAAAATAGAGTTTTTTTATAAAAAAAACCCTAACGACCAGGTACAAAGTATCAACAGCCCCACAAATAAAATCGCCCAATCACCAGGACTTTGAATAACAAGGGTGCTGGAAAAAGAACCCCTAATACACCATTAACAACAATCTCCCAAGAAACACGAATAATTAACATCAATCCATAAACATACACGACACATATGTCGACTTGCAGGAGTTGAAACATACCCCACAAGTAGGAATAGATAACCACCATAAGAGACCAATCCCTAATCGAGATATATCAATACATGTGCAGGGATCGTACCCATAATATAAGATCCAAAAAGAAACCCAAACAAAGATTGATTTACCCAAAATAAGGCAAACTGATTGTAATTAATGTTTTAGGGTTTCGAGAGAAAAACCTAATCATAACAAAACGAAACCCAATATAATAGACAGGAAAGCGAAACCCTAAAAGTTAGGATCTGGGTTAACGATTTATGAGAGGCGGATTCGAGAAAAATAGAGAATAGATAGGCTTAGCATGCCTCTTCCTAAATAATAACAACTCCTTTACCCGATTGCATATCAAAGAATGATAGAGAGGCGGATATAGGGTTTTTTTTGGAATTAGAGGGGATGATGGCAGCCTAGAATCGCCCCTAGGGGAGAACCACTATGGTCAAAGTTTTCTTTTAATTATGACCATTCTCATCAACAAGCTTCATACTTTTTCCATGCGCGTTCAATCATCAAGTGGATCTACTTATCGAGAATTGTGTTCTTATTCCACTTGCTCAATTAAAATGGCGATGGCGACATCATATGCAACCTTTGAGGGGGAGAAGTGTGAATAGACTACATTTGGATTATATTCACTTGTTTAATCAAGAAATGGCATCTCCGTATGCAATTCTTGAGGGGGAGAAGAAGTGTGATAATTCTGCATGTTGAGTTATATCTGAGAATATATGGTCATACGGCTCCTAACTCATGTAAGAACCGAGCTTCTTCTTATCGGGTCATCTTCACATGGAGTTTCTTCTAAGAGCCGTTGGTTGACATCTTCTTACGGACTAAAATGATTAATGACAAAGTGCTTCCAGTTGCGGGGCTGATTTCCTTGATGAACATCTTTCTGTTCTTGTTTGATTGGGAGGGATTTGAGTTAAGGGGATTTGCTATATATAAGTTAACGGGAATACATTTTGTGAAAAGAAGATGTTAACTTTCTATTCCCCAAACGGACAATCTTGAAGAAGGTCAAGTATACAGTCTGTTCTACATTTTCTGATGCATGTTAGAAGACTAAAGACGAGTTGCATTTGATTATCTAAAGACTTCTTCTTAATCCGGGCATTCATCATAAAGATAGTCAGTTTAGGGGAGAGCACTAATTAGGGGAGAGTGAAAAGCCAAATTTAATCCCTACTTAGACTTGCTCACACTATTCTTTAGCAAGTTGATTCTCACAAGATTTCAAATGGTCTTCTCAAAATATTTCTAGTACATGGGCTTATAATGTGTTGCTGATTCTGAAGTATCAAAACCAACAAAGAGGAAGGATACACGCATCTAAACGCAAAACGAGTGAACTTGATGAACTTAATACTTCTAAGTGATTGAAGAAATCTCGGGAAGACAAATGTCATGACCGCCGAGAAACTCAAGGTTTGACTCATGGCGTTTAGTGTTCTTATTCCAACTATGTGGGGGAAGAGATGGAAGAGTTAGTTTCTGGTGATAAAAGAGGTACACAAATGTGTGATGATTTTGATGTTATCGCAATCATCAGGGGAGAGAATTGTGTACATTGGGGACGCACAACTGTTTCACTTAAGAGCTTAATTAGTGATTCAGTGATAATTACTTATTTCGGAGTTGACATCCGCAGAGATAATCAGTGATTCAGCCTGCTACTTCAATGTTATCGGTTATTCTCTCTTTGGGTATTTGGTTACTTCGGGTTCTTGAGCTTCATACACAATCATCAGGAAAGATAAATGTGTACATTAGTGGTGTTATCAGTTATTCTTTGAATAGGTAAATGTGTATTCGGGTTCGTGAGCTTTATTCTATAAGACTGACTGCATCACTTCAACTACTTGGGGGAAGTGGTCTCTTGACACCTTTTGGGGATGCATCGCTTCAGACTTCAGTGGAAAGAAATATGAGAAGATTCTATTCAAGTGTGAGATGATACGTTGCTGTTCTTCTATCTTGATGATATAACCCCGAACGGAGAATCGCGATAATCATTCTTAAAAGGAGCAGCAAGATCAATGATATGGTGTGCTTTTTGGTGCACCTGGCTAAGGAAAGCTTGAAAGAGAGCGTAGAATATGCTCAATATGATGATTTTCGGTTTGGGGGGAATCTGCCAAAGTCACGTTTTCTTAAAGGCTCATGTTCTGTCATCTATTCTAGAGCCTCGGAAGCTTTGGTGGTGGAAGTCTAATAGATGATGAGTTCTATCTTCTTCAATGGGGCTATTCGATATCCTTATCTCGGTACTCGTGTCATCATCTTCTTAATCTATATCATCTACTCTATCTGTAAATATTTTATCAAATAAAGCAAAATACAAAAATATAAAACCCACAAAAAGAAAATATAAAAATATAAAATCAACAAAAATCCATAAAAAAATCAAAAAAATTGAAAATACCAAAAAATATTGTTTTTCTCAAGACATGTCTTCTGGTATCGATAACATCTACGGTCTTATAAATGTCATTCAATAATGGCACGGGACCATAAAGGAAGTTCGAACATAAGGTGTAAATATTTTTTCAAAAAATGTCTTAAACTATGGCTTGCAGTTACTTTAGACTTTAACCCGTGCTTAAACCTTGGTTTGCTATCATTTCAGATATGCATCCCACTCTTAAAGAAAGGAAAGTGTTGCGCTAAATCGTTTTTCATAAATATCGTGCACTTATCCTAAAACTAATTTAAGGAAAAGCACATTGGCAAAAAGACGGCTGTTCCTACATAAATGTTTTTCCGTCTAAGATTCTTCAGAAAAATATTTGTTGTGATTTCAAAATGGTGGAAAACGAGTTGCTTGAAAATCAATCATACTTGGTGTTTTCATAAATTTGCAAACTCAATCAATGACTTCAACGGTTTTAAACTTTTCATGAAATAAGTCATTGATTGAGGGGGAGAATGTTTTCAAATTTATATCATCTAAACGAGCTTATTTAATCATCCTATATACTTAAAAGAAACAGATCATACAAAGGCATGAGGATTCCTTTGTAAACAGATCATACAAAGGAATCCTCATGCCTTTGTATGATCTGTTTGATATGTCGGATTGACTTTTATTAGTCGATTGCTGTTTGGGTGTTGTCGACCACCATATATCTGTTTGTATGTCCACTAACGTATGCATATAACATGGTATATAAGAATGTTCCCGATCCGGATCCCACAAAAGAAGATGATTGGATGCCGAATGGAAAGGGAAACTATATCTTGGGTCGACAAAAGAAGAAACAGTCATAAAGATGTTGAGGTGAATAAGGATAACCAACCGCTCCTAATGCTATTTCTAGTACTAACTATCCTACACCTAAAACAAGTAATCAAACTTTAGGTGCTAATGTGACTACATCTAACCCATTTGGTTCTTTGGCTCTTGATGACGATAATAATAATGAATTAGATGAGGATGATGTGGTTGAGAATGTTTATGATGAAACTAGTAATTTGTTTGACAAATCAGGCAAGCACTGCTCAATGTCCTCGATGTTTAGTATCGCCTCTTGAATATACGGGTTTGAACCATTCCCCTAAACAAAAAGAGGTTAAACAGTGGTAAACGATAATAATCTTAGTGTATGTGCTATCTTGGAATCTCATGTTGATGCATCGGTGGTTTATGATACATGTCGAATGTTTGTCGTCGGTGGAAGTGGACGCCAAATGGTAGTCTATGTGATAAGGGGTCCAGATTATTCTTGGTTGGAATGATGATATTGTTGATGTTATGATTATGTCTCAAACTAACTGAGTTATGCATATTCGTTAATACTGGAGGATAGCAAAACTTTTTCTCTTTTGTATATGCGAGATAATTATTATGTTCATCGGGTGCCCTTTGGTCCAATCTTGTTTGCCATGCGGATTTTATGCGAACTAGGCCTTGGGTTTTGTTGGGAGATTTTAATGCGCTCTAAAATTGGAGGATCATTCATGTGGTAGTTATGCTCCGACATTGCTATGCGTGAATTCAAAGATTGTGTTCAAAATGGAGGTTGAGGATATTAATAGTAATCGGCCTTCATTTTACTTGGAATCGTAAACCAAGAGGCACCTTTGGTACTTTGAAGAAAATTGATCGGTGATGGGCAATCAAGTTTCGACTTGTTTCCGTGTTCGCTTGCCATATTTCAACCTTATCGTATTTCGATCAGTTGTTCTGCATTCCCTGTAACTAAGTCTAAGCCTAAATGCTCAAATTTCTAACTTCTTGGTTCATAAAGATGGATTTAGCACGGTTATCAAGGGATGGAATATTAATATTCATGGTTGTGCTATGTATCGTGTGGTTCAACGATTAAAGGGGCTGAAATCTCCTTTCGTAAGCTTTTGCACACCAAGGTAATCTTCATAAGCGGGTGGTTAGTATTCGAAGGAATTAGATGAGGTCCAAAAGGCTATTGATATGCATCCGTCTAATTCGAATTACGAGAGGAACATGCTCATTATCTTCTTGCTTATAAGGAGGCGACATTAGATGAGGAACGTATTTAAAGCGTAAATCTAAAGTTCAATGGCTTACGTCGGTGATTCTAAATACTACTTTCACAATATTGTTAAAAGCAAATGTGCCCGTAATCGAATTGAATTGTTAGAGATGCAAACAATGTCTTGTTCGAGGGTAATCAAAGTTGCGTGTGCTTTTGTTGCTCACTATGAACAGCTTGGTATGGAAGGAAATTGTACTCTTTGATGATTATGATTTATTCTCTAATGTTCTTCCTCATCAATTGGCCGGCTCGATGGTTCGTCATGTTACGGATGCGAGATTAAGGATGCTATATTTTCTATGGGGATGATAAAGCTCCTCGGTCCCGATGAGTTACAGTATCGCTTTCTTTAAGAAAGCATGGGATATTGTTGGTGCCGAGGTAAGGACCATTGCTCGTGATTTTTTCATTAATGGTGCTTCTCGCTGCTTGGAGGATTTTAACATTGCTCTCATGACTACGCACATTTGGAGTATTTTGACACATAAAGAGTCGCTATGGGTGCAATGGATCCATTCGTATAAACTTCGTGGGAGAAGCTGGGATGTCCCTTGTTTGGGGATGTTAATGGGTTGGCGTAAGCTTCTTGCCATTAGACCCAAGGTTCGTCCTTTTATTTGGCATAAGATCAATAATGGAAGGACACTTCTGTCTGGTTTGATATGTGGTGTCAGTTAAGCCCGATTCGTAATTTAATGACTGCTAGAGATATTGCTCGAGCGGGGTTTAATTTATCTGACTCGGTTTATGATATGATTGCAACTGATGGTTGGCGATGGCCGTTGGACTGGGTATCTAGATTTCCATTGTTAGCAGCTCTTCCGGTTCCTACCTAAATGATACCGACGATGGATTATTATGGCGCAACTCGGATGAAAATTTAATGCTTTTCGCCGGTGCATGGGAAGCTCTGCGTCTTGGATGCGGTCCCACCTTCTTTGGAGAGTGTGGTTACGTTTTATTCCCTTATCTAAGGCGATCGGTTAGTAGTATCATTTCTCGGTTGTTGCTTACGCTACTACTTACTTGCTTGATGGAGCGCAATTCTAGGGTCATTCAAGCGTGAAGAAGTCTTCTTCTGTCAAGTGGTTAGCATCATTGTCTCTACCATTCGGTTGAAGTCGGTTACTTTCAAGTTCAAGCTAACCTCATGGTCTCGCTTTACTTGTTTATGCCTAGTTTGCAGACAAGTAGTGGATGATACCATTTTTAAAATTTTGAAAATTCCATTTGTACTTAACATTATTTTTTGAAAATGGAAAAATATTGTTTTGAAAATAAATTGGTCTAAAATTTTGGAAATCAACCGGACTTTAATATTGTCAAATCTTAAGTCCCTCAATCAACAACTACGGTCATTGATTGAGGAGGAGAGTGATTTCAATCTTAACTATTTTCAAACGATACTTCATCAAAAAAGTCCGTTTGTATGAAATAAAATGGTGATCTAAAGATTTAATGTTATGTCATGATACGATTTTTTTTTAAACTCAAAGATCTTTCAAAATGAAATTTTTTCTGTTCTTGTTTGATTGTGAATTTTTTTTCTTTTACCTAAAGATCTCTTAAAAACAATCATACCTGACACTAACAATCTTTATTGTCTAAAATTGATCGTTATCAGTTATTTTCAAAATTAAATCATGCCACGTCTTTCCCCAATATCTTTTAAATGATTTAAATCAATTGGGATCACAAATCTCAAAAGGTTTGAAATTTTTGATCGGGGGAGAGATCGTGATTTAAATCTCAAATCTGTTTAAAGGGTGATTGTTTCAAAAGCACTCATTCCTTCATGTGCCAAACGATTTCAAAATACATGATGCACATGATTGAGGAGGAGCATTTAACCAAAAAACCAAAAGAGAATTTAATCCAGGCATATTTTCTCCCATGTTTTCTAAACCTATTTAAATCACTTGAGATCCAAAATCTCAAAGGGTTTGATATTTTTGATCGGGAGAGAAAATGTGATTTAAATATGAAATAATCTGATAAAAGGTGATCGTTTTGATTCAAGTGCAGGTTCTCTCTAATATGTGCTAAACTCTTTCGTATATCGATGCACATATTAAGGGGGAGCAAATTGTTTCTATTGGTAATCGTGGAAGTACATCAAATACCTCCTTCCTCTATGTGTTAAATGATTTCAAACAGCCAACGCACATATTGAGGGGGAGCATTTACCAAGAAAATCAAAAGGCTTTTTCCATGGAAATTGTGATCAAAAAAATATTTCAAAGAACTCTTGCGTCCATGTACTAAACAATTTCAAAATCATATGCACATGTTGAGGGGGAGCATTTATAAATGATAAAAAACAATTAAGGTACAAAATGCTTTGATTTTATATCACGAGTACCTTGATTGATTTTCCAAATGATTTTTCAATTGGTTTCAAGAAGAAAAGAAAAATACCAAAAGACCGACCAATTTACTTTATGCATGGTGTTATAAAGATGGTAAGGTTAGGTATTCGTTCCCACGATCCCGCCAGAACCGGAGGGATCTACCCAAGGACAATCCACTAGATAGTGTAGAAGTCCTTAGGTATGATGAAAAAAGGAGAAAAGTGAGAATATGGGAAGAATGCCGACTGAGATAGAGCTAGAACTGGAATAAACCCAAAAAGGTTCTAGTAATGAAGTCTCGGTAAGCACTGAAGGGATTGAAGAATGAAAAAGAATTGAATATGAAAAGGGTGAAAAGAAATAGACCTCCAATAATTCAACCTTAGGGCAGAAACCGGGTTCACTACATATACTGCTGGTGGTTACTAAGGTAACACTGGTATTGAAGACAAGACGTCATGGACCCAGTGGCGCACTACACTAAACTTCCCAAGGCACTCAAGTTCTTTTAAAAGGACTTGTTTCATTCTCACGGGGAACCTACATAATCTATCGACTTTCTCTTAGAGATGGTTGATATTGAAGAAGGAGACCCTCTCCCTAGTCTCCTGTATAGGAAACCAAATGTGCACAATTGAGTCTAGAGCCAAGAGATCATCAATAAATCTCCTTAGGACATAAAATTAATGAAGACTTGTTGTTTCACACAATGTGGAAAGTAAGAATATATATGCAGATGACCTCTTCTTGTTCACTAGAGGCCATCAGGATTCTGTTAATGTCATTATACAGGCTTTGGAGGATTTCAAGAACTTTTTGGGTCTTGTCCCAAGTATCCCTAAAAGTACAGCTTTCTTTTGTAATGTGCCTAATGCTATTAAAGCTGCTATTCTCTAGTCTATGCCGTTTGCAGAAGGTTCTCTCCCTGTCAGGTATCTTGGGGTCCCCCTTATATCATCGAGACTTCTTTATAGGGATTGTAAGGTGCTTGTTGAAAAGCTGGAGGGTCGTGTGAATGATTGGCGTAATAAGTTCCTATCTCTTGCGGGTAGGCTTCAATTGGTGAGGTATGTATTATCTTCGATGCATCTATATTGGGATTCGGTCTTTATTCTTCCTACTCGTATTATCCATGAGTTAGAGTAGCTTATGAGGGGTTTCCTAGGGTGTCAAGGAGAAATGAAAAAAGGAAAGGCTAAGGTTGCTTGGGAATCTGTTTGTAAGCCAAAGAAAGAAGGTGGTCTAGGTATTCGTCGTTTGGAGGACTTTAACATTGCTCTCATGACTACACACATTTGGAGTATTTTGACACATCAAGAGTCGTTATGGGTTCAATGGATCCATTCTTATAAACTTCGTGGGAGAAGCTTTTGGGATATCCCTTGTTTGGGGGATGTTAGCTGGGGATGGCGCAAACTTCTTGCGATTAGACCCAAGATTCATCCATTTATCTGGCATAAGATCAACAATGGGAAGGACACATCGGTTTGGTTTGATATGTGGTGTGAGTTAAGCCCGATTCGTGATTTAGCTGACTCGGTTAATGATCTGATTGCTAATGGTGTTTGGCGATGGCCGTTGGACTGGTTATCTAGATTTTCATTGTTAGCTGCACTCCCGGTCCCTAATCTTAACGATATTGACGATGGATTATTATGGCGCAAGCTGGATGGTAACTTTAGTAGTTTTTCAGTTTCGGGTGTATGGGAATCATTGCGTCTTAGGGCTGATTTGGTTGAATGGTGTAATGTTCCTTGGTTCTCTCATTGTATCCCGAGGCATGCAATACATTTATGGCTCGCTATTAAGCAGAAGCTGAAGACTCAGGATAGGATGCGATAATGGGATGTTTGTCCTAACGTTGACTTGGACTTGCTTAGATGCCCGCTTTGTGAATTGGTTCCGGATTCTCATTCTCACTTATTTTTGAGTGCGATTTCTATGCAAGTTTGGTTTCGTGTCCGGTTTTATCCGCATGGATGCGGTCCCACCTTCGTTGGAGAGTGTTGTTACAGTCCTTATTCCTATATCTAAGGGGCGGTCGGTTAGTAGCATCATTTATCGGTTACTGCTCGCTGCTACTACATACTTCCTTTGGATGGAGCGCAATGAAGGATTTTCAAGCGTAAGAAGTCTACTGTTGCTGAAGTGGTTAGCATCATTGTCTCTACTATTCGGTTGAAGCTGGTTACCTTCAAGTTCAAGAAGCTAACCTCGCGGTCTCGGCTGATTCTTGATAAATGGAAGATTCCAAGTATTTGTATTTCGCACGAAGGAGTGCGGGTAAGGGTTGTACTCTTTTCCCTACTCCAAGGTTTTTCCCTTTTGGTTTTTCTTGGAAAGGGTTTTTAAGGAGGCGACTTCGGTTAACTTGCTCCTTCGTGGATTACCGGATGCGGGATGCTCGCTTGTTACAAGTTTTTTTACTCGTTTATGCCTAGTTAGATGTACTATAGCTAAGTTCTTTGTGTTTATGGCATGTCATAAACACTAGTTTATCAAGCTCTTCGCTTGAGGTTAATGTGGTACTTCAGCCACATTCCATTTGTACTTAACATTATTTTTTGGTTATATATTTACCGGGGTAAAACCCTTTACCCAAAAAAGAATATATATGGAGAGTTGATTGTACAATAATTCGTAAGACCAGGCCTTCGATGGTGATCGAAGGAGATGAGGGGTGATATGCTTGCGCCAAACTTGTAGCCAATCTGCAATAAGAAATAGTAGATATTTCGTTAAGTGATTGCGCAAGGGTTGGACCCTGCGAACCACCTCCGGCGTGAGAGTAATTATGTGATATGTGTTGTAAGTAATGTAGAGTATGTGAAATACTGTGTTGAGTGAACATACCATTGAAATGACTCATCCAACCTATTTATAGATAGAGAAATAAGCTTTGAGAGTGTTTGCGCACGTTTCGGAGATCATGGGGGCGTCCCATGATTTGTAGTAACCGCTAGGGCTTCATCCCCACCCTCTCTATCTGGGCGGGGAAGCTAAGGAGATAGTGGGAACGTGGGGGAAGACCAAGTCAATGTTCTCCCATGTCTTAGTGTCTTCAAGGTAAGACCCCGAAGGGCATATGCCCTCGGTTGGCGAATTCCCAATTGGTAACCATATTAAGGATGAATGATTTTACGCCACCAATGACTTAGGATGAAAGACTTGGGCCTTCGTAATGCAAATTCAACTGAGGTCGAAGGGGAGTCCTTTGACCTGATCAGAGGGTACGTCATCAAGCCCCCTAGTCGAAAGTGATATGTACGAACGAGAAATATTGTTTACGACTCAAAAATATATTCGAAACCTCTCCTCCGTCACAAAACTGAACAAAGATGAAAAGTTGGATATATGTTGACTGCGTATTTAATTCAAAGTACTTATAGGATTTGAAATCCGGAAGTTAGGTGATCTCACAAGACACGTGTAGGGCTAGGATATTAGATGCAAGAGGGTATATAAAATCAAACTTGTAAAACCCTAACTCATTTTTTATCCCTCGCCCAAAAATTACACCTACTAAGCTGTCTTCCGAGCAAGCTTTCGAACAAAAAATGTAAGTATTCCTTCATATCACTACGTTTTCATTACTTTTTTGTTGATTAAAAATACCATGGCTGCCAATTCTAAGTTGGTAATCAGGAAACAAGGTTGTACCTTGACCAGGGAAGAGCTCAAAGCCTTCCTTACTGATTATCCCATTCCCAAACAGTATAAGATCATGTTACCCAGCAAACGCCAAGGTATTTATGATGCTCCAAAGAATAATGTAGGCTTGTATACACATGCATTCACCACCTCCAATTTAAGGATACCTTTGCATTCCCTAATTTTAGAACTCCTTCAATACTATGAAGTACACATATCTAGGTTTAACCCGTTTGGCCTAGCCAAACTCCCAACATACATTGTCATGTGTAAAGCGTATGGGTTTAAACCGTCTTTGACTGTGCTTAGAGGGTTTGTGGAAAACTAGAAAGTGGGGTTAAATAGTTTTGCCGATTTTAAGTTAGCTTCAAAAAACTTTTAGATTCGATGTTATGTGAAATCGTATGAATGAGGAGATAGTATAGATCTATGAGTAATGCAAGTAAGGTAAGTAAAGTAAAGGATAGAAATGACACAACCGATTTATAGTGGTTCGGCTACAAGGACACCTTCCTTGCCATACTCCACTGCCCGAGTCACCTACTCGAGAGTTCAAGCAGTATGTCAACAAACTCCTTCAACTTGGCGGAGAAGCCTTCACAACGTTGCTTACACTTTTTTGGTACAAAGCTAAATACCGAGTCCGTAACACGAATGACCAAACCAACACTACTATAACACAACAAATATGTAAAATATGAAATACAAGATCTTTGCTACAGAAATCTTGTGAAGGAACAAATCAATCAAGGAACCCTTGCTTGGATGACTTGTAGAATGTTCGTGATCTCGCCTTAGAGAAGGACCTATATGAGAATCACAATAGAAGAAAGAAGAACAACTCTCTAGATCAAGTGATCTTTTGTTAGAAGAGTATAAGAATATATGAGAGTGTTAGTAAGAAGAGGGGTAAGTAAAAATGAAGAAATGTCTCTCTATTTATAGGCAAATTCTTGCCACTGTTGCACGGACCCCACGGATCCCTTGCTTGAGGGATCCATCTAGTATAACTACAGGGATCCGTGAGACGCTCCTCTTTTCCCATGAGTTTTTAGGTTATGGGTCATGGGTCATGGGTTATGATTTGAACCATGGGTATCTAATAGATGCAATGTATCTAATAGATGCAATGCATCTAGTCAAATGGGTATGGGTTAACTCCATGGGTTATGGGTCATGGGTTGTGGTTTTTACCCATCCTAATAAACTATTATAGCAAATGAATTATTACAACAATTTGTATTAAATGACTATATGTAAATGCTTTACAAAAATAACATATATCCTTATAGTTTTACTTATGATAACATTATATTTGTTATCAACAAAACACAAAGAGATCGCTAAATATTAATAAACGTTTTTACGGTTTATTTGTATTAACAATCTCCCCCTTTTTGTTGATGACAAAACAAAATGTTATGATGAGTAAAACTTAAGATTAGATGTATGTTTTGAAAGCATAAGTTTTACTTTTCTCCCGCTTTTGTCGAAACAAAAAGTGACCCTAATGAAGAAATAAAATGTGGAAAATAGTCCACGATCTCAAACTCCCTCGACGGTAGCTCCCCTAGAATGGGGCCAAGTGAGAAAAATAAAATTACCTACAAAAAAAGGTTAGTAGTAACATGCATAAAAAATCTTGTGATTGACGAGAATCAAGATTGGGAGCCAAGGTATGTAAACAAAGCTTTGTAATAAAATAACAAAGTGTAGTGGTATTTATGCCACATACAAGCATGTAAAATTAAGAAAAAGACTTGTTCTAAAAATGACTCAATATAAGATACTAAAAATAATAAAAATGATTCCTTCCATGCTTGCATAAGGTTATGGATGGAGGTTTTGGTGGGTAATGATGTTGATGCGATCAAGGATGAGGTTAAGTATGACTCGCATTTCTTCCCTAATTTCTATTGCAAAATCCCTAGTGGATTGGCAATGTTCACAATGTAAGTGATGTGGGTAATGAGTGCGGAAGTTTTCCGGGTTATTTTGATTTGTGAGATGCGGAAGTTGTGGTGGAAAAGTTGGAAAATACGGAACAAAGTCCGGAATGTTCGGAAGTGGTGGTGGAAAAGAACCTAAATGTTCTTGTATCACAATGGGAGCTAAAGGTGGTGAGGTTTCAAGGTCTTTGAAGATTGTGTTTGGAGATGTATGAGGTGTCAAAAAGACTAGTTCTTTTTGCTTTGTTTGTTGAGATCTTGTTGGAGTCTTAAGGAGTTCCAAAAGAGTGACCTTAGGTGGGGATTTGATTGGTGATGAAGTTTGTGTACTTGTTGGAGATGAAAGAGGTGCTATAATGGAAGAATTTTGGGGTGAATGAGTGGTTGGTGATGAATCATTTGATGATGGTTTTGTTAAGCAACAAGGCCAGATGCTAATCCGTGCGGATTTTCTAGATTTTGGTTGTGGTACTTTGGAAGATGGGAGGACAAAATTTTGGATTTCTTGAAAGGGATTGTTTGCACTAGGTGATTCATCTATGTTGGAAGATCTTTTGGATGACATGATGATGTTTGTTTGTGAGGTTGAGAGTGATGAATATGCAAGCATTTTGGGAATCCTATTTATAGAAAAATAATGCATTGTAATGAATGCTTGACCCAAAATATGGATTAAAATCTAATGATTAGATATGAATTTAAGGCATGTGATCATGAGAACACAAGAATTAAGTAACATACTCCAAAAATATGATGAAAAATATTGAAGTTTTCATCCAAAGTGAGAAAAATAGAAGATAATTTAGTTTCGCCCACGGATCCTTCCTCGAGGGAACCGCCCAAGATTAAGGTGGGATCCGTGGTATCAGGATCTGGCACTCAAAATTTTCCTTTGGAAACATTTGTGCCTAGTGTGTGCCTATATGCAAACCATTTGGAGTTGCGGTTATCTCGACTCCTAAAAAGAAAGAAAAAATAAGCTAGAAGTGAAAAAGCACACTATTATGTGAGATAGCCCGAGTGCTCCTAATTCATTGTTGCTTAAATGAATGTACCTGAAAACACGTATTAGTTATGTGTCCTCTTTAGCATTCAAAAGACATGAGATGCAATGAAAACGGGCTTTTACTTTGTATTAATAATGAAAAAGCGATTTGTCCTAGACGTGAGAAATGGCTTTATGAAAGTGATACGGGAGGAGGTATCCTTTTAGAAAAACATTTTGAAAAGAGATTTCTTTGTGTGAGAAAAACGTTTATTCTTGAGTGGAAAAAAATAGATATGCAATTACGTGTTTGCAAAAGGTACTTGCCAAAAAAAATATGAAAGTACGTGTTATATGTAAAACCTATCTTGGGTTTTGAAAATTCCCGTATTGTTTGTGAGTCGTGTGTGAAATAGAGATCCTAGACTCAGAAAGAAGAAGGCTAGTGTTTACATACCTTGTAGAGTTTAAAAGCTAATTACGACGATTGTTCCATGAGACCAAGACCAAGACGAAGTAGGTTGAATTGTTCCCACTTTAACGGTTTGGTGAGGACGTCGGCTATGTTGTCTTCGGATGCTACCTTCTTAATAGAGATGTTCCCCTTTTGAACATTGTCTCTTAAGAAGTGATGACAAATCTCTATATGCTTGGTGCGAGAGTGCAATACCGGATTTTTGCCTAAGTCGATAGCACCTTTATTGTCACATAGAATGGCTATGTCACTTAGGTGAATGTCGTAGTCAACTAACGCTTGTTTCATCCATAGTGCTTGTTGGGCATGCTTTTACTACGGAGACATATTCGGCTTCGGTTGTTGATATGCCCAATGTCGTTTGCTTCTTTGAGAACCAAGATGTTAAACAACATCCCATAAAAGTACATACCCCACTTGTACTATTTCGGTCAACGAATCACCGCATGGTCGAATCAGATATACACCTGCACTTTAGGATACCATAATCCTAATTGAGTCGTACCCTTAATGTATCTAAATATCCTTTTATGATCTTCTTGAAACCTAGCACATAGACAAACACTAAACATGATATCCGGCCGACTAGCCATGAGGTAGAGAAGACTACCAATCATGCCACGGTATTTTGTGTTATTAACGGATTCGCCGTCTTCATCTTTTGTGAGTTTAGTGTCGGATGACATTGGTGTTATTATGGGTTTTGACTCTTCTAAACCAAATTTCTTTAACATCTCCTTTATGTATTTAGATTGATTAAAGAAGATATCATCTTCTACTTGTTTGATTTGTAGACCAAGAAAGAAACTAAGTTCTCCCATCATACTCGAATCTCGAACTCGAATATAATATCATCTACATGCATGATTTTGAGAAATCATCATACCAAGCACATGTCTTATGACAAGTAGATCGAGGTTGAGCTAATATAATATCATTTAGAAAAGCACTTTGACATCCATATTTGAACAATGATTATATGTGACTCTATTTTCTTAGTAAAGTCTAGTGTTATCAACTAACCCCATGGCTATTAGTTGTTTTTGATTAATGGCTTCTGTGTATTCTTAACGACTATGACAATCTCTTTAATATTTATGATTTCATCATCGACAAGAGGTAGAGTAGGTTTGGGTGGACTCATAAAATTTTACGCTTAATGACTCTTCAACCTTCATTGTTTCTTTATTTAATATGACGTAAGCTTTGCTTTTAGGAGAGTAACCTAAAAAGATACCTTCGGTTGATTTAGGATCAAATTTTGTAAGGTAATCTTTAGTGTTAAGTAGAAAACATTTGCTACCAAAGACTCTAAAGTGATCTAACGTAGGCTTTTTGCCTGAAGTAACTCGACGAGTTTTACCTAAAATGGTCTAATTAAGACTCGACATATGTACGTTGAAGTATCAACGGCATTGCACCAAAACTTTTGAGGTATGGATTGCTCATTTAGCATGGTGTGACTCATTTCTTATAGGGTTCTATTCTTTCTTTCAACTACCCCATTCGATTGTGAAGTGCGAGGAGTCGAGAAGTTGTGAGTAATACCATTAGCGTCACAAAAGGCTCCAAATTGCACTTCATTATCGAATTCCCTACCATGATCCATTCTAATAGATACTATAGGACTTCCTAATTGTCTTTGGATTTTCTTACTCAATATTTCAAAGTGATTGAACGTTTCAGTTTTGTTCTTTAAAAATTTAGTCCAGGTGTACCTAGAGTAATCATCCACTATAACCAAAGTGTAGTAGTTGCCTCCATAACTTTGGATAGCGGATGGACCAAATAAATCCATGTGTAGTAACTCTAGACACTTAGTTGTAGAGACCATGTTTTTAGCTTTGTGTCTAGCATGGACTTGTTTTCCTACGTTACAAGCATCACAAAAGTGATGTTCATATTTTAATTTTGGCAGATCTCTTACTAGATCTTTGGATGATTTTTTTTTGGGTAAAGGGGAGTAATCCTGCACCCTGGTAAAATATATTAACCAAAAAAGTTTAAGTACAACGGATGAGAGTGAATCTCTCACCGGCCCGTTACATGGGTAACAAACACACACTAAAAGTGCACTAACCAAACAAATTACATAAGAAAGACATGCCAATCTTATGAACTACTAAACAACCAAATTTACTTCCTACCACGACCTAAGAGACTAACATCATACATGTCACACATATCCTCCAAGTGTCTCGGTAGATCGAGACTCGCCAAGATAATCATCAAAATCTTCAAGATCAAAACCCCACCACCCCTGAAGCCAAAATGACGCCATAGGGTTATCCGCTCCAAAACCTCATCCTCTTCACTTTGCCGTAGCAGTCACATTCCCGACTTTAGAAAACGGGTTACTTACCTTGGTAGCGTAAGAATTCACAGCCTCCTGAGGCTTGAAGCCGCACCAATATCAATACGAGAGTCCTTCCCGAGAACCATCAATACCGCTTCCTTAGTAGTACCGAAGACTCCCAGGTCTCGCCACAAGAGTAGAATCAATCACAAGACTTGGGATGCCCGTGTCATCTTCCACCTCAAGAGTCCCAAAAGAGTTAGATGTAGTAACGGTGTACCTTTAGCATTAACACTAGCAATGCCGGTGTCTTCGCCTTTGCAACATATACCGCTTCCTAGGTGCAAATCTAGGACCCTTACCCATATTAATACCACCCGTCATCTTCGTACCTTTAGGTTTGGCTTTCCGATTCGCACCACCTTAAAACCATCATCGTGTTCCTCCACATTAGAGGTGGGAGGACATCGTTTGCTCCTTTAAACACTAAGGACAACAAGCAAGAATATGTCCAAACACTTTACATTCCGCACAAATGTGGCGGCTTCCATTCATATTCCACCTTAATACTTGCCATAGTAAAACCACTATCATCCTTATTAGGGATCGCCATAGTCACCACATGTTTAAGCTCAGATTCAGATGATAATTCCACAAGAGCACGTGCAAAACTAATGCGACCCCATGAATCAACACACATGGAACTAGTAAAAGCATCTAGCATAATCGGCTTACCCACTTGAGTAGCAATTAAGCTCAACCCATCTTCCGAATATGCAAGTAATGGAACATTATGCAATTTAATCCAAACTGGAACTCTAGTTACCTCACTTTTAGACAATAGCACATCAGGAGTCCATTTAGTGAGAATGAGAGGAGAATTGCGAATAATCCAAGGGCCCTTTGAAGAACATTCTCAACACCTCTTTAGAATCGAATTTAAAGAGAAAACACCATCATCATTCTTCATAAGTTTCTTTAAACCAAACTTCCCCACGTGTTGGTGACGTAGTTCAACCAAAGGAAAAGCAACATTCTTGCCAACAAAGAAGCCAACAAGTGTATTTTCATAACGGTTGAATACACCTCCATAGCAGCCTTTGGAAGCACCGTATCATGATTTTCAATGCACATCTCATTCACCAAGGCCCGAAAATTAACTTTCCTAGAGACACGCCCGGTTTAAAACATTAGCAAAGGACCTCACTTCGTTATTTTCACTACCAATCACATTAGGACCAAGTAGAAGCATTCACCACGTTAGGACCAGAATTCACCGCATTAGTAGCATTAGTCGAAGAGACTTTAGTGCTCGAATCCAATCCACCCACAAACGTAGCACTATAACTTGTGTTTTCTAGATTAATATTACCCCAAATGTAATCGAATGAACATCATGCGCATTTAGGATTTAGAACAACCCTAGCGACTTTACGCAACTCCGACCAGCCAGTGTCACCTCAATACCACGCTCACCTTTGAGACGTCGAAACCTAGCTTCCAACGCCCGAATATCAACCCTAGGATACGGATTCGTGTCCGTGTTCACACCAACTTGATCGGCCAAGTTGGTGGCTGTTTTAGAAGCCTTAACCAAGAACCTCTTTGTCAAGAAAACCTTTCTCCATCTCTTAAAACCCACAAACAATCCCAAAACTCGACACACACAATCAACACTTGAAGAAAACAAGCGACGATAAACAAACCCTAATCGAAAGTTAGGTTTTAACACCACGGACAATAACCTAACATGCACCCATGATTCAATCAAAGAAAAGAGATTATAACAAGTGATAAACCAGGCTTAGATGAATCTAGATCGCCCAATCGATATTAACCAAAAAACGATTTTCAAAACCCTAAGAAAAACGACGGCAAACCGAAACAAACAAGGGAAACGTGACACTAATCCAACCAAGGACCAAAAAACAATGATGTTTATCAGTAACAAAGGCAGATTGGTGCAAAGAAACCCAAGATTTGAGGCAGATTTGACAAAAAAACGATTTAGGGTTGTTAGGGTTTAAAAATCGCCAAGAGAGAGAGAGAATTTCGTTTTTAGGGTTTTTTTTAACAACACTAGATCTTTGGATGATAGCGATTGAAGAAGTCGCATATTGGCATGATAGCGATTTAGGGTTATAAGATCTTTGGTTGCTTGTTTCCACTCATTGAAGATTCTATCTACAAAAAAAGGTCAACGGGGGTACTAAATGGTTTCACCGACACCATCTACGAGAAGGTGAGGTCGTTTTTATTTCCGGCCGCCATAAGGTTTCGCCTTAAAGCCTTAAAGACGAGAAGGGAGGAGCGATTATCTATGTAATTACGGTCTTTGTTGGTCGGCGTAGCACTCTTTTCTTTGTCAAATTCGCCTTACCAAACAAGATCGATTTTACCAACCCGAAGGGTTGTGAGGTCGGACCAGAGGTAATAAGAATGAATCTATATTTGTGCACGAAAGTACGGGTCGCTCAACTGCTCGAGCGCAATGCGTGGTATTGGTTCCGATCGACAAAGGTAGAATGCCCGGTCAAGGTCCAAGACTGAGTAGAGTAGCGTGTTCATTTTGGCTCCCGAGCGAGAACGAGAAATAGGCGATGCACCATCCTTGTCGCTACGCACGTTGACCTTGACTTGACAGATTCATCCAATTGAACCCAAACTCAAAGGAGGACCACAAGCTCGGGGCTCGACGAAGAGAAAGTTTCGGCATTAATAAAATGGGATTAGTCGGAAAGAAAGAGCCCGACATTCATTTTTTCATGAATATTCATAGTCGAGTCTACTAAAAGAGGGACCAATCATCGTAGTGATTAGAGGACACCTCTGATGGTTCACCTCTAATGTGACACGAAGTAAGACAAATTTTGTCTTTAGGTTCATTACCAATTTTAATGACATAGACTCCATGTTTCCTAATTCCCTACCTATAGTAATGCCATTTTTAATATCTTACTATCGGTTTCGTTAAAAGCACGTTGCACTTTTATCACATATTTGTCCTATACTTCAGAGGTTAAAGTTTAGGTTTTCTACGTGACACACATCGTTAATGGTTAGAGATTTGTTAGAAATCGTACCTTTATCAATGATTTTGCTTTTGCTATTTCCAAATACCACATTTCCTCCATTGAAGGATTCATATGTGGAGAATAAATCTTTATTTCCGGTCATGTGCCTCGTGCACCCGCTATCCTTGATCCACTTATCCGGATCTAGGTCGACCTCTAAGCACACCTAAGAAAACAATTAACTCAAAAGTTTGGTCCCCATTTGTTCATAGGTCCATTAGTGTTAAACATTCCATTCATGTTAGACATATATGGATAAGGTGAGTATGTGTTCCATGGTGCAAAGTTTTGAAATGGAAAGCCATTTAGTCCTAGTTGTTGGTAGCTAGTTGTTCATTTATGGCCTGTCATAAATGATTTAGTGGTGGTTCAAGCGGTTGCTTGAGGTTAATGTGGTATTTCAGCCACATTCCATTGTAGCTAAATTTTTTGGTTAATAGTATTTTACCAGGGTGCAGGATTACTCCCCTTTACCCAAGTTAACTACGGTGTAGGTTCTCCTTCAGTTTCAGTTAAGAATAACGATGTTGATGCCCAACCAATTGAGCCTGTGTCATCTGCTCCTCCTACAAAAGAAAAGGAGCCTGTGGAAGTTGAAGACTAGTTAGTTGAGAATGTGGCAGACTCAGATGATCCTACTTCGGAGGAACAGCTGGCGATCGTAGGAAAGGTACAAGCTCGAAGCTGCAAAGTCTGCATCGAAGAGCAAGCTTATCTTGCCCACTCCTCTCTCTCGAACTACCCGCAAAAGATTGCTCTGTGGTAGGGTGGTATTTCCACCATCAAGGGCCCAACACCGATCACATCCATGGTAAGTCTTCTTCCCTGCTGCAAAAAATTATCTGCATATTATGTTATACTAACAAGTTTTATCTCTGTTGCAGGACTCCCTGATACGAAGGAGCTTCCGTCCTCCCTAGCTTGTCACTCGCTCGTTGAGCGTGTGACCCCATCTAGCAGGAAGGGGGTGATGGATAACATGTCTTTGGAAAGGCTATGCGACCTTCATGATAAGAGCTATGTGAGACACTGCATATTGGATAACCAGCTTAACACTCGGACAAGGGAGCTTCTTCATGCTATCACAAAGGCTAGGGAAGAGATGGACGTCATACTTGCCAGGGAGAAGGCTAGGGACAAGCAATATGCAGACCTGCAGGCAAAGTGTGAGGATGCTATGGAAGATTTCAACAAAATCCTCCGTCCAAGATCTCCGAGCGGATGTGGAGAAGCTCAAGGGTCATTAATAAAGGCAAAATGAAAAGCAGTTATCTCTCGAAGGCGCGAAGGTCATAGGCTACAAAGAGCAAATTTTCGTTCTGATTACCAAGTGTGGAGGCCTTGAAGAAGAGAGGGCAAAGCTGATTGACCAAGCGATCAAACTTAGAGAAAAGGTAGATGGGTTGGCTCTTCGTCTGAAAATGCTCAAGAAAGACAAGGTTGATCTGGTGACCAAAGTTATCCCATATATTGCTATGGAGTTGTACCATAGTGACGATCTGGGCATAATGATTGGGAAGTTGGTAAATGCGGCCATGTTTCATGGCAAATGCACTACTCTTGAGGAGGTGGCCAAGACAGGTAAACCGGTGGAGCTTGCAAGTGTTCCATACTATAGGGCAACCCACGAGAAGGAATACGATGATGCAGGCAATGCCTTGTCCACTACAGAGTTCCCGTTCCTTGCTGAGGCTACAAAGGATCCAACGGCCTCCATTGAGGACCTGTTGGGAAAGAAACCAAGGAAAGTTCAACCTGCTTCTCCTTCCAAGAAAACACCATCTCCAAAGGTCCCATCCACAGGCTCTACTGATCCAACACATTACAAGGTATGATGAAGGCTACCATGTGGTAGTTATTTGATCTTCCAGGGTAGTATGTACCCTATTTAAACAATATGTCTTTATGTCTCTTTCCAGGCATGATGCCTGATGAAACAATTTACTTTTATATATGTGGTGAAGGCTACGGGCTAAGACAATATTTGCTTGTTGATCGTTAAGGCTACGGCCTTTTGGACTAGTTGGACTAGTCGTGAATGAATATCTACATGATGGCCACTAGGGCCTATATTTTGCTTAACTTTGATTCTTCTCTTTACGTTTCATTTGCACGTAAAATGTTTACAACCTAAGGCATATGGTAGATGCATAGCCTCATTGTGTGTAATTTCTGCACCAAGAATATAGCAATCGATAATTTAATTATCGATGAGGGTCACACCCACTCCATCTTAATCCTTTGGGTAGCAAAAGGCTTGGAATACCTTAAGACCACATAGGAAAGTTAATGTGATGTTGAGATGGATGTTAAGCATATGAGCAAGACGTATTGTTAGTCTTTGTACATCCCTTCGACATTGAAACTTATAAAACGACTTGGTGGACAAATCTTTGTTGTATTGAACGAAACAAGAGATTTGAGGGAAATGTGTTATATCATTAAGTGGGTAGGAGGATTACATCATTTTAAGAAATGAATACTAGACGCCACCATTAATGCTTCTTTCCCAAATGAGAAGAATGCAAATACATTGATTGAAAGCAAATTAAAAATGTTCTTAGACATTGTAGGTTTCATATGTAAAACTTACGGGGTAGTGCCATTCCAAGTCCTATCAATAGCGCCTCTATCAAGGGTTTCCACTTGTAGGCTCCGTTGCCATATGTTTCACATTTACGTAGGGCCCTTCTTATGTAGGCCCTAGTTTACCCCGACACTACTTTACTTACATTGTTGAGTCGAGGACGATTCTCCTCGCTTGAATTTCAAGGTCGAAGTCCCAAGTTCACATAGTTTAGGGTAGTACCTTTCAATCTTTTGTTTATGGATAGCCTCCCACCTCTAGTTACAATATTTACAAAACAAACCTTATATTTACGAGGCTATTTCCTCTTTCTTACCAAACAAGAGTAGGTCAAGATTGTAACCTCATTGAGTCTTTCTTCATTGTCATTTAGCCCTTAAGTTTACAAAACTTATATATTGCATAATTCAAAGTTCATGACTGGTATCGAGCCCTCGCTTTTGACACTTACTTAGACAAGGAATGACGATTCCTTTTGATTTTCGCTCCTTGCCATATGTCAAGCTAGGTCAAGATTGTCATGAGTCTTTCTCATTGTCCCATGACTTAACTTTTCCAAGGAATGATGCTCGTGCCATATGTCAAGCTGGCCCAGTAGTACTTGGGGTAACTCATCTACCCAACCATGGTTGCTGTAACCGAGCCTTCATTCTATGCCTTGGATGATGTCCCTATTAGTAACATCCACCTGTTCGTTACCTTGAGGATGGTAAACGGAGGTAAAGGACTATTTTATGTTCAGGCCTCTGCAAATCACGGGAAACACTCCTTCAGCAAACTGCTTCCCATTATCTGATATGATGATATGGGGTACTCCGAACCGGAAAATGATGTGTTCCCACACAAACCTTTCCATATTCCTCCTTGTGATTGATGCTAAGGGCTTGGCTTCGACCCATTTTGTGAAGTAATCGATGGCTACGACCAAAAACTTTTCCCCTCCGGGAGCAATAGGTAGAGGGCCTACAATATCTATCCCCCATTGGCTGAAAGGCCATGCGGATGTCGCGGAGGTCATATCTTATTTTGGTAGACTTGGCACTCTTGAATGGATTTGACATGCTTCACACTTCTGGATAATTTCCACTGTGTCCTTGTGCATCAAGGCCAATAGTACCCTATCCTCATGATCTTAGAAACAACGGAGCGAGGTCCTGCATGTAGCCCACAAGACCCTTCATGCACTTCATGAATTATGTTGGAGGCTTGCCTAGGTCCTACGCAACGGAGCCATGGAGACAAGAAAGACCTTCGGTATAGGTACCCCATGATCCTGTACTGTGGTGCTTTGATGCTGACCTTTCGTGCTAGCTTCTGATCCTCCGACAGTATGCTACTTATTAAGTACTCTCTGATCGGAGTCATCCAATTTGACTCTTCCTCTAGTATTACGTCAGACACCTCCTTTCGGACGATGGACCTTTCTACCAACACTTTAACCAGAACCTCCTTAGTTAAGTGAGCGAATGCCATTGATGCCCGTTTGCTAAGTGCATCTGCCTTTTTGTTTTGGTTTCTTCGAACATTCTCTATGTCGTAGGAAGTAAAACCTTCAAGCAGCTCCTTGGCTTTGTCCAGGTACTGCTTAATGATAGGCTGCCTTGCTTCGTAGGAGCCCTTGATCTGGTTGGACACCAGTTGTGAGTCAACAAAAATAGCCAAGTCCTCTACCTCCATGTCTTTAGCCAGTCGGAGACCTGCTAGCAAGGCTTCGTACTCCGCTTCATTATTAGTAGCATAAATTCAAAGCGGAGTGCATAAGTATACTCCTTTCCTTCAGGGTTAACTAGCATCAACCCTGCAACCGATCCGTCAGAGCTGGAGGCCCCATTGGTGTAAAGTTTCCACCCTTTGACCGTCTTCCCAGGCTTCTTGTCAGCAACTTTGTTGTCCTTCTTTGGTTTAGAGGGTGTCTTTGCCAAAATGTCTGCCAGTATTTGCCTTTTGACCGAGTTCCTACCCTTGTACTCAATTTCGTGCTCTCCTAGCTCGATGGCCCATTTAGCTATCCTTCCCATTTCTCGGCTTCAGCATATCGCTAATCGGCTTGTCGCTGAGCACGCTATAGGGTGAGCCCGAAGTACCTTCAAGGCGCCACAAGATGAACCAAAGCTAGGATTAGCTTTTCCAACTCGGGTAATTTAGCTTAGTTCCTCAGAGAACCCTACTAACAAAGTAGATAGGATTTGCTTTTTCCCTTTCCGCCAACAAAACAAAGACTGACAAGCCAAGGAGGTGCGATGTACATAAATAACACTTCGCATTTGATTGGGGCGGTAAGTGTGGGTAGAATTGCCATGAACTCCTTGAGCTTTTGGAAGGCAGCTTCTGCGTCTGTGCTCCATTGAAACATCTTTTTATCCGTGCATCCTTTAAGTGTCTTGAAGAATGGCAAGGATCTATCTGCACCCTTCGATAGCAATCTGCTGAGGGCTGCTAGCTTTTCGTTCAAACTTTTTTTTTTGGGTAAAGGGTCTTCCACCCGGTAAATTATATTACACCAAAAAACGTTTAAGAACAATGGAATGTGGCAGAAGTACCACATTAACCTCAAGCAATGCTTGAACAACCAACTAACACGCTTGTGACAGGCCACTAAGCGTTAGAACTATAAATACATACAATAACCAAAACACCAACCGAAACAACCACCTAATCACACAAACTTTGTACATCCTTGAGAGACTTAGGATCCTGCAAGTCTGTGATAGCCTTAACCTTCAAAGGGTGGGCTTTAATACCCTGTTTTGTGATCAGGTGTCCCAGGAATTGTCCTTCCTCCACGCCGAAAGAACACTTCTTAGGGTTTAACTTCATGTTGATGGCGTGAAGCTGATCGAAGGTTCCCTTTATGTCAGAGAGCATATCCTCCTCTGTTCTGCTTTTGATGACCATGTCTTCTACGTATGCTTCGAGGTTCCTACCTATTTTCTTGCTGAAGGCTTTATCCACTAGCCTTTGGTAGGTGGCACCTGCATTCTTTAGACCGAAGGGCATCTTTTTGTAGCAATATACGCCTTTTCCTGTAAAAAAGGCTATTTTCTCTTCGTCCTCTTCCGCCATCTGTATCTGATGGTAACCTTTTTAAGCATCCAGAAAACATTTCAGTCGAACCCCTGATAAGGATTCCACCTTCCAATCAGTTTCTGGTAGAGGATAATAGTCCTTCGGACAGGCCTTGTTGATGTCGGTGAAGTCTACACACATTCTCCACCCTCCATCATGCTTCTTAACCATCACTGGATTGGCTACCCAGGTTTGATACTTCACTTCCCTGAGTATACCTACTGCTACGAGCTCATCCACCTCCTTGCATGCCGCTGCACTCCTTTCGGGTGTAAGGCTTCAACGCTTCTTTTTGATAGGTTCAATGTACTTGAACTCGTTAGCTTGTGCTCAGTGCCGAAAGGCTTTCCGTCTATGATGAGAGTTCTGGGGACCCCCGTCATGTCAGAGTACGTCCATGCGAAGCCATCCGCATTAGCCCTTAGTAACGTTTCCAGTTCTACCTTAAAGGTGGCAGGGAGCTGCTTTCCAATGACCACCGTCTGATCAGGATGTAGGTCGTTTACTACGACGCGCCTCCAAGATCGCAGTAATCGCAGATATCCTTCGAAACCTCTTCAGGATTTTGCTTGACCCTTTTGCCTACATCTGTAGGCTTCTTCACGTTGTAGCTAGAGAAAACTGTTCCAATACCGTAGGGTGCTTGGAATTTGATCGCATCATGTATGGTGGAGACAACGATACCCATTTTTTGCATTGCGGTTTTCCCTATTAACAGGTTGTAGGGAGATTCAGACCTTACGATCGCGAAAACCAGGGTTTCTATTCTTTTTTGCCTTCCTTCTCCAATCGTAACCTCCAAAGGGACTTCTCCCAGAGGCCATGAATGCTCCCATGAGAATCCAACCAAAGGTACCCTCGAATCAACTCTCTTCGACCTTATCGAAGGCTTGAGTTTCAGGAAACAATGCTCATAAATGACTTCACAGGAGCTTCCGCAGTCTAAGTAGGCTATATTCACTTCCCTGTTGGAAATCAAGACTTTGATGACCACGAGGTCATTTGAGAGAACCTTACCATTGATCGAAGGGAACGTAACATCCCCTACCCCGCATAATCCTTTTTCTGCTGCTTTTCTTTTTAGACCAGAATCATCCCTGTGAACCATGAGGATTGAAGCTTCGACAGGTGTGGTATCTTTGTCGGAGACCTTCTCTTTACCTTTCTTTATACCCTTCACCAAATGTCCCAATTAGCCAGACTTCACGGCCTCTTCTATCTGTTTTTTAAGCTCTCTGCAATTGTTGGTGTCGTGCCCGTAATCGTCGTGGAAATAGCAGTACTTGGATGTGTCCCTGCTTCTTCCGCTACTTGCCAAACGAGGGGGAGGTTCGAAGGCCTTCGCAGCCCTTTTCGTAGCAAGTATTTCCCTTGGAGATTTGGACTGATTTTCCAAGAGTCCATGATCGATGTTTTTGTTGTAGGGTGCGAACCTGTCCGCCTTTGTGTCTGTTTTTTGACCCTTCCCACGAAGTGTGCTTTGGGATCTTGCTGTGACCTTCTTTACTTTCGATCGGAGCCCCATTAGTGGACACTTCTTTGGCTTCGATCTAGGTGTACGTCTTCTCCATTAAGCCTTTGTAGGTTGTTGGAAGGTCAGTGGATAGGAATTCCACTAGACTTCTGTTTCGTAGGCCATGCACAAAACGAGAGATGCGCTCGAGTGAAGTAAAGCAGCCAAAGATGAAACTTCCACTAGAACCCTAGCATAAGAACTATGGCCCCAAGATTTGAGACACATCGCACTCGTATACGCGTCAAGCATAACAGGTCGTCCAACCTGAGTAGAAATTAAGCTAAGACCGACTTCGGAATAAGCTACTAACGGAATATTATGAATTTTGACCCAGATCGAATGAGTAATGTCCTCTTTTTCGCTTTGGAATTAGGAGTCCAAACATTTAAAAAAATGGGCATTAAACGAATTAACCAAGGACCCTCTTCCAAAACCTTCTCCATACCATCCTTAGAAGCAAATTAAAAGAAGAAAAAACCGTTATTAAGCATAACTCTTTGAAGCCCATATTTTGCCCACGTATTACGAGCATAATTCTCAACAATTGGAAAAGCAAGGCGCTTACCAATAAAATATCTATATAATGTATTAGTAAATCGATTACTAATCACATTAACCACCTCCAAAGGAATGGCAACATTAGCTCCCGCGACACACTCGCTATTTCTCATCTTAGTAACCTTAACAACCTTTTTAGTAGATAAGTCCTTGAACATAGATGCAAAGGAATTGGTACCAAAATTAGATGGAATCTGAGGTGGGTCCAAATTAACATTATGCACCAAATTTGGAGTAGAAACCATGCATTCAAGAATGTTCAAAGGAGTATTACCAATTTCCATATTCATTGAACCAAACGAGCCAGGAGGAAACAAAGGAGGCTCATTGGCTTCCTCGGGAATGAATCTCACTTCCTTGGCACCACCAGCAACAACAAAATTTCGAAATGACATTTTTGCAAAAAGGAAGGAAACAGATAAATATCAGAAAGATAAGTTCCTATAGCTTATTTTAATTAGAAATTTACCTACTTTCTCCACAACAAATAATTTCAGTCAGAACGGAGACCCTTCCAACTTTCAAAGAAGGCCACCATAAACAGATTGGCTCGAAAGGTCCGCAATCACTGGATGGCTAGTTAGGCGTTGATACGTGGGATTCCTCCTCACAAGATAGGGCGGGGGACCGTTAAATCTATTCTCATCAAATTGAAACTCGGGGTTAGCAACATGGTATTGTGGAGGTACAATTGTATCTTGAATGTAAAAGAATTTCCTTTCCGCTTCTGATATTTGTAAAAGGCTTCTCAATCAGAATGGGCACATCCCTTTCACCCATTGGCCAATGTCAGCCAGTCTCCTCCAGGGTATAGATTCACAAACCCTGTTAATACAAATAACCGTAAAAACGTTTATTAATATTTAGCGATCTCTTTGTGTTTTGTTGATAACAAATATAATGTTATCATAAGTAAAACTATAAGGATACAGGTTGTCACCACTCACCAGGTAATTAATTACTTCAGTAACAACAACATTGGCAGCCCCCATGGAGAAATCCGGCCGCCACTATCTTCCTAATTTCCGGTCATAAAAATCAACAATATATGTCCTCTCTATCCTATAATGATTCCTCTTTCATTCTAGGGTATGCAATACATCATATTGATGCGTTTTTTCTTCTAAAGATATGGCAGCTGAGTAAATCTTTATTTATATCTAATGATTTCTTCATGGTTTATGTACGTTACCCTATCCCTAATCTTGTTTGCGCTCAAAATCAGTTGGCAATAGCTGTTTATCTTTTATTAGGGTTCTGAGGGTATTGTTCTGGCGGTTTGATGAACCCTTTTAGGGTTTTGATTTATTCAATTCCTTATTAAGGTTTCTGTGTTTATGCTCGTTCATGATAGCATGCTACGCATTGGTTATATCCTGAATTCGTTTTTAGGGTATACCTCGTATATCATTCAATGATCATCCAGGTTGGGTATCGTCTAGTGTGTGGTTATGTTCATTTGATATGCAAGTAATCCTTTTTCGGATTTTGTTTTTTGTAACTTATTTGTAAGTTCCATATGGATGTCTTGTGACATATAAGTGGGTTTGGGAGAGAGAAGGTCTCGTGTGGGGGCTGAATTGGATGTTAGGGTTCGTTAGCCCTATGTTTTGGTTGATTTGCAGATCGTGACGGATAAGTAAGGGTGTCAATCTTGGTCGATTCTTCAAGTCTATGATCGTGCAGATTGTAATTGTAAGTTAGGGTTTGTATTTTGTCTATGACAGGTTGTGTTTACATGGGTTTGCATTCTGATTTGTAGTTGGCAGCTTATGGTTTACAGAATCATGTCATAGTGGTATTGGCTGTAATTTGTGAAACTAGGGTTTAGTGAGCCCCAGTGTTCGTCTATGGTTGGTTCTTATCACATTGGGCCCATTCAGATTCGAAGTTATTTGCGATGTAATGAACTGTCCATAGTTGTAAGTGTGGCAACATGGTTCGCATGATTGTTTTTATTGGTTTGTTGTTGATGTTAATTTATTATTGCTTTTATGCGATCATGGGTGATGCGGTGTTGCTATTATTGCATTATTGCATTTATGCTATTGGGTGATGGTGGCATCATGAAGGTGTTATTATTTCACTTGGGTCTTCATGATCAGCAACGCTAACGTTCTATATGCAGGAGCTGTTGTGGATTCGACCTTGGTGATTTATTGGTTGTTATTCGATGGTGATGGATGTTAGGGTTCTTTAAATCCTATTCGAGTCTATGGCATTTTTGCTTCGTTACGGATTTCAATTTTATGCATTGAAGCGTGCCATTGGGGTGAGTTGTGGCTTTGCTGGTCATTGGAACATTCTAACTCCATGGTGTCAAATCATGGTTTGTTGGTTTGTTGTATGTTACGTTGTTTTTGTGGTTAAAGGAAGGATGATGATGTGCTGAATTCAATCAAACGTTACATGGTTTTGATATTGGTTTCTTCGTTTTCTCTACAAAGACATTATCACTTGTGATAAGTTGTGGGATTCATATGGTATGGGGCTTTGGTTCATCGTGCCATATCATTCGTGAATTCTGCATGGAAGATTTTGTGACACACCAGAATGATTTAGAAGGCTCAAGTGTTTTTATTTGAGTAGTAATGTATTGTATTTTTGTACTTTAATCATTTTGGGTAGTTCACTTTGTTAAGTTATAAGTATGATTTGTCATGCTTATACTTAGAGTCTGTAAGTGTCCTAAGGGACTGAGATGAGGGAAGTCACCCTCATCCTTTGTACTTCAAAATTTTTGGTGTAATGCATTTTACCAAGGTGAAAAATCCCTTTTACCCAAAAAAAAACTATAAGGATACATGTTATTTTTGTAAAGCATTTACATATAGTCATTTAATACAAATTGTTGTAATAATTCATTTGTTGTAATAGTTTATTAGGATGGGTAAAAACCACAACCCATGGCCTATAACCCATGGAGTTAACCCATACCCATTTGACTAGATGCATTACATCTATTAGATACATTGTATCTACTTAGATACCCATGGTTCAAACCATAACCCATAACCCATAACCCAAAAACCCATGGGCAAAGAGGAGCGTCTCACGGATCCCTAGAGTTATACTAGACGGATCCCTCAAGCAAGGGATCTGTGGGATCCGTGCAACAGTGGCAAGAATTTGCCTATAAATAGAGAGCCATTTCTTCAATTTTATTTACCCCTCTTCTTACTAACTCTCTCATATATTCTTACACTCTTCTAACAAAAGATCACTTGATATAGAGAGTTGTTCTTCTTTCTTCTATTGTGATTCTCATATAGGTCCTTCTCTAAGGCGAGATCACGAGCATTCTACTAGTCATCCAAGCAAGGGTCCTTGATTGATTTGTTCCTTCACAAGATTTCTGTAGCAAAGATCTTGTATTTCATATTTCACATATTTGTTGTGTTATAGTAGTGTTGGTTTGGTCTTCCGTGTTACAGACTCGGTATTTAGCTTTGTTCCGGAAAAAGGTGTAAGCAACGTTGTGAAGGCTTCTCTGCCAAGTTGAAGGAGTTTGTTGACATAGTGCTTGAACTCTCGAGTAGATGACTCGGGGAGTGGAGTAGGGCAAGGAAGGTGTCCTTGTAGCCGAACCATTATAAATCGGTTGTGCCATTTCTATCCTTTACTTTACTTACCTTACTTGCATTGCTCATAGATCTATACTATCTCCTCATTCATACGATTTCACATAACATCGAATCTAAAAGTTTTTTGAAACTAACTTAAAATCAGCAAGACTATTCCCCCCTGTAGGGCATGTTTCCGTATGGTTGAGGAAAGCTAGGGTTGCTAGTCTGCCCATTTGGTGGTGGTAAACCCCATGGGGATAAGATTGAGCCTGAAAAGAAGGGTACATACCATGAGGAGGAAGATTTCCTCCCCCATTCAATTGAGGTGGATTGCCTTCTATGCCTGATGCGTGAGAAGGCTGCATCTTTGAACATCTTTGAAACCTACCGATATTCCACTCGTTCCTTCCCTTCTCGTCGGAGCCCTCTCTGGAACATCTTTGAAACCTACCGATATTCCACTCGGCCTTTGACTTCCCGGAGATCCTACCCTCAGCATTGAGCGTGTAGTCCCAGGAGCCGAAGGCCTAGTCTCCATTTCCATCTCTTCGTCATACTCATCACTAGAGTATTCTAACTCCCTCCGCATCTCTACGTTCCGAGCTTGCCTCCTTCGAGCCTTCAATAAGGACTCTAGCGCTTCCATGTTAGCTTCGATGAACGCAGGACTGATTACTGGTTCGTGGTTAGCTGACGTCGAAGCATGGTTGTTGGGAGTTATTTCAGGGTGAGATCGTGTGGTGAAAGTGGGAAGGTTGTTGGGAGTTATTTCATGGTTGTTGGGAAGGTTGTTAGGATCGTTGACTGGGATTGGTGTCAAGGTCGAGAAACCCGCAGGGGAGTATCTTCTCTTCCTTGATTCATGCCGTAAAAGTAGTGAGCGCGATTGACTGGTTATAAGTTTGGAATAACGAGACCAATTGTAGCGGGTCCCACGGATGGCGCCACTGATTGTACAATAACCAGACGACTGTGCCTTCGATGGTGATCAAGGATATGAGGTGATATGCTTGCGCCAAACTTGTAGCCAATCTCCAATAAGAAATAGTAGACACTTCGTTAAGTGATTGCACAGGGTTGGACCGCGAACCACCTCCGCGAGAGTATGTGATATGTGTTGTAAGTAATGTATAGTATGTGAAATCTGTGTTGAGTGAACATACCATTGAAATGACTCGTCCAACCTATTTATAGATAGAGAAATAAGCTTGGAGAGTGTTTCAAGACGCTTCAAGATCATGGGGCGCCCCATGATTTGTGGTCACCGCTAGGCTTCATCCCACTCTCTCCGCCTTGGCGGGAAGCTAAGGAGACAGGTGGGAACGTGGGGAAGACCAAGTCAATGTTCTCCCATGTCTTAGTGTCTTCAGGTAAGACCCGGCGGCATAGGCCTTCGGTTGGCGAATTCCCAATTGGTAACCATATCAAGGATGAATGATTTTACACCACCAATGACTAAGGAAGAAAGACTTGGGCCTTCATAATGCAAATTCAACTGAGTTCGAAGGGGAGTCCTTCGACCTGATCGGAGGGTACGTCATCAAGAGTCCTACGCATTATCCTTGTGGTATTGCCAGAACATCCGAGTGATATGTCAAATATCCACGATGCAGATGGAAATCCTTCTAGAGCCAACATCAAACAAGCTCTTGGTGGGTGGCGTGTGAGATCTTTCCAAAAGATCAAGCTTGTGACAACTGGATAGAAATAATGGGGCAATTCATTCCAGGAAATGAATTGATGGGGCAATTCATTCTAGGATAGAAACGATGTGAGATCATTCCAGGATAGAAACGATGAGGCGAATCACTCCAGGAAAGATCAAGTTTGATAGAAACGATGGGGGGATTCATTCCAGGAAAGATCAAGCTTGTGACAACTGGATAGAAATGTGTGAGATCTTTCCAGGAAATAAATTGACGAATACTTTTGGAAAAACCGTTCGATGTGCAAATCTTCTTTCTCCAAAGCACATCGAATGTGTATTCATTTTCAAATTCAAAAGTATTTCGATTGAAAATTGATTGATGACGCACCCTCGATCAGTCGAAGGACCCCTTCGGCCTCGCCAAATTACATTACTAAGACCCAAGTCTTTCTTTATAAGTCATTGGTGGCGAAACCATTCATCATTGACATGGTTACCGATTGGGAATTCGCCAAACCGAAGGCCTATGCCCTTCGGTGTCTTCTCTTGAAGATGCCAAGACAAACAAGAACCTTGACTGGTCTTCCCCATCGCTCCCACTATGTCCTTAGCTTCCCGCCAAGTCCGAGATAGTAGGGATGAAGCCCTAGCGGTTACCATAAATCGTGGACGCCCCCATGATCTCCTAAACGTGTGCTAACACTCTCCAAGCTATTTTCATCACCTATAAATAGATTGGACGAGTCATTTCAATGGTATGTTCACTCAACACATTATTTCACATACATCATATTATCCATAACTCATATCACATACTTATTCACACACGGAGGTGGTTTGCGAGGCCCAACCCTGCGCAATCACTTAACGAAGTGTCTACTATTTCTTATTGCGATTGACTAAAAGTTTGGCGCAAGCATATCACCCTCATACCCTTCGATCACCATCAAGGCCCGGTCGCATTTAATTATTGTACAATCGGTGGCGCCATCAGGGACCCGCTACTATTGGTCTCGCTCATTCCAAACTTACACCCAAATAATCGCTCTCACTAGTTTTACGGCATGACCCAAGGAAGAGAAGATACACCTCCGGGTTTCTCGACCTTGACACCAATCCCGCCAATGATCCTGCAACCTTCCCAATATAACGCGTCCACTTTACCACACGATCTCACCCCAAATAACTCCCAACAATCATGCTTCAACCTCGCCTAACCTCGAACCGTGATCATCCGGCGTTTGTCAAGCTAACATTGAAGCATTAGAATCTTTACTAAGAGCTCAAGGAGGCAAGACCGAATGTGGAAATGCGTAGGAGTTAGAATACTCAAGCGATGAGTACGACGAAGAGTTAGAAATGGAGGCTAGGCCCTTGGCTTCGGGGCTACTCGCCGGTGTTAAGGGTAGGGTCTCCAAACAACAAGGCCTAGCGGAAGGTCGGTTGGTTTCGAAGACGCCCGGAGCGGGCTCCGGCAAGAAGGAAGGAACGATGGAAGGCTCCAATGGAAGGAGTCACCAGAGGGAGGCTACGGAGGTTAATTTGCCACCACTCTTGGCGGCTCATCCGGGAAGAACGGAAACGGGGTTCCACCGCAGCCTTCTCACGATCCGCATAGGAGGCGATCCATCTCATTAAACAGGGAGGAAGTCTTCCTCCTCATGGTATGTACCCACCTTTCGTGCTCAATCTTACCTCGCGGGTTTATCCCCACCCAACGGGCAGGCTAACAACCCCAACTTTACTCAACCATACGGAAGCATGCCCTATGGACAACCTATGGTATACCCTTCGACTGTAGGAAGTCACCCACCTTATATACCCACCGCTTATCCCCAATATGTTAATCAAAACATCGTTGGAATACCTCCTAATCATAACCCATACAATGCTGCGCCTACATACATGCCACCTTATAATCGCTCTATTCGAACCCATGGGCTCCACAACACCCTTCGTAAGATGGATGAAGACTACCCTTTGCCCGATGGGTTGAAAATGCCCCACATATTGGTACTTATGATGGAAAAGGGATCCGGATAACTTTTACACTTGTTGAAGGGCTATTAGAATGCGTATGGGTAATGCCTGCATTGCGTCACATGTTTACATACACCCTACGAGACTCGTCGTATATGGTGGAACGGGCAAAACCGAGTAGCATTGTGAATTTGGATGATCTCAAAGCTGTTCAGTCACATTTCACCAAAGTGAGAAAAAGTTCACAAGAACGCACCTAATAAAGGCACAACATCAAGCAAAGGAGAACGAAAGCACAAGGGCCTTCATTACTAGATACACCGATGACACCTTGCAGATAATGGGTTTGCACGAAGACCAACGCATCTCGTGTTTCGTACATGGCCTACGGAATGAAGCTTGGTTGAATTCCTTTCCACCGATCTTCCCGCAACCTATAAGGGTTTAGTGGAAAAGGCTTACACATGGATCAAGCAAAAGAAGTGTCCACCAACGGGCTCCGGCCAAAACAGGAAAATCACAACAAGGTTCAAGCATCCTTCGTGGGAAGGGTCAAGGAACAAACATAAGAGCAGTGGATGATTTACCCCATACCACAAAAACATCAACCACGGCCTCCGGCTAATCGTCCAAATCCCCAAGAGAAATACTCGCACCGAAAAGGTCACAAGACCTTTGATCCTCCTCCTCGCTTGGCAAACAAAGGAGGCCTGTGGACACTTCCAAGTTTTGCTATTTCCATGATGATTACGGTCACGACACCAATCACCGCCGAGAGCTCAAAAGCGGATAGAAGAGGCAAGAAAGTCCGCCAATTGGGACATTTGGTGAAGGGTATAAAGAGAGGCAAAGAAAAGCCTCCACACACGGTTGGGAAAGATACCACACCGTCAAGCTCCCATCCTCATGGTTTATAAAGAAGACTCTAGTTCAAAGAGAAAGGAAGAGAGGAAGCCTTGTGCGGAGTAGGAGATGTCACTTTCCTTCAATCACGGGAAAAATTCTTTCAAATGACCCGTGGTCATCAAAGTCTTGATCTCCAAGAGAAGTAAGCAGATCCTACCTTGATGCGGTAGCTCCCGCTGGTTATCTACGAACGGTGTTTCCTCAACTCAAACCCTCAATAAGGTCAAGAGAGTAGATTCAAGGTACCTTTAGTAGGATTCTCATGGGAACACTCTATGGCCCTTGGGAGAAGTCCTCTAGAGGTTACGATTGGAGAAGGAGGCTAAAAGAGCAGAAACTCGGTTTTCACAATCGTGAAGTCGCAATCTCCTACAACCTATTGATAGGGAGAACAAGAATGCGTAAGATGGGCATTGTTGTCTCAACCATACATGCCGCAATCAAATTCCAAACTCCTTTCGGCATTGGAACGGTTTTCTCCGACTATAAGATGAAGGGCCCACGACGGAAAACAAGAGGTCAAACAGTTTCGGAGGAACTTTCGAAAGATGTTCTCGATTGCACTAATGTCAAGAGCGCATCGTGGTAAATGATCTCACCCCGATCGGACAAGAGTAACGGAGAGCAACTTCCAACCTCCTTAAAGCGAGTTGAAAAGATACTTTGCGATAACTCGACGCCTTCGCATGGACCTATTCTCGACATGACGGGGTCCCGAACTCTCACCATAGATGGACACCCTTCGGCATCGAACACAAGCTCAACGAGTTCAAACATATTGAACCCATTAAACAAAAGCGTAGAAGTCTAGCTCACGAAGAAATGCCACGCATGCAAAGAAGTGGACGAACTCGTGGCAAAGCAGTATACTCGTGAGAGGTGAAGTATCAAACTTGGGTGGCCAATCGGTGATGGTCAAAAGCACGACGGAGGATGGAGAATGTGCGTAGATTTTATCGACATTAACAAAGCTCGTCAGAAGGATCGCTACCTCTTCCGTAAATTGATTGGAAGGTGGAATCCCTATCGTGGTTCCGACTAAAGTGTTTCCTAGACGCTTATAAAGGGTACCATCGATACAAATGGTCAAGAAGACGAGGAGAAGATGCCTTTTTGCTGTGGAAAGGCGTTTGTTGCTCTGTAAAGATGCCTTTTGGTTTGAAAATGCAAAGCACCTACCACCGATTGGTGGACAAAGCCTTCAACAAGCAAATAGGCAGAATATAGAAGCCTCACGTGAGCGATATGGTCATCAAAAGTAGGTCGAGGAAGATATGCTCTCGATATCAAGGAAACCTTCGATCGACTTCGCCATCAACATGAGTTAAATCCCAAGAAGTGTTCCTTTGGTGTGGAAGAAGGACAATTCTTGGGACATTTGATCACCAAGCGGGGTATTAAAGCCAATCCTTCAAAGTCAAGGCCATCACAGCATTTGCAGCCTCCTAAGTCCTCAAGGAGGTGCAAAGTCTCAACGGAAAGCTAGCGACCTCGGCAGGGTTCTTGTCGAAGGGTGCAGATAGATCTTTGCCGCTTTTCAAAACACTCAAAGGATGCACGGACAAGAAGACGTTCCAATGGAGCATAGATGCGTATGCGACCTTTCAAAAGCTCAAGGAATTCATGGCTATTCTACCAACACTTACACCCCAATCAAAGGCTAAGTGTTGTTCATGTATATTGACCTCCTTGGAAAGCATCGGTGCGTGTTATTGGCGTAAAGGAGAAAAGCAAATCCCCATATACTTTGTTAGTAGAGTACTACAAGGAGTCGAGCTAAATTACCCAAGATTGGAGAAGCTAATTTTGGCTTTAGTTCATGCTGCGAGACGCCTTCGAAGGTACTTTCAAGCTCACCCCATAACCGTACTTACCGACAAGCCAATTAAGCAGATACTTTCAAAGCCGGAGAAATCTGGAAGGATAGCTAAATGGGCCATCGAGCTAGGAGAACATGATATTGAATACAAAGGCAGGAGCTCGGTCAAAGGACAAATATTGGCAGACTTTTTAGCAGAAACACCCTCCGAAACGAAACTTGACAAAAAGGTTGTTGAAAAGGAACCTGCTACGACAATCGAAGGGTGGAAACTTTATACTGACGGAGCCTCCAGCTCCGATGGTTCTGGTGCAGGTCTCATGCTCGTTGATCCCAAAGGGAAGGAATACACCTATGCACTTCGTTTCGAATTCGATGCTACGAACAACGAAGCGGAATATGAAGCCTTGTTAGCAGGTCTCCGATTGGCCGCAGATATGGAAGTAGAAAACTTGGCTATTTTCGTTGACTCACAACTGGTGGCCAACCAGATAAAAGGCTCCTACGAGGCGAGACAACCTGTGATCAAACAATATCTGGATAAGGCCAAAGAAATGCTCGAAGGGTTCACATCTTACAACATAGAGCATGTTCGAAGAAACCAAAACAAGAAGGCGGATGCACTTAGCAACCGGCATCAATGGCATTGCCCATTTAACAAAGGAAGTTTTGGTCAAGTATTGACAGATCGGTCCATCGTCCGAAAGGAGGTATCGGCGTTATACAGAGGAAGACTCGAATTGGATGACTCAATTAGAGAATATTTGATAAGTGGCATTAGGAAGATGCAAAGTTGGCTCGAAGGTGCGCATAAAAGCACCACAAGACAGATCATGGGAAATTACTTATATGGAAGATCTTTCCTATCCCTTGGCTCCTACTGTAGGGCCAAGGCAAGCCGCCAACATCATCCAAGAAGTGCATGAAGGATCCTGCGGACTTCACGCAGGCCTCGCTCCGTTGTCTCAAAAGTAATGAGGGTTGGATATTATTGGCCTTCGATGCACGAGAAGCCGTCGACATCATTCGAGGCGCGGCTTGTCAAATTCACTCAAGAGTCCCAAGGCTACCAAAGCAAGATATGACTTCAGTAACATCCGCATGGCCTTTCGGTCAATGGGGATAGATATCGTAGGCCCTCTACCGGTTGCTCTCGGAGGAGTAAAGTTCTTGGTCGTAGCCATTGATTACTTCACTAAATGGGTTGAAGCGAAGCCTTTAGCATCCATCACAGAAGACACATGGAAAAATTCGTATGGGAACACATTTTACAGAGGTTCGGAGTACCTCACATCCTCATTTTAGATAATGGAAAGTGCCAGAAGGGTATTCCCAAGATTTTGCAGAGGCCTCGAATGTCGGACAATCATTCACCTCCGCTACCATCCTCGTGGTAATGGTCAAGTAGAGGTTACCAATGAGACATCATACAAGGAATAGAATGAAGGTGGGATATTGTCATCACGGTTGGGTAGATGAACTACCACAAGTGCTCGGGCACATAGAACGATACAAAGTCAAGTCATGGAGAAACGCCTTCACCTTGACATATGGCACGGGCGTCATCCTTCGTAAGTAAGTGTTGAAGCAGAAGGGTCATGAACTTCAAGTCGAGACAACGAAGAAAGACTCCGTAGTAACTTGGACCTACTTGAAGAACGAGAGAAATAGCCTCCATTAGAGAGGCTATCCACAAGCAAAGATTGAGAGGTACTATAATAAGCGAGTTAGGCCTTCGACCTTCAAACCGGGGAATATGTCCTCCGACTCAATAGCGCAAGCAAAGTCGAGTACTGTGGTAAACTGGGACCTACATGGGAAGGACCCTACGTTATTAAGGAAGCATATGGCAACGGAGCCTACAAGTCGGAAACCTTGGCGGAGACGTTATTGATAGAACACGGAATGGCACTACTCTTCGTAAGTTCTACGTATGAAACTTACAATGTCTAAGGACACATTTTACTTGCTTTCAATCAATGTATTTGCATTCTTCTCACTTAGGAAAGAAGCATTAATGGTGGCGCCTAGTATTCATTTCTTAAAATGATGTAATCCTCCCTACCCACTTAATGATAATAACACATTTCCTCAAATATCTTGTTTCGTTCAATACAACAAAGATTTGCCCACCAAGTCGCTTTATAAGTTTGAATGTCGAAGGGATGTACAAAGACTAAATAACATGTCTTGCTCATATGCATAACATCCATCTCAACTTCACATTAACTTTCCTATATGGCCTTAAGGTATTTTAAACCTTTCTCGCCCAAAGGATCAAGACGGGTGGGTGCGACCCTCCGCCGTGATCAAATTATACGATTGCTAATATTCTTGGTGAAGTAACTACACACAATGAGGCTATGCATCTACCATCGCCTTAGGTTGTAAAAATATTTTACGCAAGTAAAAGTAATAAGAGAAGAATCACATAGCAAAATTCGAGCCATAGTGGCTTCGTTGTAGATTTATGACTAGTTTTACTAGTCTAAAATAAGCCATAGCCATAAAACATCCAACATTATAAACTATTGTCTTAGGCCGTAGCCTACTACCAACATGCAATAAGTAAATTGTTTCATCGAGCACGAAGCCCGGGCGAACCTGTATAATTGTTTTAAGCAGGTACATACCAATTGGGATCAAATTACAACCACATGGTTGCCTTCTTTAAACCTTGGAATGAGTGGGGTCAGTTGAGCACGGAGATGGAACACAGGGTGACGGAGTCCTCTTGAAGGAAGAAGGAGGTGGACTTTCCTTGGCTTCTTGGCTAGCGGATCCTCAATCGAGGTGATGGGTCCTTCGTCACATCCGCAAGGAAAGGAACTCTAAAGCGGTTAAATGATTACCGCATCATCATATTCTTTTCATGAGTTGCCCTGTAATACGGAATTTTCTCCAAAGACTCTTGGTTCCCCGTCTTCGCCACCTCCTCCAACGTGGTACACTTGCCATGAAAATGGCAAGATTCACCACATTCAATCGCAATCCCACATCATCGCTATGATAAAGTTCCATAGCAATATAGGGATCACTTTGGTTACTGTGTCCACTCTATCCTTATTCAAAGATCTTGAGACTGAGGTTTAAGCCATCTACCTTTTCTCGGAGCTTGATCTCTTGGGCAAGAACTTTGACCTCTCTGTTCGAGACCTCCACATTTGGATGAAAGAACGGATATCCGCTCTTGTAACCAACACTCATAGAGCTTTCGACAGTTAACTGTTGCACTTCGGCCTCACTCGTTGCCAATTGACCTTTGAGCTTTTCATTCTCAACTCGAGATCTTGAACTAAGGGATTCTTATCAAAATCCTCAATGCCTCCTCACACTTCTTCTCCAAGTCGAGCATACTTTTGATCTCTAACCTTCTCCCCTTCAAAGATAGCATCCATTTCTTCTCGAGCTTTGGTGACAGTAGCATGAGCAATTCCTTGTCCTAGCATTGAGTTGATTGTCAAGCAAGCCACAGGCGCATATAGCTTTTATCATGCAGATCACAAAGCCTCTCTATCGACATACTATTCATCACCTCTTTCCACTTGGAGGATCACATGGCTCATAAGTTGGTGACAAGCTTGGGAGAAGGAAGCTCCTTCGTGTCGTGAAGTCCTATTACAAAAGTAAATTTCATTAATATATGATCTTGGGTATTTAATTTTATTTCACAGGTAAGAAGTTTACCATGGAAGTCATCACATTTGGGCCCTCGATGGTTGGAAATACCACGGCCTTACCACAGGCACTCTTTTTGGGTGGTTCGAGAGGAGGAGTAAGCGAAGAAGCTTTCTCTTTGAATCGATTGTAGCCTTGGCACTAGCACCTTTCTGCTTGAACCTCTCACCTATGCCGGGGGTCTGCGATGGCCAACGGTTGATCGGAGGCGGTTCGTCTGAGTTAGCAATATTCTCCACTAGGCGATCTTCTACATCTATGGGTTCCTTTGGTGGAGGAGCGAAGATCTGATTCGGCGGGATGGGCTTCCACTTTCGTCTTTGTTTATAGACACCGAAGGGGCCAGCGCCATAGCTTGTTTCTTGGGGATTCTTTGGAAGGAAACTAACCTCTTTGGCACCTCCACCACGATAAAGTTCTGAATGACATATTCGCAAAAAAGCGGATAAGATAAATATCGACAAGATAAGTTTTGTTTCTTATGATAATTTAAAAATACATACTTTCTCCATCACAAATTATCTCGGTACCAACGGAGACCCTTCCCATCTCTCAAAGAATGCCGACCATGAATAGGATTGGCTCGGGAAGGTCCGGCGGTCGGTGGATAACGAGCCAAACGCCGATCTGGTGGGTTTCTTCTCACGTTATAAGGCAATGGATCGATGAACCTTTCTCATCATATTGAAAGTCCGGGTTTAACAATGCGAGTATCCGGGAGGGATAATGGTAGTACGAATATAAAAGAACTTGCCTTTCAGGTTCCTTATGTTTGTAAAGGCCTATCTATCAATATGGGCACATCCCTTTCACCCTTTTGGCCAATTTAACCAATCTCCTCCCGGATATAGATTTAAAAACCCTAAGCCGATCGAGGATGGTTCAAACCCATAGGATTTACACATCACAATGTATGTTGTTAGCTTAGCTAGGCCAAAGGTTGAACCTAGAAATGTGTACCTCATAATATTGGAGGAATTCTAAAATTAAAGGATGCGGTGGTATCCTAAGATTGGAAGTGGTGAAAGCATGGATATCAAGCCTACATAATTTTCGGGGCATCGAATATCCCTTGATCTTTACTTGGTAGCATTACTTTGTGTTCTTTTGGAATGGGATAATCGGTGAGGAACGCTTTAAGCTCCTCCACGGTTAATGTGCAACCTTGTTGTTTTATAACAAATTTTTGTTGGTTGACATGACACCTTCTACAAAAGCATAAAAATATTGGAAATCTGAGAAGAAGGAGCGCTTTTACCTTGTTTGGTGAAGGCTTGATCGAAAGGAATTTTGGTAGGTGAAAACTTTGGGTGAAAGTTACTTTGTTAGGGTTTCTTGATTTTTGCATTTTATATACCCTACAAGTATTGCATCTTAGCCCTACACGTGTCTCGTGCTATCCCTTTTATACCGGTTCAAACCTCTTTTAAATTTTGAAAGGATGTTTACTAGTACCGAGGAAAGCAGGGGTAGTTATAATTAACTATGCATTTATTACGGTCAATATTAATTAGACTTTTCATCTTCGTTTGTTTTGTGACGAAGGAGAGGTTTCGTTTTATTTCTCGAGTCGTAAGCAATATTTACGGTTCGTACATATCACTTTCATTGGGGGCTTGATGACGTATCCGATCGGTCGAAGGACCCCTTCGCCTCGATCGAAATTACATTACGAAGACCCAAGTCTTTCTTTATAAGTCATTGGTGGCGAAACCATTCATCATTGACATGGTTACAGGTTGGGACTCGCCCACCAAGGCCTATGCCCTTCGGTGTCTTCTCTTGAAGATGCCAAGACAAACAAGAACCTTGACTTGGTCTTCCCCGTTCCCACTATGTCCTTAGCTTCCCGCCAAGTCCGAGATAGTGGGATGAAGCCTAGCGGTTACCATAAATCGGGGACGCCCATGATCTCCTAAACGTGTGCTAACACTCTCCAAGCTATTTTCATCACCTATAAATAGATTGGACGAGTCATTTCAATGGTATGTTCACTCAACACATTATTTCACATACATCATATTATCCATAACTCATATCACATACTTATTCACACGGAGGTGGTTCGCGAGGCCCAACCCTGCGCAATCACTTAACGAATTGTCTACTATTTCTTATTGCAGATTGACTACAAGTTTGGCGCAAGCATATCACCCTCATACCCTTCGATCACCATCGAAGGCCCGGTCATCTAATTATTGTACAATCATTGATCTTTCTCATAAAACCTTCGTCGTATTGCAAAACTCTTTTTTTTTGGTAAAAGCAATTTTTCACCCTGGTAAAATTCATTACGCCAAAAAACATTGAATTACAATTGACATGGGTGAATCCCATGCCCTCAGCCCGTTACATAGGCGAAATCTACTGCAAAATGCAGAACAACCACATAGCTAAACACCGGAACTAACAATTACATTTAAGAAACAATCAAAATGTAATAGAACAAGGTTCAAAGAACCAGATCCATAGTGCGCGACTCAATCTTCAAATCTTCATCGCTTTACCCTCGAGAGCAACACCAACTTCCCCTTCCATATGCACCATAGCACCATAATTGGTGCCAACAATAATATTCAGACCCGCTGCAACTGCTATTATTATTACGCATGATACGAAACAATAATAACCTAAGTATGGATATAAGCCAAAACAATACGGATCTAAAACATGATAATTGGGTTACTAACAATCCTAACTTCAAATATACGAAGAAAACAGCCCCACTCCGAACACGATCCACTGCATGTGCTATTAATATAACAAAAATAGCTAAGATAATCATGCACCACAAGGCAGCATGGATCCAAAAACCATATAATAGGGATACAAGACAACCCTAACATCCTAAAAGTACAAAGATGAAACACCCAAATCACAGCTAACACGCCAATATTTACCCATGTTTACATCAAGAGTGATGATCATCTTCATCTTCAACAAGCCACACGTACACAGCAAACAACCCCACATATGTTTGAATAATAATCATATTTTCATAGAACCACTATCAAACGTACATACCATGTACATGTACAAACGCACCTCTTAGGAGTGCTGACAAAATAATAGGAACCAATAATCAGCTAATTCGCCCCATAACATGCGTACTAGGAGCAACATGAACCCAAAAAACAGATAACTATAATAGCAGAAGCATAGAATCATTAGCAAATCAACCCACATCAAAAATAATCTGCCATATTCGAAATCTGAAGTAGATGAAACCCTAACATCCAAAACGGCCAGAAAACACGACCCTCTCTCACACAACCCACTTACATACATCGGATAATCCATATGGAACTTACATGTAACAAGAACCCTAGAATATGGATCACTTGCAAGGCGATAATAACAAACGCTAGAGGGATTCGTTTAATCAATCAGGAGCGCCAAACCGAACCCAATCAATAGATAAATATGCAGTTTAAGGATCAGGATAAACAAGCACAACAAATCATGAAACCCTAAAAAGGATCGTAAAAAACCATTGTGATGTAATAACGAAACAATATCGATCAAAGAATAAATCAAATAATGATCCACAATAAAAGGAAACCCTAAAAAGATAGAACTCGCAGCCCTAAACCCGATCCCAATCCTCAACAAAGGGATAGAAATCAGATAAGAAGAGACGAATCAATAAAAACTGGTAATGGTTTTAATCTAATTGCCAAGATCGCAACCCAGGACACATGGTGATTTCGATTAGGTATAGATAATCAAGAACTTCAGACACCATCTCCTTATATAAAAACGCTACCCAAACACGTATTGCATACCCATAAAAGAGGGTAGAGAGGACGTATAAAGGAGGTTTTATGACCGGAAATCTATGGGAAATAGGTGGCCGGAAATCACCATGAGAGAGAGAACGTATTAGGGTTTTCTGCAAAATTCTTTCTTCAAGCAATATGCGATTGTTTTCAAATCAATTTTTCATCCATCAGTGAATCTCAATTCGCTGGTTCACTCACTATGTGTTGTCTACTTTGGGACGCTCTGGTTTGAGAACGGCTAGATCAAGCTGTGAAACCCTGTCAAGGAGATTCTTAGAAATTCTACCTGATCACAGGTAGTACTTATACTGATCAATGGGGAACCGTGGTTCTTGCAACTGTATTCAACGAAAGTGAACAAAGACACTTTCGTGTGTGTTTATTACTAACTGTTGCTTGCAGGAACATTGGACGGTTGCAGCTGATCGATATTGAGAAGTCAATTCACAACCGCATGCTCATAGCATACACACTTAATTGAAGAAAATCATGATCATCAAATACATACAACGATGCTTCCGCCACTCTGATGAAAAGATGTCATGATTCAGAAAGTGTGAGCATGTCAGTCTAAAAGTCACAACATCACATGAAGGCAACACAACAAAGGGTGATCCAGAGATTTACTGTGGTTGATGATCTTAGAGAAAGCTCGAAGATTATCAAGACGTGGATCAATTCAAAGACCTCCACTGAAAGTACAAATCATTCGGACTTTGAAGTATCACTGCTAAAGCACAAACATTGCGGAATTGAAGAATTGAAGTCTACGAGCTAGAGCATGAAGTCTACAATAGAATGCTAGGATTCGAAATGTAATTCATGGGGTGACCTCCCTTAGGGGGAGATTTCTAGGATTTGGAAAGTCCATATGGAAGAGTCGGTCACCTCAATTATTGTTTAGCATATCTTAGCTCGTAGACTTTACGTTATTTAGTTTATTAGTTAGTTATTAGCTTAATTTAGCTTAGAGTAACACCGTGGAGGACGGACGGGTCTTTACCCACTGTATGCCTGATCCACAGTCCGACAGGAGGACGTTTAGCTTGTAACTATAAATACCTCTTCCATCCTTTGAAGAGGTGGTGCTTCTTAATCTAACATTTCTTTTTTTTTTTTTACTTTCTCTCTCTAAGAACACCCTCTCTACTCTTTATCTCTCTAAACATGGTATACTTGTATTATCATCATCCTAGACCACCCGAATCATTAAACAACATAAAAGTATGATACTACACTTTTCTTAACTTTTCTTTTTAATTCTTCAACCCCTTCTTTCTCCTTTTTTTTTTTTTTTTGGGTAAAAGGGTTTTCACCCCGGTAAATGTATTACTCCAAAAAACGTTGAGGTACAAAGGATGAGGGTGAGTCCCACATCTCAGTCCCTTAGGACACTTACAGACACGATATATAAGAATGACATACCATTCTTATAACTTACACTAAAATGAACCAACAAAAAATGACAAAAATACATAAAAAGTTACAATACTACTCAAGAAAAAACTTGAGCCTTCTATGTCACTAATGTGGTCCACTTTAACTTCCATGAAGAATCCAACTAAGAACAACCAAGCATTCTTCAACACCTCATCAATTTGTAGTAGCAAAGAATACCACAAACAAAACTTCATGATCAGAATCATCTCACAAATACCACACAACGGTTAGTGGGAGACTCTAAAACCACGGATAGAGCAGCAAGCGTAACCTCGCTCCAACAGTGTGCGTTTAGATGCAAATCTGAATAACCATGAACTACCCAAAAAGATTTTTTGAATAAGAAATCATTAAACTTAACTTTCAATATCACCATGATCAGCACCAAATGCAAATAACGACCAAAACCATATTTGCATGACAGCACCAATCCGATAACTCCAAAACCTAGGGTTACGAAACCCTAACTTACAAAAAGGACATCAATAACGACCTGTAGGAAGATAATCAACTCAGAAAGCAGTAGCAAGAAACCCCATCTCGATCGATTAACAACTCCTCAACTTCCAATACCCACAAATACCGGACCCAAACATCAAGCAAACCAACACCAAAGAAAGCGAGAATGGTACAATGAAACACCATCAGTCTAGCAGGGATAACAAACCCTTCTCTCATAAACCCACGAAACATTAACAGCCATCATACAAGAACATACGAACCCTAAAACAAGGGTACCAACCATTAATGAATACCCTAACAAGGGTACACTTCTAGTAAATAAAATAAACAAACCCCTAAAATTTAGGGATCCGTTCTGTCATGAAGCACCAAGCAACAACGATTGAAAGATAAAACCCTAAAAAGGGTTTCGCATATATAGCACATCAACAAACCAGCAGCGATTTTGTATATAGAGTCAATTTAGAAAAAACCAAACCAACTTGAATGATAACCAATCGCCTATACAGAAAACCCAACTTAATCGCTACAAAAGAATGAAACCCTAAGGTTTCCTTGTAATCATTAATAGAAAACAAACCCTAAAGACAGGTATTGTGTAGCGATCAAGACCACCAGGAACCACCACTTCAGATCCAATAGATAGAAAACGATTTTACAATCCCTAAATAAGGAATAGATAAATCGACAATGATAGGAAACAGGATTTGAAGAAGGATAAGAATCAAAGGCGACAAAGAAAACCCTAAAAAGAACGATCACCTAAAAAACCAAAAACAGAATGATTATGAACGCGAAACTGATCAAGAAGAAGAGAAACACGAATGTTAACACTTCCCAATTACAGGTCGCATCCACAAACACACAGATTTGGTCGGATTAGGCAGAGAACAATTTAGCATAAGAGGGTTTTCTTTGTCGCCTTTTTTCAACTTCTTTCTCCTTTCTAGAGGTGGCAAAACGGGCGAGCCAGGTGGGCACGGGCAACGGGCTAAACGGGCACTAGCCCAATGGGCACAGGCTTAAAGGGAACGGGTCAAACGGGCTTATGTTATACGAATCGGTTTATAAAAGACCTAAAACGACAAAAAAAATCCTCAAACGTAACACATCATTTATATTTGAGTAACTAAATATACTATATCTATATGTTTTTCATTAAACACAATTTAATGTTCGAGAAAAACATGTGCTCATTATGCCCATTTAACATCTAAATGGGCAATATATGCCCATTTAAAAAAAAGAGGGGGCCTAAATGTGCCAAAATCTTTTAAAATGTTGCCCATTAAGCCTCTTTTTTTTTTTTTTTTGGGCACAAATTGCCACCTCTACTCCTTTCTCACGTTACTCCTTTTTTCAATCATACCTAATGAATTTCTAGTTCTAACTATTGCCGTTATCCTTGGGTAGATCCCTCTGGCTCTGGCGGATCATAGGACGAATTTTGTATCCTTAGTGACCTTATAACTCCATAACTATCCTATGTTTCCATAAAACCTTATCTTGAAAATTTCTCAAAGTGTTTATGATTATAAAACATATTTTGTTAACACCTTGAGAGTTTTGGATCTTTAGATATACTCCGTCTTTACATGTGCTTATATGTTTTAACTAAAAACTACACATTGAGGGAAGATTTCGCACTTTTGAATTGATTGGCTCTTGATGGACAATTCCCCGCGAGACACGTTTACGTTGTTAGCTAAAGGGATCCATTATCAGCTTTTTGGTGATAACTAGCCTTAGTAACGAACTTGAAAGTGTAAACACTCCTCGAGTGAGAAGGCTAGACCCGTCAAAGTTCATGTCTACCAATAGATTTTTGAAATGGTACATTCTACTAGGAAAAGTCCTTTTCGACACACGTTTACATCACTGGTAAAAATAGGTTGAAATTATTACCCGTCCTGGACAAGTCTTTTGATTACTAACAGTTTATGTTTCGTTAATTCGTTGGTAATATCTGATTCGAGCTCGTATGAGATTTCATTTCTTTCTAATCAACAAATTTTAATCACATTTCTCCCCTTCAAAAATAGCATATGAGTGTTGGTTTTGATTTTTTTGATTAAAATATGCTTTTTGAGGTTTTTGAATTCGTTTGGGGAGAAATGGATTTCAAGAATGTTTGATTTTGAACAAAGATTTTGTTTTTCAAACATTAAGAAGCTTTCGCTCCTTGATTTAGGATTATTGCACTAAAACGTACAATAGGGCCCTTTCTTTGAAAATTGGGTTATGCAATGTGATGTGTGCATTAGGCATTTTTTTGAACAAAATTTGTTTTCTTTTGACAAAATTACTCCCCCTCAAATACAGAAATGTATTTGAGAGATTTTCTACTTGAGCCGAATTTTGAAATGTATTGGAAAGTACTTTTGAAAAATTTCATGTTATAGTTCTGCTCAAGGTTTTAAGAAAACATAGTCAAATGTTATATTACAATGAATGTAAAAATTTAGAGTTATTACAGACAATGTTTAAATGTTCTAGCTAGACCAAGTATTGTACCAAAAGCTAGATATACTCTAACTTCAACACTCATTCGGGACGACGAAACGTGAGAATATTAGGCTCCATTGTTCTTCCTCCAACATAACCTTCCAGTCATCGCATTTGCACTTTGAATTTGAGTCTTGAGCTTGTCAAAACCCTAACTTCTCTCTTACTATGGGCGATCAGCCGCCACCTCCCTCCCTTTTTCCGGCCTAATAATTCCCTAATTTCGCTCTCTGCCGTCATGGTATGCAATCGGATCCTAGGGGATTTGTCCTTTGAGGTGGCGTGCTTCTTCTTGTTTTCACCTGGTTTGAACCACAGATTGACCTTACCTTGTCGTAAGGTTACGGTTATACGATTTGTTCTTTCTTGTTTATCATCCAATCGGCTTCTGTGGATATTATGGGTTTGGTTCGGATGCTTTGATGATATAATGAATCCCTATCTTATTAGGGCCTTGTTGTATTTTTTCTCGAATGGTTTGGGAGGTGTTTGTAACCCGTTTAAGGTTTGTATGTTTCGTTATCAGATTCAAGACGTGGGTTTTATTGAGATGTAAGTCAAGTTTTAGGGTACCTCTTGTTCAAAAACCCTTCTTGTTATGTGATGTTATATTTCTTGCTATATTTCTTGGTTATGTGATGTTATATTTTGGAAGTTAGGGCTTTGTTAACCCTATTCGCTTGGCCTATTTGGTGCCATATCTTCTCAGATCTTGGTGTGGAATGCTAAGTTTTCGGATCTTCTTGTTGATATGAGTTCATTCGCTTGAAGTTAGGGTTTTCTTTTAACCCTATTTGCTTGGCCTTCTTTTTTGATTCGTATGTGTTCGGATCTTGGAGACGGCTGGATTTATGGATTTGTTGTTTCGAGGTGAGGGCTTGTTACTTATGTTCGATCCATTTTGGATTGTGCATTCGGTTTCATGGAAGTTAAGGTTTATCACCTTATGAGTATCCGATTTAAAGCATGGCCTGAATTAGTTTCATGGGTCTTCACGGTGGATGGTTATTTTTAAGTTAGGGTTTCTCATTAACCCTATTGTTGCCACCTAAGATGTCAGGCGTCTTTCTGGCTTTGTTTTCCGTTTTGGTTCACGGATATGGTTCTGGTCTTCACGCCATGTTCTACATCTTGTGAATTGGACATTGTATGTTAGGGCTGTTTTATTAGCCCTATTTTCTCTCGATTCTGGCCTCATGAGTTTGCACATCATTCTTGTTCTTGGTGGGGCAGTTTTTTGTTGATGACGAGCATTTACATGTGTTGAACGATATATTATTGGCTATGTCTCGTTATTGTTGGAAGTTAGGGTGCACCTTATGTTCATCAACCTGCTTGTGTACTCCACTCGTATATTTTGCTTCTCGAGGGTTAATGATTGGAAGTTAGGGTCATTTACCCTATTTTTATGGGTCGGACTGAATTACATGGTGTTTGTAGTTCCATGTCGCGCCATTTTTTGAAAGTTAAGTTTGCATTGAGTGGTGCTTGCTTGGCTACTTTTTTTGGATGTTTGGTACTTTTCTCGTACCAATGGTTTGCTTGTGGTTGAAGATGCTCATTGGATAGGGCTTCTTCTTGTGGTTCATGCTTCAATGTTGATGCCAGGCGCGCCTCATGTTATCTTACTTATTTTTCAAGATTTCTAGTTCCCAGGTGATAACATCAAATAGTCCTGAATATTAAGTGTCAATTTCCCCCGATAATGCTCGTTATTTATATCATTTATATGGATTTACGCTTGTTTTCTATTGTTTTCCACTTTCAGGTAAATTATGAGCATTGGAGCTAAAGAGAAGCGGAAATGGAAACATTATTAAAGATTTATCAAAGTATGCCTATTTTGAAGAAGTTCCGGCGTAACTCCTCTCTCACATTACGCCGTAACTATTGCGTGACCCTGAATACCAACTTATCAAGAGGTTACGGCGTAACTCTTCCCAAAGGTTACGACGTAACTCCATTAGGTCAAAAGAGGTTCCACGCGCCGTTATTTACGCCGTAACTCATCGCATCACTTACGACGTAACCGAAGTTTATTGAAGACTACGTCGTAACCACTTATATGGTTACGCCGTAACCAGCGCATCTAGTGCATTTACGAAGAAATAGAAGGTTACGGCGTAACTCCTTTGTTGGTTACGCCGTAACCCGCACTGCCTATAAATACCCACGAATTCCAAAGATTTCTAAGCATCCCATTCCACACACAACACTACGAGAACGTGGGAAAAGCTCAAGGCAGGTCTAGGGAGCATATCGAAATGCTTTTTTTTTGGTAAAGGGTTAATTCACCCGGTAAAATGCATTACACCAAAAAACGTTGAAGTACATAGGATGAGGGTGATATCCCTCACCTCAGTCCCTTAGGACACTAACAGACTCGAATATAGGAATGACACACCATTCCTATAACTTACAATAAAATGAACCTACCAATACTGACAAAAGTACATAAAAAATTACAATACTACTCAAGCAAAGCACTTGAGCCTTCTATATCACTATGGCGGTCCATCTTAACTTCCATGAAGAATCCACGAAGAAACATCCAAGCGGTCTTCAACCCATAATCTGTTTGTAGTAGAAACGAACACCACAAACAAAACCAACACAATCCCCATCCATCAAGTCTAAGTATGCACAATACAAACCAAACTTGAGTATTAAATGGACTTGTACATACAAATAGGGTTAAACCCTAAGTTCCCATAATGATCGTAGGAGTTTTGAATAGGAAACCAATAAGCCACAACATCCAAAACGACCTGCAGCAATCCGAGTAGTGATTTTTGAACAAGAACCAACTAAACTTGACTTACACAAGATTACCTTGACTTCCACTAGCATACGGAGCTGTTTCCAATGGAGAAGTCACTCCATTACGATAAGCTTTAGCATTTTATATTTCTTTTACTTTCCATTCATGTATTTCGTACCTTTGAATATTGAATTGTTTTGCATGATTAATATGAGCGGCTAAGCACCCTTTGGTGCTAGCCTAGTTATGATTCCTTAATTGTTTTGTATGCGTTTACCTTTACTTCCGTACAATTATTTCTAAGTGCATGCATGCATAGTTCTTTGGTAGTCACCCTTGATTTGGTAGTTTTGAATGGCGGTAGAGGCCAATTGCCTAGGAGATATGACCAACTGACCCTAGGTGAGCGGACTGAGACGGGAAGGGTAAGATATGACCAACTGACGACCCTTTCTACTTGTGTGATTTGACCAACTGATCACCTATCGTTTGGATGAACTTAAGAATTGGGGGGTGTAGTGTCTAAGTTCTAACGGTCGGGCACTCACTATTTTGAATCTAGCATGTAGTGGTACTTAATGACTTGGCTTAGGGGACCGGGAACAACAGGGACTTATGACGGTGCTTTGATTTCTCTGTGGTGGCATCTTTGCCGATAGGTTAGGCGAATTGACCAAATGCTTTCCTCTCGAATTTGACCCCACCAAGTAATTGGAAGTAGGTAGACGTAGACATAACTAGCTAGGAGGATTGACTAGGTTAGCACCACTATTCCTCTATTTATTTCCCTTTACCCATTTATACGCTTTTATTTTATTCTCGCATTAGTAGTTTAATTAATTAAATCCCTATCGAAACCATTATTATTCGTGACAATTAGACTTAGTAATAATCCAACACACATAGCTCTTGGGACGACCTCGGCTTTACCGTTACTACACTACACGCCGACCGGCACACCGCCCATTAGTGCACTAGGGTAGACCATAGGTATAGCGAGACACTATAGATATTAAAACACAGTCAAGAAACTCGCATCAAGTTTTTGGCGCTACGCCGAGGAGTTATATTAGGATTGATATTAAGTCTTTCATTTTGTTTTTAAACTTTTCTCACGCTCATATTTCAAGTTTCCATGTACCATGGAAGTCTGTTAACATCGATAACCTCACTCTTGAGGAATATTTGGCATTGACAAGAGAAGAACAAGGGCCGTGGATTGTTAGGCCGGCCATTGCGTAAGATGCTCAATTCAAATCAAACCTCAATTCATGAGGGGTGCGTGCAAATCCCTTCTCCGAAGCGCCACCGATGATGCCCATGAACATGTAGACAATGTCGAGTACATTGTCACCTATTCAAAGTTCCCGTAGTCTCACACGATGCTATAATGTTACGAGTATTCCTATTTCTCTTACGGAGTTGCAAAAGATGGGTCGATCGACACCGCAGGGACTGTCAACACTTGGCCTATTTTAAAAAAATATTTCATTCAGAGATATTGTCCTTCATCAAAGACGGCTAAGCAAATGGAAGAAATTCATAACTTCAAGCAAGAAGGTGTTGAAACATTATACCAAGCTTGGGAAAGATACAACGAATTGTTATACAAGTGCCCTATTCATGATCTCAACAGCCAACAAAAAGTGAACGTCTTCTACAAGGGACTGAACATCTCTTCAAGACAAATGATTGATTCTCAAGGGCCGATTCCTAGTATGACACCCACTATGGCTTCGGAAACTATTCAAAAAATGGCAGACCACTCTCACAAATGGCACAATGGAGGAAGCAACCGAAGTAAGAATAATGATATTGAGGGCCTTGTAGCAATAAACAACAAATTAGAAAGCCTTGGAAGAGAAATGAAGAAGCTCAAGGAAAATGTGCATTCCATTCAAGTTGAGCGAGATGGGACTCGTCCTTCTAAAGAATGTTCCTCCAATGAAGAAGTTAAAAGGATCGGGGAAGTGAACTATGGAAAAGAATTCCCTTTCAACAGCTACAATAATTACAGACCTAGGTATCATGAAAAATTCCCTGGGTTCTACACTAGAATCAACAATAATCCTCCTAAACCTAGCCTTGAAGAAATAATGCACCGGCACATCGAAGAATCTGCAAAAAAGGGAGTTAGACTCAAGGAATGGATGGTCAAAGTAAAGGAGGTCACCAATATGAACCTACGTAACCAAGATGCTGCAATTAAGAACCTCGAAACACAAATTGGGCAATTGGCTAAGAACCTTGAAACAAGTAATGCTAAAGCCACTTCCTGCAAGGCCATATTTGTGCAAGATAAAGCAAAAAAGGAGCAATGCACATCCTCTATCACTAATGATCTCTCCGGGATTAACTACCTAAGAGAGGATGATAAAGCATAAGACGACGAGTTCCTGCCAAGCCAACTTCCTGAAAAGCAGCAATACCAGGAAAGTTTTCTTCTCCCTTGCACTATTGGTAACATTAAGATTCCCGCATTAGCTGATTTAGGGGCCGGGGTAAACCTTATCTCTACCACTTTATTTGAAAAAATCAAACTTACCAATTTAAAAGAAACAACTATTATGATTGAAATGGCTGATTCCTCTAAGGCTGTACCGAGGGGAATTGTGAACAATGTGCTTTTAAAAATTGGAAAATTTTTCTTCCCCACCGATTTTGTAGTTATTTACATGGGAAAGCGGGAGGCTTACAACTTGATTGTTGGAAGACCTTTTCTGGCCACTTGTAGGGCTCAGATTAAGGTTTTTCAAAAACAAATTTCCTTGGGGACTGAAAATGAACGAATAACTTTTAGTATGAAAGAGCATTTAAAAGCAAAAACTAAAATTTCTAATAATGTTGTTAATGTTCAATCGCTGAATCCCACTCTACACTCTAAACCTATTACTGGTAATCGTAAAGAGAGTATTGATCATTGTAAGCAGAAACAGGATGAAATTTTCCAAAGCATTGAGGAAACTCTGAATCCAAACAAACATTTTTGCAACTCGGTGTCAACCACAGAAAGCGAATCAATATGGCCACCGTTTACTCGTCCTCAAAAATGTGAAAGAAAAGCTGATGAATGGATTTACCCTCATAAGAGAGAGAAACATGATGTTGAGTTAGCATTGGAAGATTGGTACAAATTAAAACTTGGAAGCTCAAAATTCATTAAGGAACTGGTTAAGCAGTATGGGTGCAATCATCTCACTGACACCATAGGCGGTACAAGATCCAGCATCAGCATTACTGATAGTATTATTACTAAAGATGATGACCGAGAAAAATCATGTGATAAATGGCTTTCACATAAGTTGGGAACAATTGGACTCAATAATTCTACAAGGAAAAAAAGGCTTGATAATTGGATGAATGAATACCAGCGAATGATGGAAGTGGGGCAAGTTCAAAGGCCCCCATAGAGCCCCGCAGCCTAAGTCTAACTTAAAGACTCGTTAATAAAGAAAGTGCTCTTCTGGAGACAACCCAATTATCCCTTTCTTTTGTTTTTATTTCCTTTCTGTTGGGTTTTGTGTTTTCTAACCATTTTTGCGAAACGAGGAACTAATTGTCTGCTGCAGATTGTCGATTCGAACAGAGTTACGACGTAACTCATCTTGGTGATTACGTCGTAACCAACATTTTAGCAAAGAGAATTCTTGACGATTACCAATTATGGCGTAATACCATCTCGTGGTTATGTCAGTAACTACCGCTTGACAAACTCATACGTGTTTTGCCGCTAGGCGTAACTCTATCATAGTAGTTACGACGTAACTTTCTCTCCTTTAATTCTTTCATTTTAAAACACGGTGACCTTGTATTAGTTTTTAAATGAACTTTGTGGGTGTGTTTCTGTAAACCCTCACGAGACTTCACTCGTCCACTTGGGACACCAAGTGGTTTATAAGGCTTGTTGCATTCGCTAAATGCAACCGTGATTCCTATGAAAGTGAGTTAGGTTTGTTTTTCATTTTATTTTTTCTTTTAGTATTATGCTTGTCGGTATTGTGATTTCGTGGATTGAAGTTTGTTCATGACGCTTAAACGAAGGCACGGTTCTTTCTCGTGGGCCTTCTTCTTTAGGAGCAAATTTTAGGGAAGTTCTCGCTCTAATTCTACCTTTCTTCACCTTTATTTTAATGCCTAGTACAAAAGGGACTTTGTACAATTCAAGTGGGGGACGGGTAGAATTATCTCTTGAACTTTATTTCGCCCTCATTTTTCTAGTTTATTTTGAAAAATTATGCCATTTTTAAAATTTTGACATGTTTTTCCGAACCTAACTAGATTAGACCTTAGCCGAGCACATACAACCCTTGACATTACATGGTGAGATTAGCCTTATCCGTTTCTAATATTTTACCCCAAATCCACCAAATTATGAGTGTGTCGGTAGCTTGTAAACTTTAGAACTTGGCATTTGCATCATTTCGAGACCATAGACGAGATATGTTGAGTTAGCTCGATGTATTTGGACTTTTCAATTTTAGAAGGCAATATTATAGGATTATTACCCAAACAGCCTACCATTGTGAGTCTATCGATTAGTCACCTCGACTTTTCACCCCCATGTGAAACCCTTTTGTTGCACTCCCTTTAGTGCAAGATACCCTAGATACAACCTTCGAGCCATTCCTTTCATTTTGTCAACCCAATATATTATTTCACACATATATACACCTTAGCCTACCCTGTAGTCTTTATTTGTGATTGGGAAGTCATCATTTGCCTAAGTTCAAGGTTCGAGTGGAAAGGTTTGGAAATCACGCTTTCATCGACGACATTTATGAAGATCATTGAAGACCCCCCGAATTCCCATTGTTCATCTCAAGTGGGGGATGTATGACGACATTTATGTTATTATGTTATGTTATTACGCCTTCTTCTGTTCCATCTTCGAGTACTTCAACTAAGAGAGGTAACCCATTTTCTAAGTGGGTGAAGTGGTTGATTCTGATAGTGATGAGGATGAGGTTTATGAGCCGAATGATAACATAGGAAATTACTTCTCATCTTCTGGTGGAGGTAATGAGCTTGAAGATTATTTTTCTGATGATTATGCGGCTCATGTTTACGATCTTCCGGGGCAACTGAATGATTTCAAGCTTCAAGGTCGTGCTAGGAAGTAACTTTATGATGGTTTTTTATGATGGTTTCTAGTAGTCCTAGTTGTTGGTAGCTAGTTGTTCATTTATGGCCTGTCATAAATGATTTAGTGGTAGTTCAAGCGGTTGCTTGAGGTTAATGTGGTATTTCAGCCACATTCCATTGTACTTAAATGTTTTTGGTTAATAGTATTTTACCAGGGTGCAGGATTACTCCCATTTACCAAAAAAAATAAAAAATAAAAAAAAATGATGATGATTCGAAAAACAAAAAACAAAAAAAAACAAAAAAAATAGTTGATTGAGTTATGATATTGGAAAGTGCGATGTTATAAGCACTGTAGTATGAGCTTTATTGATTAGTATCGAGGAGGCCACCTCGGTCACATTTGAAGATTTTTTTTGGGTAAAGGGGAGTAATCCTGCACCCTGGTAAAATATATTAACCAAAAAACATTGAAGTACAACGGATGAGAGTGATTCCCTCATCTCAGTCCCTTAGGACACTTACCTAACCACTATATAAGAATGACAGACCATTCTTATAACTTACAAATCCAAATACAACTAACAATGACTAAAAAATAACAATACAATAAATCGTAACTGAAATAAACACTTGAGTCTTCTTAGCCATCATAGCGATCCAGAACTTGCACATACGTCGACAACTAGGGTTTAGGAAAACCCTAACCACCCATGACCATAGCAAAACGATCCCCAAGAATAAACAAATTAGTAACAAATGATCAATAGTGGACCCACCATGCCACAAATCTGCTATGCAATCAACAAACAGCAAGACACACCAACACGAACATCATCAGAATCCAGCAGATGCAGCGTAAAGACCATAATGAACCAACATAGGGTTTCCCAACCCCTAACCTTCAACACCGATCACAAATCCAAATATAACATTGGTAGCAGATCTTGTGAGGATAAAATAACCATTAGCATGATTCGTATATCATCAGCATCCTCAAAAAAAACCAAATCGAACCATATGCCATGGACGAGAAATAGAGTTTTGAAACAAACCCTAACTTACAATCTTAATGTATCGATCAAGTACAGCCAATAACAATACGATAAAAACCTGCTTACTGGTCACACTAAGAACCACCAGCCAGAACACCTCATGAGAGACTACACCAGCCACGACATGTAGTACCACATCAACAAACAAAGGGTAAATTGAAACCCTAACTTGCAGCCGACACATCCATACCAACAACGAACAAATCAGACATGAAATCATGAACAAGGTTAAAACCAGAACCCTTGAATCCATGAACTTGCCACTCTCTCAACCCACATTCCGTATACTTCAATCAAAACCATGAACATGCAATAACAAAACGCTTACAAGGGTTACCTTCACGCAATCAAAGACAAAGCCCCATGAGGGTTTTGTGGCATTAATGACCAGATAGAACCAAAAAAACCCATTTATGCACACTAAAAACGAAACCCTAATAAGGATTTCGAATGGAGTGACACGCTTTAACTAGAAATTTGATTAAACAATGTGCATCAAGAAGGAGATCGACCATATAACTGTATAGTCGATTAGATAAACCGACTAATGAATCCAGAAACCAAGATCGATTAGAACACCCTAAAAACTAATTAGGGTTTTGGCAGTAGGAGACAATTAAAGTAAAAACAATAGATAAACCGACTCCCCTACCCTAACAAATCAAATCTAAATGTAAGTTCAGTTAATCCAATTAAAGATTAAAGAAAAAACGTTTCAGATGGACAGAATTAAGGCCAGATTTTGTTAGGAGGGGAGGCAGAAAATCGCCCCTACATTTGAAGATTGGAGTTGGTAGTTTTGCCGACAGAAGAAGAAAAGGTAGTGTGCCCATCACGACGTCCTCTAATGACACATCTACCTTGCATTTCATGATCCGGTCTCTAAACTTCTAAGCTTGAACTTTGGGCAGACGGTAAGTGGTGATGACTTGGTTATAGATTTAGACTACCTGCTTGTTTTTTTATTTTACACCAATTATATATCCCATGTCTTATCATACCCTTTAGTCATGAAGCGTGTCTAGGTGATGCAATGAGCAATCTTTGGTGTCTTGGCCATGGATTTGGTCATGTATCATTGATTTTGTCCACTTCGCCGTGACATGTTAGTAATGACGAGTCACCCTTAACCTTTGTCGTGTCTACCCATATTGCCTTCGAGAATTGTTTAGCCCTTAACTCTAGTGGTGGAGATTTGTGTAACCGCCAAGCTTATGATAGAATACATGCTATGATATGCGATTGAGTGATCACCCAAAATTGACACTTAGAATAGTTGAGAGATTTGAGTGTTTGTTCCCTTTTCGTGAGGTGTTCGGCTTTGTTTTATTCTAGCATAAGGGATTTTTAAACTCATATTTTCGGGTTTGGGAGATATCTTCTTAGGAATCTATCTAACATGGTCTACTTGAGGGCAAGTAGAGTTTAAGTGGGGGATATTTGATAACATCAAATAGTCCTAAATATTAAGTGTTGATCCCAGTTGAGCAAACGATCTAATATAGCCGACTTGAACAAAGAACTTATTAAGTATCATGAATTTAATACTTAATCTTAAGAAGAAGAACAATTAACATTCAACACCTCAATATTATTTATTAATACTGAATACTCTTACAGTATTAGGGTTTTGCAACCTTGAAGTGTATCGACCTTAGATATAAAACATCGTATATCTAACCTAGCCTAGGACCTCCTTTTATAGGCTAAGGAGTCTATACAATATACAATATCGTAACCTACAAGATAAATATCTTTTCCATATTTATCCGATACAATAAACCAACCAACTATAGAAACTAGCGGTGCTTACAATATACTATCGTGATTCTGAGAATACTACTAGCGCGGTTATCTTCATCGATGGTTACACTTCTTGATCCGTGGTTATCTTCAAGCTTGTCCGTGGTTCCATTACTTAAAGTAATTCATCATCCAAGGAACCTAAAACCCAACAATCCTCCCTAAACTTGATAAATTCTAACGAATTCTCAAGTTTCTTTTAAACTCAAAACATCTTATGTGGAGGATGTAACCAAACACTTACTTTTAATTATCTTCTCATACTTCTTCAACAAGTCATAAGCTTGACTATCATAGGACAATAACATCTTGAAACAACCCGGCTTCAACATCTCGAGCAATGATTCATGGATGATTATTCAATTTAGGATAATCACCTTCTACAAGCATATGAATAAT